>JANEYF010005087.1:2047500-2255000 GCA_029963845.1 Rhamnusium bicolor | reverse complement strand
ATACTATTCAAATATCTAGATTGCAGGATTTCATATTCATTACATTATTCATTTATAGAATTTAAAATCTTGGGTCAATCCACAACTTGTCCTCAAAGCTAGCTACGGACCGAATTTACAACGAATTAAAGTGAAATAGACTTATGCGCAAATCGTCAGAAAGCAAAAGAGACAGAAAACACTGGCGGGGACAATGTCCCTGACACATTTTATGGAAACGATAACGCACGAAGTTCAGTAAAGCAGTCTTAATGCTGATTAGGTACGCGTTGGTCGGTAAAATCTGTAGCGTTGCTTTTAATGTTCTTATTTGTGAACATTTTATTAGTAAATCTCTACTTGTCGTGAAATTAAGTAAAACAGTGTTTTCGGTGTTTACTATTAAATATGAGTGTTGTACAAAATATATTAAAACTGAAAGATGGACATAATAAAGTACAAGTAGTTTTTGTGTTTAGATACGTTTTAGACGGTGTTGTATGTGAGAGATTTTGGAAATTTATTCAGCCTCAAGGAACGACATCGCAGCATTTGACAGATGTAATTTTAAAAGAGTTAGAATGTCTGAAAATTAATGAAAGTCCTGAAAAATTGATAGCACAAAGTTACGATGGAGCATCAGTAATGAGTGGTGCTTTTGGAGGTGTACAAGCCAAAATTAAAAAGTTATCCTTCAGCAAATTTTATTCATTGTTACGCTCATCAACTAGGTAAATTTAATTTTACAAAAGCATCAAGTGAGGATAAAAGCATAAAAATTTTGTTTGCTAATTTAGATAGCTTTTCTTCATTCTTTGGAAAATCGCCAAAAAGAACAGCCGTGTTAGATAATGTTGTTAAGGTGAGATTACCTAAAGCGGCTCCAACACGATGGAATTTTAATACAAAGTGCATAGAGACTGTTTATACCTATCGAACAGAATTATTAGATTGTTTAGAAAAATCATTGATAATGAATCAGAAAACAACACTCTAAACCAAGCTATTGGTTTAAAAACTACTTACAAAATGAACATTTTCTTTACTGGTTAAATTTTTTTCATTTAGTTATGCCTCATTGTGATATATTGTTCAATCAATTACAAAAATGTAATATCGATGTCATAACAGTAAATAAGAGTATTGGCGTTTTTAATAGTAAAATTGAAGACATCAGAAATAAAATTTTGAATAACTATTTGGAGGAGACATCCATGCAGTGTGCCCAGAGATGTAAAACGGAAGAATCAAAAAGGATAATTTCATTAGAAGTTTGTTATATAATTACATCTGAGATCAAAGACAGGTTTGGCTTCAGTAATTATTTAGCAGTGTCTTAGTTATTTCACGCAGATCGATTTAAGGATTATAAAAAAAGCTTTCCTCATGATATGTTTAAATTAGTTAAAACGGAGTATCCAGTCATAAATCATTTGAAACTTAAAACTGAATTAGAAGTATTATATAGCCGAGAAGATTTTTCCAATAGTGACAAGTGCAGTTGCTCTGTTACAGCTTTTTATTAACAATAATTTGTGCAATACTTTTTCTGAAAGTGTCAAACTGTTAAAAATCTTGTGTACTCTCCCTATGACTACCGTCGAAAGTGAACGTTGTTTTTCCACTTTAAAAAGAATAAAGACATTTTTAAGAAATACCATGGGTTAGAAAAGGTTATCTTCTTCAGCTATGCTTACCATAGAAAGGGCATTAATAAAGAAGATAAAAGACTTTAATGAAAAAGTAATTGACCACTTTGCATCTCAAAAAGACCGGAGGATCGACTTGGAATTTAAATCACTATAAAAGGTAGGTAATACAGTAAACTTTTCTAACTGACCTCCCTATCTCTTGACCCATAAACCACCACTGGTTAATAGAAAACAGCCTTCTTCTTGCTGCTTTGTCCACTTGTCTTGGTTTTGCAGGAAACGTTCAAATTTAAAATTACATTTGTCAATATGGCTACGGTATAGGTGCATGTTTCTGAGTTTTTGGTGTTATTTATCATAATTAGACGTAAATTGACTGTCGTTGAAAGAAATATGGTCATGAGTATTATACAGGATGGTTTCACGTAACAAGCTGAAGCGACACACTTTAACTTTTTTAAATGATTTCCCGGTTATATTTGAAGTTTACACAAACTAGATCCGTAGAAGAAAGACCTTGAAAAACAACACCCTGACAAAACCATTATCTAACCCTTTCTGTTTGTAGACAGTCTCTATCCATATGCAGCCTTGAAAGTACCACACAGACTAGAATTTTCATTGCAACTGTTATGAGAGTTTGTCGGATGACAATTTGGTATCCAGAAGATTTATTCCAACCCGCTGTCCCCACATTGTTCCTGGAGTACAATAGGTGTGTCCTTTGTAAAAAGTTCTTTGATGAAAGTATCGGGAGAAAATTTTTAAACTAACCGTCTGAAACGATTTTTTATTTTCGATGTTTTAATCACTCTCCCACACTCTTGGTATAAGTTTATTCCGAAGAACTCCCTGTAGATTTTCTTATCAAAGGTATATTGAATTATCTTGCATATAAATAAATATCAGTAAAATTCTATTAAAGATTTATTATTTATCATCTAATCATTTCATAAATTCCTTGCACCACCTAAAGGATGGAGATGACTCTTCTGGGGGTGACTAGAACAAGAGTCTGACGTCATTTATCTGCGTCAGTTAATTCGACGTCTTTATACAATAATACGCATAATGGAACTATATTTAACATCGTTTTCTTCTTGTCTGTTTTAAAGTTGAAATATATTGGTATTACTATAGATAGGATAATAATTGGTAAAACTAAAAACAAACGATGTTAGACCTCACAAAGAGGCATTTTAGTTCAATATTTCACTAAGTAAAAATTGAGGCAGTAAGAATCGTATAAAATTTATTTTTAAGGAGAAATATAATGATTTAAGAGAAGAATACTTGTAGAATAACATGTTTTATAAAAGGCGGTCAACAAGACTGTGGATTAATAAGGACTTGGAGGACGGTCCAGATTGTCACATAAATACATTACAGTGTGGTGCTACGAGCTGTCTGATACTTCGTACCTACAAAGATTATAATATAATCTTTGATACCTAGTTTGGTTGGTGACAGCAGACTCGAGAATGGTAGTAGTAAGATTTTAAAGTTTTATCCTACCAGACAATTGGGAATTGAAGAAAAAATGTGCTCCATCCCACTACTACTGGGCCATCGGTAAAGCTAGATGTCAAGAGAACTATATCAGTCAACTTTTTATTGTCTTATTAAGTCGCACCTCACAGAGTTTTAGGAACATCAGAGGCGTATAGAAAGTGCGGGAAGATTCAATCAGAAGTAAAGGTCTAGGGACTCCGACAAAAAATGATACTGGGTAATTCCCTAATTCTTGTTTGGGGTAAAAAGGATGTTGGGGAGTGACGTCTGACGATTACAGAACTTCAAGAGATGAGTTGTTACACTGTGACCTCATTGCATGTGTTTTACTTGTAGTGGTAACATCATTAACCCTTCTGGTGAGTAAGCTCGCCAAAATAACAAAAAAACACTAATTACAAAAAGTTAACTCGTAAAAACGGTGTCTAACCATTCGTATGGCTGGACTTTGGATGCAGTCCAATGTTTTCAATGAAGCTTTAGATACAGATGACAAGTAATTGCCCAATGGCAATTACTTAACCAATGTTAAGGCACTTTTGGCTTTGTTCAGGAAACCAAATTTCGTACGCTTTTACATTAAACACTACAGATAATACATAAAATAACCTTGTGTGGGAGGAAGCTTTACACTTGGAAACAACGGACACACCCAGTAATCAGGTATACTGGTAGTTATTTATGTTTCCAAAAAAATCCCAGCTCCTCAGTCGGGAATCTAACCGGGGACTCCAGAGTGAGAGACTCTTTACCGCTCGACCACGGAGTTAGTGGACTTGGCTACATTGGTAATATGCAGTGGATTTAGCTATATTGGTAATATGACATGTTGAGGGTGCCAGAAAGACGATCCCATATTTTCAATTTGAACATAGATAGCAGCCAACAAATGCACCTGATACAGTTTTGGTCACAACTAATGGAATTGGTTTGTGCAAAATGAGCTCCATGAGCAGATCTTGGGATGTTGGATTCAGCAACAAAGGAATGTCTTACAAGGAGAGTACTGTTAATCACGAAACTATACACAAAATTAAATGTTGCAGAGATTAATAATATGAAAAAATAGGGAATTCATGTTGACACCATAAAAAAAATTCTAACGAGGCACCATTATTAACAACAATACATTAAGAGTTTAAAACTTCGATGCCCACAATGGTAATAAATTGAAACGCCACCACGTGGTTACTTCTTAAAATGCCCTTGGTGACATACACTCTTAAATGGCTTAAACTTATCTACAGCTATCGTTCTGGATATTGCCGCTACTGCATCATCTTTGCAATGAATTGACGTTTAGAAAGGGGGTAATGCAACGAGGCAGTAATCATCTGAATCTGTTTTTTTTTTAATTTAATTTCTCGAAATAGGATGAATGTGAGCTGACATTCCAGTTAGATCTGAAGATGCCTTGTTAGTATGGGAACAGTCTACAATAGGCAAACCACTGGAGCATTATACGAGTTTGTGGAGGCCTTAGGATGTCAATGCTCCCCTAATTTATTAAAACTTCTCTCATTCCTAGTTGGCCCTGTAATGAGTAATTGTATGTTTTTTTAACCGGAATCAACAAAAGAAATAATTAATTGCTCTTTCAATCACTTTCGTGTATCTGCAGCAAAATAATTTAAACTGCATCGAGTTAACTGCCATTGCTGCCAAGGTTATTAGGGCTCTACTCCTTCTAATCGCCGACCCCATTTAAAAATCTTTCCCTCTCATTTCTCTACACCTCCCAACCCTTAGTCCTAACGTATGTTCCTTTTATTTAATGAAGGGAAATCCCCATTTAGTAAGACAGCTAATCTCTAATGTCTAAAGGGACAAGTAACCCAGAATTTTCCAATGGCAACGATAAAGGTTTTTATAATAATTTTATTTATTTCTCCAATAATTGAAAACTTTCATTTGTTTGAAATATCTTTTTTAACTTCTTTTAATCAATCACTGAAAATGAGCTGCCTGCACACACATCCTGGCAGTGGTACAAAGTGTTGTGGCAGTAAAAATCACATGGATGCTCTTTTATTAGCAAAAATGTGCTTCTCATTTTTTTTATTTGAAAATTTGATATTTTTTGATCAAGTACTCTTTTTATTTTTTGAACATATCAAAAGGCAATTTCAGATAAATCTCCTCAAACCTTTAACAATTAAACTGACAATTACTCATTTACCACTGAATAGTTGTGATTGAACTACATCTGATAAAAGAAAATGAAATGATCTATCTATTGCAAATCGTAATAATACTACAAATTGTTTTTGCAGTTGTCTACTGACAAATAAAAAATTTAAAAAATTAAATATCGAATCAAGAAAATAGAAAATATAAAACAAGAATGTTGAAGAACAAGTTTGTTTATGGTGAATTCTGTTTTCCACGTCTTCACTAAGTGGGTTGTCTAATTCAATCCAGTGTGCAACTTCATGAAGATTTATGGTGAGTGGTATCACTGGTAATAAGTTTTTGTGCAAAATTCGAAAATCCGTGGTGAATATTCGAAATCCGCGTCTGTTGGGAGAGGGGAAGGGGGGAGTTAAAGATTAATATACAGGGTGTCCCAACCAAAAGTAGGCACCCTTAATAACTTTGGAGATAAAAATTTTTTGAAAAATTGGTGAAACACTTCGACCTTGTTTCCAAGGGGGACATATTTCAATGTAATACTTGTATACCTATCATCATCCCTCTACCCTATACGGCCACCCCCTTAAAAAATTCAAATGGCAAAGGGGGTCGAGTGATACATCTTTTGAAAGGTCTTTCAGTTCCCTACATAACCGTGTTTTTTTTTTAACTTTTAGCGATTCGTTCCTGAGAAATAATTGTTTCATTATTTTAGGTTCGGGGAAATAAAAATAAAAGAAGCAGTTTAAATTATCGTATGTATTGTTCAAAATGACCCCCACCGACTTCCATACAGTAGTATAATCTGTCTTCAAATTCTGTACCAACATTTCTGAACACATCTGGAGTCAATAAACGGCATTCTCGAACAATTCTTTCACGTAACTGTTTCAGAGATGCGGGTTTTGTTGCAAATACCTTCGATTTCAAATATCCCCACAGAAAGAAATCCAAGGGAGTTAAATCGGGTGACCTAGGGGGCGACTCCGCAGGACCTCTTCTTCCAATCCATCGCTGAGGAAACCGATTATCCAAACATTGACGGATTGCTATAGCAAAATGTGGGAGTGCCCCATCCTGTTGAAAAAAACAGTTTGCCCTCTAAAAGATTATCGTCTTCTTCGAGGATTTGGGTAATCATTGGGTCGATGTTATTTTCTAACAGATCGAGGTAACTTTCGCCATTTAAATTGTCTGGAATAAAAAACGGCCCAACAATGTGATCCTCTAAGATGCCAACCCAATCATTTAACTTCTGAAGCCTTTGGGTATGAGTTTCCATGAACAAATGTGGATTGGTTTCACTCCAATACCTAAAACTGTGCCTGTTTACCTCCCCATTTAACTGAAATGTCGATTCATCAGAAAAACACGTATTGTACATAGTAGATTGGCATTACCGTTTAATTGTTCACTAAAAATCTCACAGAATTCAAGCCGACGATCGGGATCATCTTCGTTTAATTCGTGTACCAATTTAAATTTATATGGATGAAATTTGTCTCAGCTACTTTCCTGATCGATTGAGTATTATCCATCTGCAAATGACCCAGAACTGCCACTTCGACTATTTCATTTCTAATCGGTCACTGAGGTTCATGCTTTTTGTTTCCTACAGAACATGTTTCCATAAATTTTGTCGATAATTGTAAAACATACTGAGAACCAACCCTTCTATCTGGGTGATTTCTATTGAAAATGCGCTCCGTAGCTCTAGCACAATTATCGTTTTTAAAATAAATGCTGACAATTTCTATTCTCTCCTGAAGGGTATAAACCATTTTGAGAACTCACTCTGGTAATGTATCTCGATTTAATATTGGCTGTGAACAAATTAATGTTCAAGGACTATCAAATACTTTGATGAGTCTTTTATTATTCTAAAACTAAACGGACAAGGAAAGTGTTTTTTGTCGAAAAAACTCATGTTGATTTGAGAGCACTAAAAAATGTAGTTTTTTTATAAATTCCAATACCCAATGCCGTGTATTTTACATTTTTTAAACGATTTTGATTGTGTGTAATCATCAAAAATAAAATTATTTTCCTTAAGAACGAATCGATAAAAATTAAAAAAAAATACACAGTAATGTAGGGAATTGAAAGACCTTTCAAAAAATGTATCACTCGACCCTCCTTGCCATTTGAATTTTTTGAGGGGGTGGCCGTATAGGGTAGAGGGATGATGATAGGTATACAAGTATTACATTAAAATATGTCCCCCTTGGAAACAAGGTCGACGTGTTTCACCAATTTTTCAAAAAATTTTTATTTCCAAAGTTATTCAGGGTGCTTACTTTTGGTTGGAACACACTGTATAAAAACAAACAAAAAATTATTTTCTTGCGAGTAAGGGTGTTTTAGAGCATTACACTTGTTGTACTTTGTTACTCTTTATGAACTAAAAATGACATGGCTAACACCTACAAGTGGGAGGAACGAAAATGAATAGTTGGGGAAATTAGAGAGAATGTGTGATTTTTTTTTAATTTACAAGTAGGTGGATTTGCGGCTTTAATTTAAGAAGTAGAAAACAGAAAACTAAAAAAATGTGGTTAATAGGGACCTAGGAGTAGTGGAAATGGAAGGAGAACCTTCTAATTTTTGTCCTTCATATCAACAACAAATGTATTCTTCAAGTTCACAATGCAGTTTCTTGATTATTTTCTATTTATCATATACATTCAAATGCACCAAAGACATTGTCATTTGTATCAACTCGCCCGCATACTTGGAATAGAATTTTTTTTGTCACAATGAGTAAAACTTAAATTGACAATTAATTATTTACCACTGAATAGTTATAATTGAACTACCTATATGAAAACGAAAAAGAATTGATCTATCTATCACAAATCTTAGTGATTTTACAATTTTTTTTGAGAACCTTCCAATTTTTGTCCTTCATTTCAAGTTGCTTTTTGCTCCATCGATCTTTATGATCGAAACAAGATAGATTTATTGGGGTTCACAATAAAACAAAAGAAGATTTAGTGCCATATCCCAAGAAAAAACAATTATGCAACTACATACGTGTTTCGGAGTTATTGCCCCTCATTAGCGTAGCATAGTTAAGGTATTGGATCTAGGATGAGACAGATCAGTAACTAAAATAAGGCTGGAAACTACAGTACACAGTACTCAATTAGTGCCTTCATGTTCCCATGTGTCACAAATGGGGCCTCGATGAGCACGTGTCCGTAGATGCATAATTTTTTTTTTTTTTTGGAGATATGGCACTAAACCTTCTTTGTTTTATTTTGAACCCCAGTAAATCTATCTTGTTTTGTTTGTATGTGCCAGGTGGAAACGAGCAGTACACCTAGAGCTCTGTGTGTTGACTGTGCTCATCGAGGCCCCATTTGTGGCAGATGGGAACATGAAGCCACTAATTGACTACTGTGTATTGTAGTTTCCAGCCTTTTTAGTTCCTGTTCCTGATCTATCCCATCCTAGATCCAATTCCTTAGCTATGCTACGCTGATGAGGGGCAATAACACGAAACATATATCCGTAGTTGCATAATTGTTTTTTTTTGGGATATGACATTAAACGTTCTTTGTTTTGATCTTTATGATGTTCAGCTTTATGTAAACTGAACAAATAAATGTATTCTTCAATATGCAGTTTATTGATTGTTTTATGTGTGTCATAATCATTCAAGTGCACCAAAGATATTGTCACTTGCATCAGCATTTATTCCAAAAACTTGCCTTGGACTTCCCAGTGAGCCTATGACGTCAGATGTGGCGTGCATGTCTAGTTACTCTGTGGCACGCTTAGATCCTAGGACGATATACACTTTCCCTATGCTGCATTATCTATTTAAAACATGTTCCTATGAAAGCAGTATTAGTTGGCAGAAGAAAATAAAATTAAACGTGTTAAAACCAGTACATCTGTATCTGGAGTGAATACTTTTTTTAAAACTGCAAATTAACACAAATTTTCTGTAATTTAATTTTACCGCCTTCCCTCATCTCCTTAATTAAGTACTTACTATTATATATTTTTTAGCTATCCCCTTCTTCCCTTTTGCTACACGTGGAATTCAAATGTCCACTATTGAATTCTGCACAAAAAACTGAACAAAACGATACCACTCACAATAAATTTTACGCAGTTGTACACTGACCACCAAATATGCTTATTTAAAGAACTCACTATAATAAAAAAAACCAGGTGCCAGCGACTGTCAAATTAAGAAAAAGCGAATTTCTGATGTTAGTAAAATTCGTAATGCCTAATATTTTTGTAAATCTTTAATTATTATTTATGAGCAGCCAAAAATCTCGACGCATTCGCCATTTTTCGAAAGAGGCAAAGTAAAGGAAAAATCCGTTTTTAAGTACAGAGGTGTCCTTCTTTGATGGTTACACCACTCAGTAAAGTAGGTAAAATTTACCTACTAAATATCAAATGTTTATACAAAGTGGCTCGTTTACTATGACTTGAGAAAAATAAACCTCTACCAATTACTTGGGGATCAGAATTTCCTCACCGTAGTAAAACTCGACGTGTGATGGAGTTTATAATAAAAGTAATTTTTGACGTTTCAAAAAAGTCACATTTTTTGACGTTTCAAAAAAAGTCACATTTTGACGTTTCAAAAAAAGTCACATTTTTTGACGTTTCAAAAAAAGTCAAATTTTTTGACGTTTCGAAAGTCACTTTGACATTCTAAAAAAGTCATATTTTTTGACGTTTCAAAAATTGCGACTGATTTTGCTCATCAACGAACTCAATCTCTTCCTTGGCCTCTAGAATGTGTGTACTAAATTTGAAAGCTTTATCTCAAAATCTGTTGCTGCTATCGTGAACCAGACAGACACACAGACAGAAAATTTTTTCTGTCTGAAATTTTGTATATCGTCATAATTCGTCGAGGTTCGTCCAGAAATGAAATAAAAATTTTCAACATTTTTTTCACAAATACATAACTTCCTCACTTTGAGGGGTGAGGAAGTAATTAAGCAAAATCGTTGAAACACCCTGTATCATGGTAACGAAGGTTGTTAGACCCCTTAACCATGGGTTATTTAAAATCACCTAGGTGCCCCTCATTCACGGTTAACGTATTTACATTTCCATATGAAACACCCTGTATTAGGTTTTTTTTTTAATTGTAATTCAAATTGAACACGCTCACGTCAACCTGTAGGGGCGTTTTAGGCGCAATAGGACTAGGAGGGCAAAATACTAAACGTGTATGAGTAGAATTGCTTTGGAAAGTAAATTCTATAACTTTGCTGTTCATGTTTAAACGAGTCCATTGAGTTCAGGAGTAAAATGATTTATAGAACGGAAAAGTCTGTTGCCAATACCAAGCCGACGATATACGTACAACGCCGGATTGATATCGGCCACAGGACTTTTCTGGAAAAATTTCAGTGAAATGGAAATACTGGATTTTTCCGTTAATGAGGAAGGCCTTTAAATCATAAGTGTAGCCAACCAACTGTATGGCTCAATTTTGGTTTGACCTTCTCAGTGGCATCTAAAAAGCTAATTCCTATAGGTAAAAGAATTAGTTCAGAAATTGAAATAGTCTGTTAAATACACAACTGCCATAAAATTAAAATGTGCTTTTGCGGTCAATTCACAAAGGGAACACATTTTTGTTTAAACGTTTATGTAACGTTAATCAACGTTATATAAACGTTTAAACAACAATGTGTTCCCATTGGGTTATTTTTAAAGGTATGGACAGTAAAATACAGAGAAAGGTCTACAATATATTTTTTTAAATTTAGCAAGTGGTTTTTATTTGGCGAACTTTTTGTAGTTAAGGATTAGATGCAGCTTATTATAGTTAAACGAGACAAAAAACCATGAACTTGATTTTCTACAACAAATGTATATACGAATATACCTTCAATATAAGGAAGTTAATAATTATGAACCGAAATTTATTGAAAGAGTATTGGAAAAAAGTGGCGCTAACGATTTCATCAATTCATGTCAAGCACTTTGACTCTTTAGTGGAGCATACGTACATCCTGCTGCCATCTTCTGAATAAAGAGCGTATTATCGACGTAAATGTGTACCTGTAAATTTATGGATTATGAACAATGGTCCTTATTTGGCGGTGGTATCAAAGTCTCAGTTAAGGTATATGGCAAGCTATAAATGTAGGATATTAAGCTAATGTTAGTAATATCTGTCGTATAAATCTAATGAAACACTTTTTGAAGAAACTAAAAATTCATTGTATTGCTGTATATTAATGGGGTTTGTTTTATAATTTTTACGTATTATAAATCATGTCTTATAGATCTTCAATCAGTAGATCACCTTGAATGTAGATAAACATAATGTATAAAACATTACCTGTACTGATCCTCTGTTTACTTTTCAATTTCTAAAATGAAACTACGGCTGTAACTAAAACGCTTTATTTTAAAAATGGTTGGTCGAGGTGACTTGCACCAGGAACACTTTTCTGTTGCAAAATTGTGTGGATTTTGACAAAAGTAAAAAAAAAATGCAAAAGGAGAAATGACAAAGGGGTGATATCCCCCAATTTAGAAATTCTAACATATCTAGTATATTTTAATCGCATGGATGTGTCAATGTTAGCGTTTAAAAATTGAAAAAAAAAAAGTGTACATACTACTTTTTCTCATAGGTAACGAACATAAGATTTATAGAGCCACCTCTTTAAAAGGGGTGCAGTTCACAAACTAAGTATTTTTGAATACCCGTTCATAGAGATTTTGTATTTTAGATAGAGCATCAATTTTAGAATCACCCTCTATAATGTGAATAATTTTATACATCCCAAGACCAAGAACCTAAAACGTGATTTTTAGGGAAAATAACGATGTATTCAAAGATTTTTATATAAAGAAGCAATTTTAGATATTTGTTAAAAAAAAATGTTTTCGGGACAATCTGGTACCCAGTTATTAACATTTATTGATATATTTACAGTGGAAATTAAAAATAAGGGTAATTATGTTTCATTTAAATACAATGATCTATTACAATAATGTTTTCTTGCATTATCGTCATTATTATTGTTTGCATTGTCATTAAGTTATTTTATCATGTTATTAGCATATTAATTACTTATATTTGCACAGATTATCATGTTAATTTATAGTGGCAAGTTTTAAGTTCTGCTTTTAAAATATAACTAAAAAATTTGTGAAACAATCGAGGTAAAAGAAAAAAGAATTCGATATTACAAATACTTTGGCGAATGTTCCGGGGTTAAATAAATTTATTTTACTCTGTCATGTTTTTGGATTATTTATTCACAGGTGGTTCAAATTTTAAAAAAAAAGATCTAATAATCTTTGAGGTACCTACATATTTATTATAGCAAAACTAAGTAATAATAATGGATTTCAAGGGTCACGCCCCTTTTTGTGATCAGCCATCTTTAGAACAAGTTATTTAAATATTTATTAAATAATGTAAACGAAAGCAAAATTCATGTGCTATATTTTGTTTTAGGTCCAAATTCCTGTCCAGAGGAAGGCAATCCCGTTGAGGCGAGTACAAGAAAATAGAAAAATAAATAGTACCTACATACATACGTGAATGAATCTTTATAGAAATATGCATAGTCATGATTCTGTATTACCAATTTGAAACGTTTGCATGATATTTCTTTTGAAAATAAGAGAAATTGTTGCCAATCACGAAATCTAAAGCAAAACAAATAAAAGAAGTATCGTGGTAACAACCGAGAAAGCGGAAAACAAAAAAAACTGGAGACAAAACAAATAATGAAAGAATGTGTGTTTTATCCATAATGGCGAGAGAGCACGAACCCTTGTCTTGAACATTTTAATTGTTGTTATAATAATGTGTTTTGCTCAAAACAAATTATCAAATACCTAATTAATCTCTCTCCTATCGCATTATGATTTATACATCCTGGTCGCCATTTATACTGTCTTGGAGTAGCCCACAGCTTAGCTGCGTGTCGGTATATCCATGCTTGTTTGCCATTCGCCATGATTAAGGCATGTTTCAGCTAATATCCTTGAAAATAGCATGGTCGACCGTCAGGTCTTGACTTTAAAGTTTTTCATTTACGGCCAGCGTCCCCCTCGTCCTGCCCCGCTCGTTTGGCGTCATTTTCAAATGGCAGCCAATGAAACGATGGGAAGGGATATCCTGATCCTTATTGGCCAGGCGAAGGACAACCAGTCTCCTAAGGTTCATCAGTGCAGTTGCGCGAATAGTGTGCTGTGGTAATGTAGAATAGGAACTTTTAAACTATGAAAAACATCGAATTTTCAGTGTAGTGTGTGTTAGAAATCGAAATATTTTGTGATTGCATATTTGATTTTTTCTTAATTTCATGACGTTCATTTTCATTTGTTTATGTTGGATTTTGTGATATGGAACGGAGAGGTTTTGGTTTTTTTTACTAAAAGGTCAGTTTTTATTGTTTAAACATTTTATTTATTTATATTCTTTCGAAATGGTGCTTTTGTCGAAGAGGATTTGTGTCAGCTGCGACAATTTTTAGATAACGGTATGTTCTTTTTTATTCTTCATATTGGTTCATATTTTCTAAATGGCGATAATGCTGGCTTCGTTTTATTGTACTGTCCTTGTCTGGCACATTATATCGAAGGCAGTTAAAACCCGTTTTTTACAACACCAGGTGCACTCGCGTTACAGCCTCATAAATATTTTTTAATGATTAATTAAATACGAATTATCAGGGTAGTGCTAATGTAACTTGGAATTTATTTGAATTCTTTTTTCTTTCCATAATATAAAAACTCTGTTGACAAAAAATTGCCCATCAAAATAAAACAAATAAGATAAGAGAGAAAAATGACCCTTAAAAATGAGGAGCTATCATCCAAAAAGTGTAAATTTTGAATACTTATTTACCTAGTTTGTCATATTTAATCGAACCATGAATGGTGTTGGTTCTGGATAAATACCCACAGTATAGTTACTGTATTATTGTCGTAGGCTATAATTTATGAATTATTAATTGCATTTCCTGAAAAATAATTTAGTAACAGTTGTAAATCGCTCCTTACAAAACATTATATTATGAGTAATTTATATTTACAATACTCACTATTTTTAAGGCTTCATGGGCTTGGGAGGTCAATGACTTTCTAATGCTTCTACCTGCATTTTGAACAGACCTATAAAATTTAGTAAGAAATTTAGAAATCTGCATACCTACTTTCTGTGTTTCCAGAATTTCAAGGTTAAAATGTTTAGAAATTTTGTAAACACATTAACTGATTATGTTGTAGGTACTTACAATGTTCGCTCAGAATCCAAAATGGAAGTTGGTGTAGCCTACCCTATTATTATTAATGGCCCTTACCCTTACCCATATGAAGTTTTCATATAGGGGGGGTTGAGGCTTGCGAGTATTCAATACTTACACAATATATTAATCGGAAACGAAGGATCCTATAAGGCATAAGGGCGGTTAAAGAGCATTTTTGTGAGGATAAATCGTGTGAGAAAACTTTATTTTTTTGGGGAAAAGAGAAATCTATATCAGAGTTCAACAAATAACGGACTATTATTTGCAGGTTGCCAATATTCGCGTTATTGATGTGATGATAAGATATCTACTGTCGATATTATTTGGTATAAATATAGGTGTCTACTTAAGAATAGTTATTTATCTGTAGGTATAAATTCTTCCATGAATAAATTAGATAGGCAAAGTTATTAATTATGTAATAATTATAGAGGTCACAGTAAATTTATTCTGTAAAGTACCAAACCATACGCGTCAAACAAGGTTGGATTTTCCATGTTGATAATCCGGAAAAAATCCCCTCCTAACTACCGACGATTTTTCACACCGCAACCATCAATTTTCACAGAATTACTAGGGGATCATCTCCCCAAACCGTAGCAAATAATAGTCCAATAAAGACGATATTAAGAGAACGGAAAACATTTCATAGACGATCCTCCTCGTAACAATCGTGTAATCTTGAAAATTACCTAACAGTTAATCAAGCTGATATCTCGGACCGATCCGAGAGCGACAGACACACACTTTACGATTGCTAGTAATAGCGGCGCTCTTTAAAGGGGAACAGGCGGTAAGGCGAGAGCTCAGCTTAAAGCCGATGTACTGTTACAAGCGACTCGGAATACTTCCAAAGCGACATTGCCGGACTTCTCATAATTACGATAATCTGCGATAATTACGAAATATCAACGCAAACTCGTCGAAATAAAATATTTTGGCATTTGATACTTGATAATTAATTATGTACTTTCATCTTATTTACTCGTTGACATTTTATTACTTCTGCGAAAATTACAAAGATATAGCTCAGTTAATTACTACTCTTGTGTTCTGAGATGTTATTTTTATGTATATTTCACTGGTTGTAAGAAAACAAAACATTCAAAAGTTTTGTTTCTATTGCAAACGAAGCTATTTCCACATCTAAAAATTAGGAAAAAGTCCTCTCTGGCTACCTATAATTTTTCACACCACAATTGTCAATTTTGAGAGGATTACCCTAAGGCCGTAGCAAACAATCTTCCAATACACACTGTAGAGACCTTTGGGTGTTTTATTTTCCTACTTATTTGTGAGAACTACAAAGACCTGAATTGGTAATATCAATAACCTTCAATAAATTCATTATTATTTATTACCTAAATATACCGTTTCGGAAATTATACTTCGGAATTTTTGCTTTTAACGATCTATGGTGAAGATTGCGTCTACCGATACAAAGGTCACGCCCCGCCTTAAAGGCGGTTTTTACCGATACAGGATTTCACGCTCTGTCTTTATTCGTAGAGATGGGACGTTAAAAAAAATGTAGTTTGCACTCGCTTGTACTTATTAGTGAGAATTTCAGACGGAAAACATGGCATTTTCGAACCGATATAAAGTTAAGTGTACACTGACTCATCAAGGCAGAGTCCAAGCCGTAGAGAGCTAGAAATTTGAAATTTTAAAGAATATAAAAATGCAAGGGCTACTTCGGTGTCAAAGCCGCCCATTAAGAAACCTCGAAACTTCCCCTCTATGGATCTCCTTACCCTTAAACCCGAGCCTCTTCAGGTAATTTCAGCTAGTGATTCATAAATTGACACTACTACTATTTATAATAATGCAGACACCTATTTCCATACGTACAAAAAATTATTTGCTTTTTCAAATAAAATACCTACTATGCAATATAAAAAGTTCCGTTCAAAATTAGAAAAACTAAAAAAGAGAGCGACTTTTCCGTTGTCATTCTTTAGATAGCTGTAACATGAACAAAAATTATGAACACAAAATTTTAAAGCCTGCGAGCTACTTCTCAAGGTGTCTAAATAATGCATAATGTAAAAAAAAATAATTTGATTGACCCAATACGAAAGTAATTTTATCGAAAACTATTTCTTGTTTTTTCTCGGTTTTGTTATAAACTGTTCTAAAACGAAATAGTATAAGAAAATGCGTACCAATAATTACTATAAATTGCACTTACTTAAAACAGCCATTAAAGCTAAACTTAGGTCGTGGTTGTTCTATAAAATAAATGGCAACAGCGCGGTTTGCTTTGGTAGTTTGCCGGGAGCACACGGAGCAGTAAAAACGATGAAGACTTAGCTGTACGGGAGGGGATAAAAATATTAATATGCAGTTATACCATTGCCACATGGAGTGAGTGCTGGAAGGAAAACGAGTGTTTTTTATAGGTCGAATAACATTGGCTGCGATCGGGACTAGGTCAAGTTATTAAATGCATTTTAAAGGTAGTTTTTTATAAAAAGTTTAATTCATTATTTTTCTTTTATGCTGGCTTTTGGTTTTTGTTACCCGATCGATACAATACAAATTTAATAAAGATATAGCAACTGTATTTTTTGTTTTGAAAAAATTTGGAACCTTGGATTGGCCTCTTTGATAAGGAGGACAATTCTCATCCTATTTACCATAATCTTATTTTATAAATGAAAATAAAACCACTATTGTACAATTGGCTCGAGGGTAACCTAAGTGTATACTTCCTGTCTATACATAGAGTATTTCCTTAGATTGCCCGAGGATTTCCCTGATACTCTCCGGATTACTTGAGTAATTTCAAACGATCATTAGTATTACCCATTAACTATTTCCTTAGGTTATCTTTAAGGATGTACACCTCAACAGTTTAATCCTCGAATTGGCCTGTCGTGTGGGTACATAATCCAAAAGTAAACGGGTAAGAAAATGGGTAGAAAGATCCTTCCTCATTTTGGTCCAAGAGCGCAGAAACATTTTATAGCGCACACCAGTAATAATAATAATAATAATCAAATAGTTTTGGATCTTATTGACCCCGCCGGAAGAATTCAAATGAATTTTCATATTTGGTGACATTCTTCTAGTGCATCGTCTTCGGAACTGTCAAAACTTGTAAAAATATCGCTGATCTTCTCAGATAGTGCCCATAAACTGTTTCCAAGTTATTTAGCGTTAGCTAAGTGCCAGATTATGGTCATGACTTGGACACAACAGCCAACAGTACGAGCATCATTATTGCGGGTGCAATAATCTTCCCAATGGCATCCTTGTCGTCGCCGCTTAGGGTGGCCACGCACCGGCCGCAACTTTTTGTAGCGCAACGTTTCGCAACATTGCGCAACGTTGCACGCTCCAAATTTGCTTTGGAATCAGATGGAACGGGCGCGCACCGCGTGCAACGGTGCCATGCAACGTTTCGCATCGTCTCGCAACAAGAGGGCGATGTTGCGCTGCCGAAGAGGAGTCGTCAGTTTCTTCGCAACATTCGTGGGGTAAAGTACATTTTTAAAAACAAGTGTTATTATAAATGGAGAAAAAGAACTCATTCGGCAATAGTTGTAAAATTTTTCGGGATCTTTTCTTAACTCACGAATGAAATCAGAGATATTCCTTTTTTGGTTAATCGGGTAAACCCAAAATCTATTTTTCTTTTGTTCATCCAATAGCTCTAAAAATTGCCACAATAAAATAGTCGTCTCTGTTTGCCTATCCATTTTGTCTGTTCAAAATCTGTGATGAGTTTGAGGGAGCTTCAAAATCTGACCAAAAAACACTTGTCACTGGACGATGCTTATGAATAAACTGAATTTATTACCTGTTGCGACCCAAATGTTGCATGTAGAAAATAGATCGACTTTATTGCATTATTTCGTTGCGCAACAAAAAAGTTGCGAAACGTTGCGCTACAAAAAGTTGCTGCCGGTGCGTATACAACCTTAGGTGTGCTACAATGTAGACATTGTACTTTCTTCTGTTGGCATGCCGGGACTGTATTTATGCTCTTAAAAATATAAATATATAAAGCTGATTCCTGTCGTTTAGCACATTTTTCTTAGGTACTGTATATCCTAATAAATTCCTCAGATGCCTCGAACTGAACGATTATAATCTGTACAAAACCTAGTTATAGTGTTTATAGTGGACTGTAGTATAAAATTCCATTTTCGTACTAGACCTAAGACGATGTTTGGTCGAATAGGTATGCAACAAATATTTTTTGCAGAATGTAGGTAACTTATATTTTCTCTAAAATACCTAATAGCACCTTGAATACGTATATTAAAAAATATTTTGCACTTACCTGCACAATTACCTGCCTAGAATTTTATCTGCCAAGGACTGGTCGTAGTTACAAAATAACTACCTATAATAAAATTCAAAGGAACATAAACATAGGCAGATATTGCTGACCCGTAACCCTTGCATTAAACAATTCACACTGGAACTAATTATTCATATATGTAGTAGCTCTAGGTACAATAATCATAACATAAGAAGTTTATAAATAATTCCTGAGTTCCTAGATGGAATAGTTTTTTAATATACGTCAACTTCCTGCACGTAAATGATGCCCTTGTTAGACCGTTTCTTAATATTCATGCTGTAGTTATAAAATTAAAATAGGCATCGCAATTAATTTACAAACCAACATAGGTAAACGTTTTTCACATAATTGTATTCTGTATTCAGTACATCTATCTTAACGTATTCTCTTTAATTTTTCCGTCGGATCCTTGTAAGGATGGAATGTTACTTGGCAATCCCAACTTCGACACTCGAGAACATTTCGCAAATAAGTAATTTTTTTTATAACGAATTAATGAACACTAATGAGTATTAAATGTAAAAAAAATAATGTTCTGATAAGTAAGCAAAGAAGTAATATCTTCTCAGTTCTTGTAATGTAATCGCTTTGAGTAGAATATTTCTTACGGATAGGTAGGTAGGTATTTTAATTATGACCAGCTTAAAATTCATTTCAAATAAATATATTGATTCACAATAATTATTGTTTCTGGTACGTTTTTATTAAAACATAGTTTTCACAAATAATGTGTTTGCAATATTTGTTTCACAGGCCGGCTTGTTAAAGCCCACTTCAAAAATTTTTTTTTGCAATCACATTTTTTTATACCTATGATTTTAAGGAACATTTAAAAAATTTATTTATAATCCAACACAAAATATAAAAAATAAAAAACCCGACTTATAAATTTAAATTGCTCGTTGACGGCAAATGAAAATATACTTGCGGCATTACAACAAACCCGTCTTTATATATTTTTATCGGTATGCCGCAAATTGATTATTATCGCGCTGTCGACTAGAATTTTTGCTTGATTCTTTAATTCGGTATATCATCTGTTTAAAGGTGGATTTATGCAGATACATTTAACATTTATCATTTAAGATTTAACATTTAGCATTTAAATGGGAGATTTAAGAAGCATCCACTCAAACTTTAGGTTTCTGTTCCTGCCCAGATGATGACAACCTATAAATAATTTAGTTAGGGATTTGTAACCTAACCTCACATGTTTATGCATGCGCAGTACGAATTTCATTTAACAATTAATCTAAAAGTTAAAAGTTGGCCAACTCGTTAATGTAAAATATAAAATGCTAAATGATAAATGTGTACATAAATCCACCTTAACTGTACATAAATACTCTAGTTATTTGATAGTTAATAGGGACAATGCATTCTAACAGATGTCGCTAGCAGTGTCAATACTGGATTGTAGTCTAAATAAGGTACTTTGATAATTTCTGTGTATGATGCCGATCCGTGGGGTAAATCGTGTTGAAAATGTAATATACACTATTGGACCCGATTTCATGCAAACGTCTAATGCGATTAAAAGTAAGAGAATCAGAGTTTAAATATGCGGGAGCGAGTTGACTGTATGTTGCTTTCAATCGGAGACCGGAGACGCCGCCATAAATAACATTAATTCTCGCTGTTCTGCTCAACCAGCAACCATCAGCGCAGAGAAACTGTCTTTGTCCAAGAAAGAAAGACAATTTCCCTATGTTAAGTTGACAATAATTGGGTAGTTATTGAAAATATTTGGAATTTGTTCAGAATTAAAAACTGAGTATAATGATCTAAAGTTTCAGATTCTACCGACCGGACAAGTATGCAAAAAAATTAAAAAAAACATTATAAAAGAGGTGCGCTGCGATTGAGTAAACCGTAAGAGATTCGTCAAATTTTTATAGGATCAAAGTTGTAGAGGACAAAATTCTCAAAAAAAAAAAAAAAAAAGAAATCCACGATGGTATACATATATTTATCTTTTATAGCTTAGCCGTGAGCCGCGCTCGAAGTTGTGTGATTAAAACCAATGGCGCACGGGAGCAACTGTATTGACACTCTTATTATGTACATTTTGTAATTATTGAAACGAGTCCAAAAAATTCATGGAGAAATTTTTCGCAATGAAAAAAATTGTTTCGACCAAAAATTCAAATTCTGACAGCTTCGCGAAAAAATTCTCGATTTCATCGGGTTTTAAGCAGTCAAGATATCTTGAAGATTATTTATCGTAAACTAAAAAAAAAAAAAAAATTTGCAAAATGAGGGCCTTTTAGTCTTTAGTTTCGCCGTAAAATATTTATAACTAAACAAAAGTACTATTTTTATCAATCCCTTGCATGAAAAATGTTTAACAATGTTGATTTATCAAAAACTCTGTCAACTTGTTTGAAAACCTGATAACAAAGTATAAAAATATACTTTTTCCGGATTTTTTTCATTATAGTTTACAATTTCTTTTAAATAAACAATTGTTTAAGGCGATAAGTAGGATATACAAAACAACAGACAAATTACAATTATTATCAAGAATATAAAGTGTTTGAAATTTGACATAATGAACCAATTTTTAATCACGTTGAAAAATCAGATCACGGAATTTCGTTTTTATAAGTGAAAGGTCGACCACTACTAATATGTTTTGTCTTACTCAATACATAACTACTGCCTTTGATGCCAATACATAGGTCGATTATTATACCGACTTTTCGAAAGTCTTCGATAAACTGGACAATAACATTTTACTAATAAAACTCACAAAATTTGTTTCTTTGGAAAACTTACAACAATTTTTCAGCAGCTACCTCAAAAATAGATCATTGTTTGTAGAATGTTATGGTCATCAATCAGCTGAATTCACAACATCAAGAGTGCCTCAAGGCTCTGTATTTGGTCAATTATTTTTCAATATGTTTATTAATGACATAGTTGCGCTGATATTGACGTTCCTTGCCTTCTATACACGGTTGACCTAAAATTGTACAAAACGATTGACAGAAAATTACAGTATAATTTTTAATTAATTATTCCCTAGATAAATCTACTTTAACTAGATATAATTCAATTCTTGACCTTGGTGTTACATTTGACACAAAGCTTGGTTTTAGTTGTCACATATATAATATTACAAATGACTGTTTCAAAATGTTGGGCTTCATAATATAAAGCTCTCATAATTTTAATAACGCACGATTAAACAGCTCTATAGTTCTTACATCAGATCTAGAAATGAATATGCTTCCGTTATTTGGTCTCTATATTATAAAATTCACATTAATAACCTAGAGAGAATTCAAAGGCGTATTCTTAAATATCTATTTCTTAAATTAATTCATGGTTTAACTGATTGTAGTGAAATTTTACATATGCTTAATTTTCATGTTCCCCGATCGAAATCTAGTTAAAACATCTTTATCTACCCATGCCTAGAATAAAAGTTCACAAATAACTCGCCTCTGTTTAGAATATGCAGTAACTATAATAATTTTGACAGTCTTATTGACATTTTTAACTGCAGTATAACTTTGATAAAGAAATTAAATTTGCAAGTTTTATAATTGCGGTTTATCATTTAATTGTATTTTCTTTTTTATTCCTGCAATTTTTATATTATGTTAGTTAGGCATTTCTCTTTGTGATAAATGTATTTTGTAATTTCTACCCAGTAAATGGAATTTGTATCTGTTGGGTAATGTATAATAATATATAAATAAATAAGTAAATTGTTATAAACAATTTGAGAGAAGTCGTAATATTTGCAAAAAAATATCTGACTAAAGTACTTGCTACACTTATACCTACCTCTTTCCAGAACCATTTAATCCGCGTGAGCGAACTATACGTATAAATAGTATGCAATTGCAATTACAGACGCCACCTGACCGCGGCACGGTAGCGAATTAGGACGGCCGCACAACAAAACAGCTTTAGTCAAAAAGACTTTTACCTATCTGACTAAAGTACTTGCTACACTTATACCTACCTCTTCCCAGAACCATTTAATCCGCGTGAACGAACTATATGTATAAATAGTATGCAATTGCAATTACAGACGCCACCTGATAGCTTTAGTCAAAAGGCTTTTAACCCACACGAAAACGTTTTTGTTTTTAAGCCGGCTGCACACATATAGAACAAAACAGCTTTAATCAAAAACGTTTTTGACCTGTACGAAAACTTTTCGTTTTTAGAGAAAATAAAATCACCTATTAGAATATTCACCTTTAAATATTCACATTCATTCTCAAATGTACTATTGGTAGTTGGCACATGCGCCCATTAAAATGTTTTTATATAAAACAAAGGTCTAGCGATCGACGTCGAGCAAGATTTCGACTAATTGTTCCTAAAAGTGCCTAAAACGTGTGACTGATAATAAGGGTGCATTTGGTAATTGAATTTATATTGAAGCAATAACTTCGAATAGATTTATGCAAAAACGTTTTTGACTAAAGCTGTTTTGATCGATATGTGTGCGGCCGGCCTTAGGCTATGTTCAAATGATGGGCGTTAGACGCGCGTTCTGTTATTTGTAGTTGTACACATGATCAGGATTCACTCTGCGACCAGGCTTGTAAATATAGGAAAATTATAATAGCAAGACCGACTGATCTAAATTGTTTGTTTTTTATGAATAATGATGAATATGCTTATCTAACATTATCTTTTTTTCTTCCAACAGAATCGCAAAAATTAGCACCTTATTTGGATAATTCTTTGCTTCATGTCCCAAATCGCAGGTCTTTTTTTTCAGTTTCATCAATAAGTAAATCGGTATTAAATTCCTAACACTCCATAGTTTTACATATACATAGGAGCAATGTTGCAAAATTGGGTGATTGTAGAAACAGAAAAAGCACAACTGACCGCAACAAAACGCTGGCTTCAACTAAACAGACATTGGAAATATTTAATATTTCAAAATGCGCGTCAACGCCAGCTAGCGCACGCTTTGAAAAATTTGCGTTAGGCCGCGTCGACCGCGCGTATAGTTCCAAGCTCGCGTTACTATGTGAACAGCAAATACTAATTTTGTGTTTTGCGTTAAGGAAACGCGCGTCTAACTCCCGTCATCTAAACTAAGCCTTGGGCTTAAAAAATAAATAACATAAATTACTACTGATATCTGGCAACTTTAAAGACTGACATAAAAATTGTACTTATTTTTCGATCTTGCGCCTCTCCGATAAAAAAGACCGAATTATAGCGTGGTTGGGTAAAATTCATTAAAATAAACCCAGATATAGGGAAAACTTCCGCGGTTAGTCGCCTTTACTGTAAGAAGAAAAACAACAGGAAAATTTTCCAGTCACTAAAATCAGAAGTACCCAAATTTTACATGAATTTATTCATGGGATAATGAAAATTTGTAATTGAGAAACCCCTTCGTTTCTGAGACTTAAACATTCAAAATCTCTATTAATCGATAGTTTTCGAATACTTCTAGTCCTAGTCTCATCCGATTGCAAATGTAATGGAATACCTACGAACGGATAGTTTGTTCTACAAAAATTTCATGACAATCGGTGAACTTCTAGGCGAAGTTTTAGTAAAAGATAAATCGCAAAGATAGACAGACATAAAAAAATCCCTGTTATTTTATTGCATACGGAGCCAATCTAAACCAGTTTTGGTTCCCTACGTTGGGAAATAACCTTGTAAAAAAATTAGGCAACAGGTAAATAAAAAGTGTGCATTTGGACAATTGCTTTCGGGACTTCTTTCAGTGTAAATCATCCGAGTATTTTTAACATATTTTACCAATTCACACTGCGCCGAGATTCCCTAATTTATGATGTGGAATAGGAAGGACACTTTATGTATGGGTATAGAGCATTAGCAGATTTAAAACACCAGCAACTCTTTGGCATGGCAAGTTGTTAAACCGCATTCCTTTGATCTTTTAGAGGCGCATATGCAAATGACACGTGCAAAAACACCCTTATTTCATAAACCCCCATTAGCCACCTTCCGCCCGGTTGCAAATGTCGTTCTCGCTCATAAAAAATGCAAAGTAAAAATATTGGTAATTTAACACAGAAATTATAGGTGAACCTTCACCCGCTACGATTGGTACGCTTCGACGGATGATTTTGGGGGGTGGGTTTGGTCCCCTGTTTGCACCCCTCTCAACCACCATGCTACCCTCCGGGAGGTTGCGTGCACCGGGTGCGACCGACAGGAAAATAACGAGGGTTGGAATCGGAGGGGGAGAGAACGAAGCTTCATAACGGCACGGCGCGGTGGAGTTAGTATTACACTTTATATTGCAGCGAATTTCGGAATGGAATGTCTTATTACGTTTACTATAAACAAATTATGTATGCGGTTCATAAAGTAAAAGAAGCATATGAAGTTCAGTCATATGAAAATGCGGGGTTTTCAGTGGCGTATACTGCCGCCTCTTTAATTAGAGGCAAAGGCTGCTTCACATACTTATTTATTTAGGAAAATATATTTAAATAGGTATGTGATTTACATTTGAAATATATTTTCTGGTATAAATAATGTGCGAACAAAAACGGGGAAGGGAATACAACGAAATATTAAAATCAAAAATCTCGTAATTGTAACAATTCATTATTATACAATGGTCTGAAACTTATTCCAGGAAACTTCGGGAATGAATAGAAAAAATTGTTCCTCTTTTGTGTGGTGACGAACGTAAAGCTGTGTCCAGATCTGAGCATTTTTGTTCGGTCGAACAGACGAACCGAACGCCGGTTGCCAATATGTAACACTGGAACTTGGTCTTTATGCTCATGAACATAGATGCGAAATTTTGACTTTGAACACAGCACAGAATTTTATTTTTTTTCCTCCCTTGAAAGAAATATTTGAGTGTTTTGGTAGGCAGCATATTAGAACGTTTGAAAAATAACCCACTAGCTCCCAGTAACTATGCCACTGGATATTGTTTTCTCTCTGCTTATAGCATTTGCCATTAGACCGCTTTACGCCATAATCAGTACTCTCGCATACAAAAAATCTCTTCTCGTTTTAAAGTTATGAATTGAATCGATTTTCATCTCATCTCAATTCTGCCTCAATAAATACGTGTTTATCAATATAAGTTGTCATCGGTTTTTTTAGCATTATTTTTAACTATTCTATTGATTTCAGAAGTTTCTCAAAATATTAAGACATTAATTCCTAGAGAAACACTGCGAAAACTATGTGGCAAATAATTTTAAAAACCCTTTCAGATCTATTACTGCAAATGTGCTGATTGAATAGATTAATTGTTTCTATCAAATTTGATTAAATATAAAAAAATATCAAGGTTGATAAACCGCAAAAATCTCCTGTTTATTTCTTTTGTTTCATATATTTTACTTCTGAAAAACTGAATAAGGTTATTACACGCAGAAAATAATTTGTATGTTGTTAGTAACTAATGGTTTTTAAATTTTAAAATAAGAAATTTCAGATTTCTATGATATTTAGTCTATTGGCATTTTCTATAATTTAAACTAAAATAAGACATTTTTCTAATCATTATATAAGGCTATTCTATCTAAATTTAAGCGTAGCCATGATTTACCTAATGATGACGATAAGAGATACGTCAATCTTGACATTTCTAAAAACCATGTCAAATTGTTCATTGGTATTTAAAACCTCAAGTTTTGTTAAAATCTCAATTTTTAATTCTTGACGAATACCGGTTGAAGTGAAAACAAAAAGTAAATATCTGACGTGGCTAACACTTCTTTAAAGAGAAATATTAATCTTTTATGAGCACTTTTTATAATATAGTGGACACATTTATGGATAAAATCGTACAGACAATTTTTTGTAACGTTGGAAAATACTGGTTTAAAGTTATGATAAAGTTAACATTGGAATCCCTCTGGGTTCTGTATTAGGACCTCTTATATATTTTTTTATTAAGTGATTTACCATTTTACAATAATTGATAATAATAATATTAAACGATTTTATTTGAAAAAAATAATATTACACGCATATTCAAAACGACGATGTGTAATCCATAATTAGTACTGTTCGTAGACGACGCCTCTATAGCAAAAATGACCAACGCCCTCTGCAAGAGAAATTTACACTCCTCGAATAATTTACATATTGGCATAGTATTAATAAATGAATTGTTATCACGCAAAAATTGTCTTGCTGTAATTTTTTGGTATTTAGCAAAAAAAGTTCACACTCGTAAATGTTAAATTGAATCAGACAAGAGTTCTCCAAGTTAAACGACAAAATTTTCAGGTACACACATTGCCGCTGATATGAGTTAATGGAGATCCCGCATCAGTATCTGCCGGAAAATAATTAACTACTAGGTATGCAATGCTACACATCAAAAGTGTTCTTACCAAAAAAATACATGCTTGTTATGTATGCCCTCATTAATTCTGTACTGTCGAATAACGTCATCTTTGAGATGAGCCATCAACAACAAAGGGGTTCTATTCTAATTGCTCAAAAACGAGTTATGCAATTATTTTCGGTTTAGAAAAAACAGGTTTTTCTGCAATATATTAACGTTTCCTTGCGTGTCTATACACGATTACATAATTTAAGTAAAAAAGGATATTGACAAATTAGAAATAAATTGCCAGTGGTATAATTAATCTGCCAGATAAGATAATTTACTAAAAACACAGGACTGCGTTTTACCAAAAGTTACACTATTGACTCAAATATAATTTTCTTCTGTTCTAGAATTAACGAAAAAGCTTCCTTATATTCCTTTAGGAAATTGTGAAAGAAGTTGGTAAATGAATGTCGTTTAATTATATGGAATTTAAATTTTAATTAGATCGCAGAATTTAGCAACAAACTAAAAGTAACTGAATGATATCAAGATCATTATTATCTTAATTTTAATTATAAAACTTGTGTATTTAAAATGTGAACGTGATATTATAAAAGCATAAATTTTCGTTAACCGACATATAACGATAACTTTGACATAACTTAGGAAATGGTTGTAAGTACCTGAAGAGACTTAATAAAATCAGCATGATTTGGAACTTGTATTGTTGCTAAATCTGCTGTCATGGAAAAGGGATTCTCCCGTATATCGCTGTCTTTATAAAGGATCAAGATGTAAGCCTATTCGAACACTAATTTAACTTTCTTAATTAAGTCGGAGTATTCACAATTTGCTTTTCTGAGTCCTGGGTCGTAATAAAGTGGCGTAATGAAGAAGGGGATTAAAATTAGAATACAAATTTGAAGAAACTCAAAAAATAGACAACCGTAAAGAAATTAAACAAAAAAAACTGTATTTCATAACCTATATATACATATTTTTTCCTGTAAGGTCATACAGAAAATGCAGCCATGCAGTTTTCTTATCTGCATAGAGTAATACGATATTCAAAGTTCTTTTTATGGGAGAGTAAATGTGCAGTAAGTGAGGTCTATCTTACGACCTTGTGAAGAAAATTTAGTAGTTATCTAATCTCTGAAGGAGTTGCAGTAAATTACACGTCTCAGTGTTTATATGACTTTGAAACATCAGCGTCTTTCTTGATTGTAAATATAATGAGGCATATACCGGCTGACACGACTCAAGACTTTTTTTAATGTGAGAATCTGATGATGTTCATTTTGTTTTGTATTAATTTGTGAATTAAGTTTAGAAAATAAAAAAGAATAATGGGTATTTCAAAATTTGATATATTGCATTTAAAAAATGCAGTTGATAATACGATGTACGATTTCACACCAAATTCACACCTAAGGGGATACAAACAGGTGTATACTAGATATAGCTTCGTGTACATTAAATGTTTGCATCAAAATTAATTTATAAAGACAATAATGGGTTGCTGCACAATTGATTTTATGGACTACTCTTGTTATAAGCGAGGATAGAAAATCGGTCCTCTCATATTTTACACTACGCTTTGGCACATCTTTGCAGGAATTTTGTTGATTTCAACACGTATACACTCCTTCAACTATTTGTTGAATATTAGCTGGAGGGTCGATGTAAACTTTACTCTTTAGATATCTCGATAAGAAAAAGTCTATGGGGTAAGGTCCGCAGAACTCGCAGGCCACAATACCTGGAAATGACTTTATCCGGAAACAGCTCTCTGACGGTGGCCGTAAATTCTCTTGCCGTGTGGGCTGTGGTCCCATACTGATGAAATCAGGAAATTATTGAAGTTCCGACTCGAAAAACTTACGAAGTATGGCAAAGTATCGAGGACTGTTTAGAGTTAAGGCATGACCCGTGACCCTGACTGTCCTCAAATTAGGCACAATTAGTCAATTCGACTAAAATGGACTAATTGTGCCGGCACCTGACATTGCGCACAAAACTGTAAAGCGCTTGAACAACTGAAATCTTCTACCACTGAATCACTGTTCAAAATACAGTGAACACTTGAACGATGAAGGTTCAGAACAGACGTATTCTTTCGAATCGAACGCCATGGATTGTGACGAAGGCCGCTCTTACCCTGTCGATATTTTCAGGTGTTCTTATTGACCATCTCGTCCTCAGGGTTAAAATTGGTAGCTGAACCATTCAGTCTGAACTTGACCACCCACAATTTTATCAAATTAACACGTGGTGTTAATCATCAGTTCTCCACCTAAAGCGAATAGAGTCCACCTCCAATTCGTAATTGGTTAAAAAATTATCCAAGTTTAAAAAGTGAATTTCATTCCGAGACCTTGTATACACATTTTGCTCGAGATTTTCTGTATTTGTAAAAATAAATCTCGTTTTAATTTTTTTTTAACAAATACAGTAGTTATTGGCATATACTTAACATACCATGGATGATATTTTCGTTAGACAGCTACACAAGTACTGTAAACACATATTCAAGAAATCGTGTTAGCGATTTTTTTTTAATCTGAGTACTCCACTGCATTATGTATCACCTAAAATGTCCAGTACCAAATTTCATAAAAAAAACATTGAATATTAATAACTTTGCAGCCAACTTAAAAAATCACATTGTTAATTAAACTATTTCTTATGATCAAGTAAGCTATGGAATAAAAAGTGAAAAACAACTGAAATATCACAAAGTGACTTAAGCATTAGTCCTGTCAGATTAGAGTCTGTGTACGAGAATATTAGCTAATTAGTGGTGTAGTTATGGAACAATTAAGTGTGAAGGACAAAATTAAACTTGTGCGTCTTGTTAGCGATAATGTTTTTTGGCAAGAGATGCTACCAGAAAATTTAATATCAGACATCCCGATAGATCTATACTGAGCAACAGCACTATACACATACACCCTCATAAATAAAATTTTCAGCCAAACAGGTAGTGTATCAGAGTATATTCTTAAAAACAGAAATAATTTACGTCGGTAGATTAGAAACAATCAGCGAATTTGGAATATTTTCTCAAAAATCCTCATTCGAGCTTGAGAATTGGAACTTTTTGAAGGAAATTTTGTCAGTGACGAAGGCCACGTTTACTACAAATGGGTTGTGTCGTCCCAAAATGTACGATACTGCTCTGCCGAAAATTCTGATTGGGTTATAAACGCAAAGAGGCAGTATTCACATAAAATAAACGTGTGATGTGGAATACTTGATAATAGGATTATTAATTAGCCTGTTTTTCTTTAAAGGAATTTGAATGAAAATCTGTTTTTGGACTCTCAGAAATGAATTTTGAGACGCTCTACACGATTTACCACATCAGGCTGAATTTGAATTTTCAATTAGATGGGTCTCCTGTGCATAACGCAGTAGTGCTATGGTAAACGCTGAATGAAAATTTTGAAAATCAATGGATATAATAGGTCGAAACAGTTCCCGCCATGATTCCCGTACTTGAAGCCACTCGAGTTTTTGTTTTGGGGTACACTAAAGCAAATAATTTACAAGTCAAGACCGCAGTTAGTAGAAGAACTACGCGCTAGAATAACTGAAGTATGTGCAGATATTATTCCAGAACAACTGAGAAAAAGTAACCATAAACGTACGAAAAAAAATATGATAAGTGCAATGAAATAAACGGCGGATTAAATCAGTTTTAACCACTTCCAACTTTTTTATCAAAAAGGCAACATATGAAATCGATTGTATCTACGAAATATTGGCATCTATTCTTCTAGTCCTAGTTAAATACTTCCGACAAAGGATTATCCAAAAAGGACTTTTAAGAATGACCACAATGTATTAGACAATTTTTCTCGATAGAACGCAGATTGGAAACTTCTGCATACCTGTAGTGTCTTTCAGTGGCGGCTCGTGATATTGTCCACAGAGGAGGATTAAAATTTAAAAGGCAACTAAATTTCAATATGAGTACAATTTACACGTTTCCCCTCCACCCTTGAGGTAATACAACGGCGCGTTACATTTTTTTGTCGTGGGTTGATCGCCAGAGTAGCCCTACTATCCCATTTATAATTAAATTATAACTTCTAATAAAAGTCAAAATAGTTTTGGAAAAAAATTTTATAAATAAAAGTGTTTTTCTACAAACAAAAAATTGTATTCATTATCACTGCCAGAGTGTAAAATTATTACTTTTAATAAAAATTAAAATAGTTTTGAAAAAGAAGTTACATAAAATATATTTTCAAAAAAAAATAACGTAAATAAATATTTCTTCTAAAATAATGACTAACTCTAATAATCTTTGATGTAAAGTCTAAATATTTTTATAAATCAGTGGTAACCTGCGATTTCCAGAACTAGCAAAATGGTTGATTACTTCTTCATAAAATGAAAATAAATCATTTTTCTTCAACTCTGACTATTGAAATAAGCGATATATTTCACAGGCGGTCTTGAGCTGTTGTGTTTCTAGTAAATGTTTTTATACGTTTTAATGCTGAAAACGATCATTCTGCAGAAGCTGAGGTTACCGGAACTGTTGACACTAAAGATAAAAGTTTGTACAGTTCGGAGAGACAGCTTTTTAAATTATTATTATATATAAAAGTGAGCATTTCTTGAGGCGATTTTGAATTTGCTAAAAGTTCTGGTCAGAACACAACACACATAGTTCATTTCTTAACGAAATACGGTTAAAAAAGGGATACTGGTCCATTAATTTGTCCATTAGACTGTTAGGAAATGACTTAGAAAACATTATCAAATTGTTAGGATTTACTAAATCGAAACATTGCAAAGTATTTAAATCGGAAAATCTAATTTCAATTTGATCTATAATGGTGTCCAAAATTTCTGTACAAATTTTTTTGTAATGTATGTCTGTCCTGTCAAAGTTATATGTTGTCTTTCTTTTTTTTTTTAACAATATTTTCTAAAAAAACATGTGTATTGAAATGTATTTAGTTATTGCGAAATTCTTTTAATTTAGATATAGGTGAATTAAGTCAATTTTTAGAATATGTTATATCAGTTAATTTATTCTGTAAAATTTGGAAAACAACATCAGTTCGCTCAAAAATCATTTTAAAAACCTTTAGAAAAAATATTTTTTTATCCAACAATAACGATTTTAATCCGTAAGCTGCTCTTAAATTCTGTTCGTCATTTAAAAAGTCTTCACTTTCCGAAATAAAACTAAAAACGTCAATAAGTTTTTTGCTGTATGTGTCAACAGTGAAAACAACTCTAGATAAAATTCCAACGAGTGGGAGAATTACTCGAAATTCTATATTCCATAATTTATTTAAAATATCAGATCTTTTACTAGATTTGAAAAAAAAAAAGACGAAAAACCAGTGATATTTGAAAACAATATTGTAACTTCTTTAATTCCGTTACAGGCTTTACTCAAAACCAAATTTAATTTCTGTGAGGAACAGTGAGTGAAATAAGCTTGAGGAGCAATATCTTTTATTTTAGTTTGGAGTCCATTAAGATGTCCTGACATAACCGCAGCGCCGTCATAGGTTTGTGCAACTAATTTATTTTTCAAATCAAATTTACCAAATTCTTCGATTAATAATTTAAATAAACTGTCCGCGTTTCTTCCACTACTCACATAAAAAAAACCAACAAACCTTTCAACAACTTCACCGTGCATTACGTATCTAAAAATTACGGAAAGTTGAGAATTACAAGTCCGTCGTTCATCAATTTGCCACGAGAAAAATTCGCAATTATGTAGTTCTTCATAAATTTTGCCTTTAATAATGAAGCAAACACTCTCAATTAAGTCATTTTGAATTGATTTAAACGTCTCCGAAAAAAACAGTGGCGTTATTCAAAAAGTTCTCTAATTTTGGATCATACGTTTTTAAAAAATCTGTTAGCTCCTTGAAATTTCCTTTATTATACGAATCGCGTTTTTCGTCATGTCCTCGAAAAGTATTTCCCTATTTTCACGGACTTTTTCATTAAAATTTTCTCTCTCTTTTATGCGCAGAATCCAAGAAATTTACAATATTTTGTTTACCCAACATTTCGAATTTAATGCAAGATGAAATATGCTCTGATATTTTTCATGCCTTTCTAAACCTCGCGAAAAATTTTGCAAATTATTAAACCCGGCCCTGCCCCAAATTGAGGATTGATCATTAGTGAATAACAAACATTTCCAACAATATAATTCGTTTTTAACTGTTGATGCCGTTAACCACTCGTTTTTTTGATAATTGCTATCACTAAACCCTCTGTTTTGTTTACCATTTGTGAAAACTATTGACGGCATTGACGGTGTAGGTCTGATCATTTTTTTAATTCTTACCTTTTGACCATAACTAAGAGAACTAAATCCATCTAACAACAAATAATCCACCACGTCTGTACAACAAGACATGTCGTTGGAAATAGTTTCACCTAGAGCACTCATTTTTCAACCACCCGTTAAATATTTTATGTATTATGTATGTTTATTTATGTTCTCCAACGAAACCACAAATTCCCACTCTCCTTGTTCTATAACTGTTTCTTGTGAAAGAGGGGATCAACGCTCAACTGAAGTGTACATGCTTTAGAAAGAGATGGGGTGCTAGAGGCTAGCTGCCCTAACTAACAGATACAGAATGAATGCCAAGATAAGCGCCAAAAATTCAATGTCACGAACAATGTATTGAAATGGGGATTGGCTGGCCGCTAGCCTCCTCAGTTCATCCATGCAAGCGCGAAAGCGCGATGAGAGACCGGGAAATATGCATACGTGGGGCGGACTATCCGGACTACAATGTTACTTGTTTGTGGAAAGGAAATGCAAAAATTTGTTTTACACTGAAAATTAATTAATGAATTATAAACAACATTGAGAACTGAGATATACCTAAGTAGAAATTTCTACTAGTGAAAAATATTAGTTTGGAGATATTCTGCTTCTCCCAAAATTGTAGAGGATGCTCAGCCTCCCCTGACCAGCTGCCACTGGTGTGTTTTTCTTTCATATATGAAAGCAATCTAAACTTGACATTCCAGCTGTCAAAAGCATAACAAGAAAAAATATGTCTCTTTTTAAAGGTAAAATTCTTTCTTCCTTACACCAAGTACATAACTTGCCGCATGGATATGATCCTGTCGTATCTGATGTGATGTATCATATAAATAATTTATGTGCTTTTAGAAACTGAGAAAACAGAGGGATAAATCAATAATATAAAATTCAGGATGTCCCCTCGAATTGTACAGACTTCTCAGAAATCAGCCACATTGTGTGTACATAAGCTTTGATTGTAACAATGGAATTGTAAATTTATTTCCCAGAAATCAATAACAATGTTCGCCGAAAAAACTGTTTAATTAAACGTGAACATTTTAATTATTTACTTGTTTAATTATCGTCGATTAAGCTTATTTTTTGAATGGGAAAGCAATGAAGTAAGTAAATCAAATATTTGCTTAATGAATTGAACTTTTAGTTTATTAAACAAAGAGAACATTTCATATAGTCGTAGCAGTCTCGAAGTACGTCTACAAATGTCAATCGTAGTTGTTTACGGTCAAGTAATATGCACTTGTAAGTATTCTTTATTAAGTCAGTTTGATGCAAAATTTCAGAATTAAATCAGTTATATGCATCTACGTCAGTAGGTGTATTTAAATGGTAAACATTTTCTTCCAAATTTAGAATTCAGTATTGGCTAAAAAATTTGCACGAAGTTAATACAGCATTGTGTGAAGTTCGCATTAGAGGCAGCGTGGTCACGAGAATTATATTCTTGTAAATGTTGGCAAAAAAATCAGTTTTTTATAAGTGAAGGTGTCTAGTTTTTCCCTAGCAAAAATATCCATTCTCAATTACACTAGTTCGGGTCGACTACGCAACGCGATAGTGCAGATTGTCGCTATGAATCTCACGTTTATTTATACCGGGTGTTACTAAGATATGGTTCAACCCCCTTTTTGTTTGATTTTAACTTAAAAAATTGATATTATACGAGTGGTCCGAATTTAAATCGGGAAACTTCGCCAGCGGATACTACGCCTAAAAATAATAACTTTTTGTCATATAAACATACATATATTGAAAAACGAATGGATTTCAAGACACAAGGTGTTGAAGTTAGGGGGAAAAAATTTAAAAAAAAATTGACATTTTAAATAACAAAGTAAATAAATAACAAGTTTATAACTGACAGTTTTGTCACAACGCCTGTTTGCACAGCCAACTCTTTTTGATTTCCACTTTCAAATTTAATGCTGTTGAAATGCATCGTAGAAAATGTCAATTTTATCAAAAACTATAAGAATTACGAAAAGGAGCCAAAAATATTTTTTTGCTTTAAAAGGAACGTAGATTAAAATGTTTCTATTAAATTTGACCAGTGGCGTACAAACAAAAAGTTGTTGTGGTTTGAGTGGTAATCGATCAGAAAAAAATAATCACCTAGTGTAATATTTTGAACAAAATTTATTTCAACTGGTGTGCTTGCCTCAATTATACCTGTATATCAAATTTCAATAAAGAATCTTTATTCGTTATTGAGATATTGGGAAAAAAATGTTTTTTTTTTTTGTTGAAATTATACCATTTACACGTGTATATTAAAAATATCATTACAATCACAACTATCGATTTTAAGAAAAAATATATTAGTACCAGTTCTGAGACATCTGTGTGATGACACTCAGCCAGTTTCACTTCCTAAAAGTATACAGGGTGGCCAAAAAGGATTTTTAAATTTACAACTTTTTGAACTTAATTTTCTCAATACCGACAGACATCATTCGGAAAATAGTCAGAATGGATTCAGGAGAGTTCAAAACGTATATATCAATCAAAATCTCGAGGTCGAAAAAAATCACGACTACTATACTTCCTTATATTAGGTATAATAAAGTAGAAATACATTATTTGGCATAGAAAATTTTTTTATCATTTCCGGTTCCAAGGGAAGTGATGGCAACTTTCTAATTTTTATCAAGACTACTTGTATATTTTTACAGTTTTTAGAGCACTGAATTTTGAGTTCGGCAATGTGACATATTCGAGTGTTTTGGATTTTGTTTTTCGGTATTATTAGCGATGTATTATTTATTAAATGCATAAAACGCAGCAGGCTTATAAAAATTTTAAATGTACGTTTCAAATAAAGTTCTATTGTTTCTCTAAAGAACTATCTTTTTGAAGGTTCTGTAATTTAAAATTACAAATAATTCTCATATTTCACATATAAACCTGGGTTCGATTTTACGTATTACATTGAGTATTGAAATCTTCATCTGACAACGTAAAGAACTTGTATAAACCTTTCATTAGATTCCCTCATTTTGTTACTAATTATGCTTAAATATTATTTTAATAAACATGAAACTTGTCTAGTAGGTTAGAAAAAAAAATCGTTACCACAATAACAACTTTTCTTCCTTGTCAACAATATTTGCCGCTTTGTTGAAAATTCAGAGTTCTCAACAACCCCCTAGAGAATTTGAAGAATAGTGTACGAGATGTTTTTAATATTACCCTGATGCAATGAAGCAATATGATGAATGAACTTGTTAAAAGAACGCGTTTGTGCAGAGACGGTAATGGACAATTACTGTGATTTCTAATAAATTGTTGTCTTTTTTTTGTTTCACCACTTGTTTTTAGTATCATTATTATAAATTGTATGTGCACTTTGAAAAGCTCCTGTTAAACAGTCATTTTAGTTGTTCAAAAAATAATTTAAAAAAATTAGAATGTGGGAAAATATTTAAAAAAGTTTAAAATCCTTGTAAAGAGTTCCGAATTATTTGTAATTTTCTATTACAGAACCCTTAAAAAAAGTTACTTCATAGAAACAGAGAAAAGTAACTAATTTCAAGCCATTGTATGTAGGTACATCTTTGTACATGATACAATAAAATAATAATATCCTTAAAGAAACTTCATTTGAAACGTGCATTTCAAATTTTTTTAAGCTTACTGCATTTTTTTTCATTTAATAATATATCGCTAATAACGAAAAACAAAAGCCACATTTCCGAACTCAGAATTCAAGGTTCTATCCAAAACTGTAAAAAAAAATACAGGAGGTCCATGATATCAATAATAATGTTGCTATCACATCTGTTGAAACTGGAAGTGATAAATGCGTTTTTTATGTTTTTTACTTCCAAACCACTCAGTGAGGAAGTTATGTATTCGTGAAAAAAATTTTAAAATTTTTTATTGCATTTCTGGACGAATTACGATACACAAAATTTCAGAAAAAAAATTTCTGTGTCTGTCTGGTTCGCGATAGCAGCTACAGTTTTTGAGATAACGCTTTCAAATTTGGTACACACATTCTAGAGGTCAAGTAAGAAATTGAGTTCGTTGATGAGGAAAATCGGTCCCAATTTTTGAAACGTCAAAAATGTGACTTTTTTTGAAACGTCAGAGCGACTTTTTTGAAACGTCAAAATATGACTTTTTTTGAAACGTCAAAGTGACTTTTTTTGAAACGTCAAAATGTGACTTTTTTTGAAACGTGAAAATACGACTTTTTTAAAACGTCAAAGTGACTTTTTTGAAACGTCAAAATGGGACTTTTTTGAAACGTCAAAGTGACAAACGTCAAAATGTGACTTTTTTGAAATGTCAAAAAATGTAACTTTTGAAACGTCAAAGTGACTGTATTGGTTAAAATTAATCACAACTACGATAAAATAACGTGCCTCAATTTTGACATTTTAGCAGACATTGAGATTTCAAGGTAACTATGGTAAAAGTCAAAAATGCGGGTGGCAAATACCACTTTCTTCCCTAAGGAGGAAAATATTACTTTGTATAGAGATCGTAGAAAAAGAATTTATTTATCAACTTGTTACATGATTTTTTTCTCAACATTATAAAAAGTACATATATTGCAACATTTAACAAAGAACAATAACAAATACTATTTGTAGAACACATAGATAGGGTGCCTGCTAATTTTATATGCGTAATAGTTTATATACTAGGTTTTTCAGAAATAGTATGCCAAACTTCTACAGTGTACAAAAAAATAAGTTTTGATGATCATGTTTTCAAAAATGAACCCTTTCTAAGATACAAGGTGTGTACAGCATTAACAGGAGTAACTTTTCTTCTGTTTTTTTTTTTCAGACACTATTGGAGAAAAAATTATAAATTTGGGATGCAAGCTAAACTCATTGGAAGCTATATAACGATTTTATATACTTTTCAGATTTTTTTATGTGTAGCTAGGTATATTACAATGGTGGCGCAATGGGCTTTTGATTAAAAAGGTAAAAAAATTAAGATTTTGATAAAACGTGTATATAATAAGCCTTAAAGAGCAACGTGTACTACGTTGAAAATGTATTTATATCATTGATGCGACTTTTTCAAAACAATCTAACCATTTGAAAACCCATTAAACAAATTACAATTCATTTATCACAGAAAAGAAAAACTATAGCACATTTTATATAAAAAAATAAAATAATATGCAGAACCTGAAAAAGCTATTTCCTTTCCATTTCCTTTTCTTTGCATTTAAAAAAATCTTTAATAATCTCGTTTGTCTAGTCCATTAAGAACAGAATTCACAATAGATAGTAAAGCTAATTTACTTAGGTTTTCATGGAAGATTGAATTCCACAGATATGTCTTTATAAGTTTTAATCGAGAGCCCGCCGGGGCCCCTGGGCAATTGCCCATTTTCTTATATAGATAAACCGGCCCTGTATGTATCTACTTAGTTTCAAGTTTGCAACTGGCGGCTGTTTGCTTCTGATTCAATAACGTCCTATTACATTTCAACAGCAACATTGTCAAAGATGATACTAGAAACCACTGCCAAACTAAACTTGTCCGATTTCCATACAATTCCAAGTCTGCAAAGCCCATTCTTTCATTTTGCATATTTTAATATCCCGTGACGTCGCTCCGCCTCTTGTGGCAACACGTCAAGGTACCCTACTAGAAAATCTGCTGACCTGCTGAACGGCTGTCTTGAGATTTGCCAATCTGCACATTCATCTCTGCCGTGTGCAGTTGCAGTTCTTTTCCACTTCCCATATTGTAGTTACAATATGAAATAAAAAAATATGATGGGCTGTTGGCAGGTACTTACTCAATTTATAAAACTAGTAATAAATTGCACTCGGAAATTACGAATACTTATTTGGCAAACATTTTACTCTGATATGTGACAATTTACCTATATTTTAAACGACAGATATCTAGTTTTCAGCTATAATGAACAATGATAACACAGCCCCACAAAAAAAAAATTTCTGACCTAGCAACGAGACGAGTATATCCTTATGTATTTTTGATCGCTGAGTCCGAATCCGGGGTCAAAAAAAAAGTCGTACACCCCCAAAAAAAAATTGTAGAGCCAAAAGACACTCCCTGAATAGGGTATATATGAGATAAAGCTCTGAAAATGATGTTATCATTTTAATCAATCGTTTTGTTTAATATTTTCGGAAAAAATTGAATGTATTACGATAAAAATAAAGGTAAATTACAGCGTTCACCCTATCGGTATGAAACGCACCCCCATAGAGGGTGAGAACCACCCTCATCGGCCACCAAACCAATTGATAACGACAATGACTGAAAAACATTTAAAAATGTTTAAGTTTCGTTAGGTTTGCAATAAACTGACGTAGAATTCACGTAATACTCCAAAACTACCCCTAGGTGGGGTAGTTTTGGGGGTGTTTTTTGGCTCTAAAATTTTTTTTTGGGGGTGTACGACTTTTTTTGACCCCGGATTCGGAATCAGCGATCAAAAATACATAAGGATATACTCGTCTCGTTGCTAGGTCAGAAAAATTTTTTTTTGTGGGGCTGTGTAATCAAGCGATAATTTTTTCTAATAATGAGCCGACAGCTTGTTGCTTAACGGTCATTATTTGAAAACAATTATAAGGATTTATCACGTGGTTCATTCGGTGAGACAATTTTTTGCAATTCAAATAATTAATATGTTTAATCCATATTGTTAATTAAAAGTACATTATTTTTTATCAAAAACAATTATTTTAAAAACGAAAAAAAACATTTATACAATACTATTAATTAAAGGTACAGTTATCAAAATAATTTATAAAATTAAACGAACGAACAGATGAAGTATTTGTTATGACATAACATTATGACATGAGAGACTACCCGTGGTTTGCTTTTAGTTAAATGTTACTATAATCGGTTATGAAAAATTTTTAGTTTACTTTTCTATGATTTAATATTTTAATTGCCACAGAATTTTCTCCAAGGCACACAGAGACCTGTTTATTTTTCTACAATCACTACTACAAGTGAGTTTCTGTCATACAACCTTATTTAGGTTATGTTTTTGTACTGATGCTTTTAGCGACATCTGCTAAAACGTTTTGCCCCGATTAAATACCAGGAATTGAACTCGAGCCTCTTAGGTGAAAGTCAGGATACCCTAGGTTCGAATCCTATCGGCTGCGCCGTATCAGAGATGTTCTGAATTATACAGATCAGGTGTACACTTATTTATTATCATGGATCTGTTTTAATACATATATAATGAGAATTGACACTTCAACATTTATCAAAGCTATATTTTTGTAAGAACAACAAAAAATAAAATAAGTTATATTATGTGAGATTAACTGTTGTCCAAATTCATTGTTCAGTCAGACCTCTCTGAACTTCCCTCAAAATTGTTTTAGGCGTCTTGCTTGTAGAGAAAAGTTCCCTAGCTATTCACTACTTAATCATATGATCTATTTCATTCCGATTTATCTGCTTTCTTAAACAATTTAATGAATTTATTTCTCAAGACCTGAATGCAGAATACTTATAAAAAATGTAAAATTGTCTGATTTATTCAGTGCTGTAGTAAAGATGGATAAACATAGCGACATCGGACCCAATGGATATCATCATTTGCACATTTTTAAAATTGAGAACGGAGTAAAAAAAATAACTAGTTCCGTTTATGTTACTAAAAATGATAAAATAAAATCTTTAACTGTATGTATTCACGCAGTAGAGCATTTCAGAGCATAAGCTTATACGAACGTTTGTTCATAATTTCAAGCCCTGAATCCATCCTCAACGTTTGGGGATTAAAAACTGAATCACCCTGTATGTACAATATTATAATGGACGCATTTATTTTGAATTGTATACAAAGCAGCATTGACTTCTCCTTGTAAATATATGATTTGTTCTACCACTTTCTATATAACTTCCTAGAACATCATCATAATATATAGTGAAATTTCTACGAGACGGTAACCTCGTCTTCGTTGCCATTATAACGGCACTCGTCAAGCCTGTTTGAGTTTTGCTACAACGAAAACTGGAAACCTAAAACTACCTGGTAAAAATGTTTATTATTTCCATTATTACTTGCGAAATTTTCAATAAGCCATAAAATATACACAACATTCATGGTTAGTGTGTTATTATTCGTGCCAAGAACATTTCAAAGCAATAATTCTTTTTTATGGTAATGGAGATAGGGACTGTAGGGTGTGGCTTCATCATTTGGAACTTTTCAGGAGAAAAGTCCATCTACCACCATAGACAACAAAATTGAGAGAATTAGTCCGACTAAACGAATTTATAATATGCTAGTGATTTTATACATACCGGGTGTAACATAACTAGAGTTCGGATATCGGCGAGTCATTCCAGTGCTGTCTGCAGGAACCTCGATAAGAAATGCAAGTTTATGTCATGTGAATTTGTTTCCATTGTGTAAATTTTTATATAACCATTTAAAAACAACTTCGTTTATGCATTTTCATTAATCATGTAATTTAAAAAACCTTCTTTGTATCTAAAAGAATTAGTTCGATTATAAATTAAATTTCGTTTAATAATAAAGTTGCGAATTGTGTAGTAGTATAGACATTCGAATATCCGCTAAAAAAATCATATGCCTATCTAATGCAAACTGTGAATTATCATTTGCATTATTCTTGCAGTCAGAATATGCAGTGTTTTTAAAGGCACCAAAACGCCAATGATTATTTCACAAACTTCTACCCAATACGCTACTGCCTCCACAGCCTATACTGACAACATGGAGTACTTGGCTGAACACAACATTGTATTACTACAGAAACTTTGACGATAAAAGAAGAGTCGTACTAAAATTAGATGCTAAAGGGGCAGTTGAAATTGCAAATTCACAAGAAGCTATTGTCGATCCCAATGCCCAAAAAGGTTTAGAATTTATACATTAAAACATTTCACCTCTCATTATAGAACTTGAACGTACGTCGAGCAAAAACAGGACAGGAGACAGTGTTGAACATGTAAACAAAAAACTAGAAATTGTTTTACACAACAATCCTGGTTTTTTACGGTTCATCAAAAAAGTAAACCCACTACAGGACAAAGAAGTGTATTCTGTAGGGCCGATTAGGAGTTTCCTGTTTACTTGTCCAGTTATTGCGGATATGGTAACATCTGAAGATTATATTCAAAATAATACAGATATAATAGGAAAGAGACATTTAGGATTTGTTTACACTTCCTTAATTGCCACAAAAAGTTGTTGGCGCCTACTGCGTTTTTTACTCTCAAGCAAAACAATTAGGCCGGCGCGGCAGGTAACGCGGTTGTTCTGATGATCAAAAGTGCAGCCGAAGCCTGTTGTTTTTGTGCTACCCACGGATAAGTAAATAAATCTTATATCTATTTGCCCTATTATACCTATCTAATATTATTTAATTTCACATTCTATGAGAAATGAGTAAAAACGGTAATTGTAGCAAGGCGCGCGTCAGTATAACGGCGCCATTTCGTTTTTATTCTGTTTTTTTACTACCTACCTAGTAAGTTAATATAAGTACTTTTCGCAACCACCAAAGTTTTATGGCAATAAAATTTACTGGGGTTCTCAGTACATGAGCGCAGCAGCATGACATAAGTCATGAATAAGTAGATATTGAAAAAACTTACGTCGGAGACGGAGTTTAACCCTCCTACTATATTCCGTATTACGTGCTATATAATAACAATAAAAAGAAACTGTAATTTCTGACCGTTACTTTACACATTAAGCTTTTTCACATCAAATCGGCACCGAAGTGGGGTCGTCCACCGCTGCAAAATATAAAGTGAAAAATGAATAGTTTTGAGTCTATATAAACATGTCATACTTTACATTTGTAATAAAGTAAAAGAATGCAAATAAATGAAACATTTTCACACAGATTTACGGAACAATAATTCGATTATGTACATGTTAGAAATATATTAATTTTAATCATACGAAAACGTAAAACACACAGTTAATGTTTCGTCTAAACATTATATGAGTAATATTGGGTGCATTAGAGTGCGGCCAGATGCGTTTCTTCATTGGTCGGATTCGCGAGGAGATGTGACTCTCCCGTGCCGACGAATTCAGTTTGACAAATTATTTAGATGTAGTGTTGTACGTATTGGGAGCGAGTGTAAAGAAGGTATTTATTTATAGAAAAACTTAAAGAAATAAATGTTGACATTATACTTTTGTCGGAAACCTGGGCCCCTTCGGATTATCAATTTTATAATATTAGTGGATATAGTCTTTATCATACTAACAGAAAATATAACCAAAATGACGGATGCATGTTATATATCAACGACAAAATAACAGTAACAAAATTCACACATGTAAATTTAACTCAAGTAAATTTAATCAGAGCAGAATTCTGTTTAAATAATATAAATTTTGGTATTACCGCCTTATACAGACCTCCTTCGACGGACGTAAATATTTTTAACACTGATATTGAAATTTATTTTAATGAATTAAATAAAAAGGATATAGAAATTTTCTGTGGAGATATAAATATAGATATCAACAACAAAGAGATGAACTATACAAACTCATATATAAATGTATTAACAAAATTTAATTTTCTTTCACATATAAACAAAAATACAAGGGAAACTGATATATCTAATACATGTATAGATCACTTATTTATTAGGACAACAAAAGATATAAAAAATAGAAGTAAAATAAATTCGGCCATTTTACTAAACTCAATAACAGATCATTATTTAATTTCAACAAATATATCTATATTAAATACAACTAAACTAAAAGAAAAACAAAACAAATTAATATCACAAATAGACTATAACAAATTAAACGGACTCTTAAGCAACGAAAATTGGATAAACATAGTAAACAATAATAATGTCGAAGATGCAACAAATAATTTCGTTGATATATATAAACATTATTTAGAATTAAGCACTACCACAAAAATAGTTACAAATAAATGCACAAAAATAAAGCCCTGGATTACGTTTGGAATTTTAAAATCAATAAAAACCAGAGATACTTTAAAAAAACAATCCATTTTGCAACCTGATAATAACCATTTAAAAAATTATTATAAAAAATATAGAAATTATGTAACAAAATTAATTAAAGTAACAAAAGATAAGTATTATGAACATCAAATTAACCAGGCACAAAATAACTATAAAAAAATTTGGAATTTACTATCTGAAGCAACAAATGATGTAAAACAAAATATTAATAAATACATATTAACTGAAAATGATAAAGAAATAATAGAAGACGAAAAAGTAATTGCGAATATATTCAATAGCCACTTTATAAATATAGGAGTAGATATGCAAAACCAAATAAAGCAAAATATACATGGTGACATCAAACAAAATGACAATGCGATAACAGCAAACAGTATGTATCTTGAGGTAGTTTCTTTTAATGATATTATAATTCAAATTCAAAGCTTAAAAAACAACTCAGCACCTGGGTCAGATGGAATCGCTGCCATTACAATTAAGAATACACATTTACACATTCTAAAACCCCTGAAACATATATTAAATTTAATCTTCACAACCGGCATAGTACCCAGTAAATTTAAAGAATCAGTGGTAATACCTCTACACAAATCAGGTGATACTTCTAACAAAAATAATTATCGACCAATCAGTTTAATTAATAATTTTGCAAAAATCTTCGAAAAGTGTCTAAAAGTAAAATTAATGAATTATTTAAAACAATATAACATTTTAAGTGAAACGCAGTATGGTTTTATAGAAGGTAGAGGCACGGAACAAGCCATTTATATGTTAACAAGTAATGTTATTTCAAATTTTAATGCAAATATCAAAACTATAGGTATCTTTCTTGATCTTGCTAAAGCATTTGATACAGTCCCCCATAATAAATTATTACACAAAATGGAACAAATTGGAATTCGGGGCACTGTACAAACTGTATTTAAAAACTATTTAGAAAATCGACAACAATATGTCAAAATAAAAAATACCTATAGTGATGTGCAAACAATACAGATAGGAGTACCCCAAGGAACAGTACTTGGTCCAATTATGTTTTTGATATATATAAATGAATTATGCAACTTGAACATAAAAGGAAAAATATTGGCATATGCAGATGACACAGTAGTAATATGTGAAGGACATGATTGGACCACTGCCTTTGAGGGTGCCGTATCGGATATTAATATTATTAACAGCTGGCTTGAAAACAACTATTTAACATTAAATTATGAAAAATCAAAACTTCTAGCATTTTCTCCAACGATGGTTGACACACCAAAAAATAATTTTATTGAAATAAGAAACAGTAAAAAAAAATAATGAAAACTTTCCAATTAAAATACCTTGGAGTAATAATTGATTCACACCTAAAATGGGATAAACATGCGGAATATCTTACATCCAAAATTAGGAAAACCATACCGAAATTTTATACCTTAAGGGACATTCTAAAAATAAAAACATTACGTTTAGTATATAATGCGTTGATTGAATCTATACTCAGATATGCAATAATCTGTTGGGGAGGGATGTATAATAAGGCTATAAATGTAATACAGATAACACAAAATTACATCATAAGAGTAATGTATAAAAAGGAGCCTAGATTTAGAACGCACTTTTTGTATTCACCAAATAAATTATTAGATATGAGAGGATTGTATATTTACTGGGCAATAATTTTTTGTATATAAAAAAAATAATGTTAAAAAAGAAGTAATAAATATTAATTATGATACACGATCCAAATTAAACGAAGAAATGAGGGTTCCCAGGTACAACAAAAGTATATGTCAAAGATTTGTTGAATATTTAGGTACAAAGTTATACAATTTAGTTCCAATAATATTAAGAAAAATACAAAATATACGTCATTTTAAAAAACAGCTAAAGGAGTACATTATAAAAAATATAGAAGTATTTAAGTGCATTTTATAATGTTGGTAATGACAATATCACTGTTAATTTTCGTTGTTAATTTCTTTGTTAATATTAAGTTTTTTTTTATCTTTTTTAAAATTTTATTTATCTATATTATTGTATTATATATAAGTTATGTTAAAACTACAAGCTCTCATACAATCTTTATTATATAAGACACAATACAAGTCTTTTTTGGCTTAGGTGTCTCACCCTAAATAATTTTGTTATATTAGTATTTATATATTTCAATTATTAGATTTACATTTTTATGGTAAAATATAATTATAATATTTATGTATATATACATGTACTCTAATATTGTACTGAAAGACATGGGTTAATAAATTATTATTATTATTATTATTATTATTTACGTTAGAAACGAAATTTTCTGGTTAGTGTTTTTACGGTATAGACGATATTTTCTGTTTACCGTAGTGCCTTTGTAGACTACAAAATGGAGAAGTCGGCGTCTTCCAATATGCGAGTGGATTGGGGATTATCCATTATTAGCTTGGAGAGGCATGCCCTCCCAATTTCTCAGAATATATCAAAGTTCATCTGAAACTTTAAAATAGGTACTGATAACACAGCATAAGGTTGTTTTCTTATGCTGTGCTGATAATATTAAATGCTGCATAAGTATACTAGTTTAACTCACAAGAACCGATTTACATTACAATGTAAATTATTATGAACCAGGTATGTTCTTGTCTTAAAGATCTCCAGTCTTATCCAAACCAGACTAGGAAAGAGTAATTACTTATTATTTTAGACAAATCTACATTATTATCCGACCTGAATGAATGTCATTTTGCTTTATATTAAGTAAGTACTGCAGGCAATATAACCCTCTACCTGTGTGATCAATTTCTGCTTCCGAAAAAATCCCAGCTCTGCCAGAATCGACCCTGAGGGATGAAAGTGCCTTATTCGCTCGAACACGGAGTCATAAACATTTATACATATAATCAGCAACGCAAAATACCTTGTGAAACTCCCATAAAAAGAAAATTATATACTTAAAAAGAAATTAGTTATATGATCGGTAGGTACATTTCTTATTCGTTAAATGTCATTCATGAAAACCAAAGCAAAAATGGTTAAATGGTTAAAAATAAACAAAAAAGCATTCGTAAGAAACGCAGAAAAAAAGAAACACTAAAATCTCAATTGTAAATGGACAGGGTCGGACTACACAGGCGAGAGTTCGAAAAATATCGTTTGACACCAGTTATCACAGTCACCCAAATTAAGCAACAGTTAATTTATTGTGGGATCACGGGTTAATCAACGAGTAGAGTATTTCATCATCGGTGCCGATGCCTTGGTCAATATATCATTTATTTGTTATACAGGGTGGAGCAGAATGAACTCATGATTTTGAAGGATTCACTAGTCAATGACCGTTGCCATTATTAAAAAGTAAAGATTAGTTACTTCTTAAAAATAACACCCGCCAGGTGTCGTTCATATAAATTGATGCACCCTTACACTCGATTCATGACGTGCAGTAGCATGGCTGGAGAAATGTCATTAATTTTTCAAACACTTTGTTCTATAAATAACCCCACAAAAAAGATATCACACGAAGATAAATCAGGTGATCGGGCTGGCCAGGAAATATCTCGAAAGCGTGAAATGATCCTATGTTCAAACATGGCTCTTAGTGTTCATTGAATTCCGAACAGTATGTGCTGTCGCTACGTCTTGTTGGAACCAAACTCTAACGAAATCAATATTACGACGACGTCACTCTGGAAAAAAAGAATTCAGACAGCATACGCTTGTATTTCTCAAATGTCATAGTAATTGCAAGACAATTGTCATCCTTAAAGCAATAAGGACCAATTATACCGAACGTGGATATCCCGCAGCAAATTGGCATTCTCTGACTATGAAGTGATTTCATATACAGTTCACGAGGATTCTCATTGCTCCAATATCGCATGCTTTATTTATTTACAGAGCCAGACAATTCAAAATGAGTGAATAATAATTTTTGGATGATAGTCCACTAAATCAGCAAATTGATAACAAAATTCCCTCACGAGGAGAGATATCTGTCCGACAACTCCTGCACTATTTCAGTTATATAGGGATGGTAACTCAAGTTCGCATGCAATATCCGGTGAAGAGATCTGGTGGATGTGTTAAAGGCAACAGTGTGTCGAGGAACAGATCGTTTGGGAATGTGATTGACCGCAACACGAACTCTGTCAATATTTTCCAGTGTCCACACAGTTCAACGTCTGCCTGCAGGTTTGTAATTTGTTGCAGAAGTTGTGGTTCGAAACTTCTGGAGTTAGTGATTGTGTTTCGATCTGGAACCCTTGCATGTCTTGCGAAGTTGAAATGCCTTCTGAATATTCGCTATTACTATCATAGGGTCTCCATTTGCAAAAACATTTCAACAGTGAACGCGCGATGTTCTCTATCCAATGGGCATGGGCAATGTTGCGTCTCGCTTCATCGCCCCCCTATTGCCGGCTGAGTACTACGTAAATCAAAAACATGATTTCAGGTCACCTGACTAGCTTGCCGCTAGTACCATATGGATAGGGTGTATGTTGTATATTGTTGTTCTAAATGTGCGCCTATAGCAGACGTTTTTTGTATGTCATTTTAGTGCGCGTTGTATAATTATCACTTTTTGAAAATTTTAAGTAAAATTTAAATATGCATAAAAATTATACCTACTTGGGCCTAATCTATGCCGTAACCTGTCACATCCTTTATCCTTTTAAAGTCCGCTTTTCGTAGGAACCGCAAGCTTTTGTTGTTTTACCAAGACTTTTCCTTAGCCTTTCTTTTAATATTCATTCATTATACTATTTGAATGAATGCTGTTGAAATTTGAAAAAAATTGCGTGCCTCACCAGGTTATTTTTTTTAAATATTTGCAAAACATATTTTTTCAGAATCGGGTGGAAAATATATCGACAAATTTTAAAATCATAAAAAATATTGATTTTGTGTAAAGATGCACCTTTTTGAAATTTGCACAATGAAAAATGAATCTAAAATAAAATTTCAAATATTGATGGTAGTTATGCCTTGGGTCCCATGCTCCAATACTAAGATATGACATAACCTAAACTTCACCAGCCGTCACTGCTCTTGAGAAATACAGTAAAGTAGATTTTGTAAGACGAAAATTTATTTTTCTTACTCTGAAAGGCAAGTAGAATGTCAATAACTTTTGTTTTTTAGTTTTAATTTATTGATTAACCAAAATTAGCGAATATTTTCAAACATAATGAATATAATATTGACCGTTGAGTATATTATAAGTGTAGCATTCATTTATTTAACAACTTATAATTATTTCTCCAATGCTTATTTGATTTCATTGTCTAAACCTTCATAAAGCTCGAACGAATCAGATTCATGAATGTGTTTAACAAACAGCCAGCTGGATCTTTCCATTCTATCATTATAATTAGCCAATAACGATTGAAATGGTATTTCTATGGCTGTTTTTAACGACGAGCCTATTGGACAGTTTATGCCTGAATTCTTGAAAATCGACAATTAACCTTAAAATTAGCATACAACTCTAATTATTATTCCATTTGATATATGCATAAGATTTATATAGTTAATAAAACTTCGGTAAATTTTAATAACATTGAATTGGTTCCGGATATGGTAACTCTTCACACACAAAATAGGGGTACCTACAAAAATAAGGAAAAACTGGTAGATAGAAGCCACACCATTATTTCATACCGAAGCTGTACATATTATCCAGCGGAAAGTCTTTGCTAGCGGTCACAGCGTAGTTTGTGGAAAATTTTAACAGAATTTTGTACTGAAAAACTTCAGTTTTACACGAAAAAAATATTTCCCTTCATTATAAAATAGCTTACGTAGGGCATCAGACACTAACAGATAAATCTAAATTTGGCTAATTTGGACATATTTATGGGCCTTATTTGATAACATGTAGGTACTTACATTTTGACTTTTGCATTATTTTCTGAAAATTTCTTTTCTATAAAGAATTTTATATCGGTGTCATATACCGGAAAAAAATACAAGATAAAACACTACTTAGTTAATTTAAGTAAGCACAACGATACGTTTTTGTCTATGAAATATGTTTTTACTTATAATTTTAGCACAAACCTGTAGCAACGGAATAAATACCAAGCAGGTGTAATGAAATAAAAAGCATTCTTAAAATGAAACAGCTTTCACTTGCCCTTTTGTGAGCTATCACCACCCCTAGGCGTGCTAAAATATAAACCGTTCCTTCATAGCCATATTTTCAAATTTAAATGTTAAGCTTCCCGTCGACCATCAGACAAACGAAATAAAAACATAAAACTCTCTCCGATTGCGTCCGAAATCCTGATATAAAACAAACAACTTGGTTTTATTGAAAAATTAAGCATACTATTCAAAATTACACATCCAGTAAAAAAATATCAAAATATGTGTATATATAGGGTGTGACAAAATTAAATTAAATAGACTGCATACAAGGCGATTAAGAAAATTGAGCCAGATATCATTCTGCAAAACTATTTCACCAAAAATCTGAATACAGGGACACCTCAAAATTTTTATTCAACTTTTTTTACCGCACAATATTGTGTGATATAACTGCTATGTCATTAAAGAGGTCTTTAAATGTTTTATGATCCCGAAAAAAATATTTCGAAAATTTCATGCACAAAAACCTAAAATTTGCACCTTATTGATTATTCTTCTTCAAAGTTTTAGCATGGATTGCGCTACTGAAAAATCTAGAACAATTTTTGTAATTATAAGTTATTTCAATTTAACATTCGTTATTGGCTTTAAAAATTTCACTGTTATGCAAACCAACCTTCATTTTCAGTAAAATGTTACCCACCGAAATCATTTCCTGAACTACTGGGGCAACCGAGGGTTTACAGAAACATAGAAAAACACATTTTGATGTATGAAATGAGAACGCATCAAGACGATTCTAGTGATTGCTATTTGAACACTTTAAGTAAGGTATTTCAATTTTACCGCTATATATTTCATGTTAAAACTCCTGTACTTTGCATAAAATCCAATTTCCAGTGAAAAACTAAAATCTGCAGTGTTGCCTAGGGATCCAATTTTGTCGGACAGTTGTCAGATTTTTCAATGACTCAAGCGACAAAATTCTTCAAACTTGGAAGCTTCGTAATTTTACGTTTAAGCATAAAATTGGAGCTGCTTAAAATTTTCGAAATATTTTTTTCGGGATCAATAAAACATTTAATGACCTCTTCAATGACATACCAATATTGTGCGAAAAAAAATGGGTCAAGATTTTGAGGCGTCCTTGTATTTAGAGTTTTAGTGATATAGTTTTGCCGCCATATGAAATCTAGCTTAATTGGAATGTTTAATCCATTTAATTCGCCAGCTGTAATTGATGAAATAAGAGGGACATAATGTTTTCTGAATCACCTTGTATATTAATCTTAAATTCTTATTTAATTCATTGTCAATTATTAATAATTATCTAATATTAATTACATTCAATTCCAACGTCAAAGTGAAAACATTTTTCAACCACCGTGTATACCAAAACCGAACCAACCCACATCCATATTTTAAAACCGAACTAAGCCAGCCCTTCATTTTCAGAAAACATCATTAAACCATAAAACACTTTGACCTGCTGATGGCCAGAAAAGAAGGATAATATTTTGTAGTGCTCACTCAGTTCTGACCCCGTAGGCCCGCAGATAGGTTGCTTTGTGCTATAAAACCTTCGAGTCATGTGGAACTTTAAGTGTTTCTGGTTTTATATTGAAATCAACAACAGTATTTTATTGTAAAGTGTTATATTATGCGAGTTTTTTTGTGAAAATGGTGTTAAAAAAAGAAACGAGACTTTTTGTAATGGTGAGTTGGTTGAATGTCCAATGCAGATCACAAGGACGTTAAAAAAAGTTAATAATCGTGCCTGATTTCTATTATGATAATGCAAAGGGAAAAACCTACAGCATCATTTCACTTGAAATATAAAACTCCCATGAACATTAGAACTTTAAAAGAGTACAACAGCATCAAGGAAAGAAATGCCTTACAAACAAAGAAACTTATTCTGTGCGATTCAGAGGATGAAATTTTGTTTATTAACAACGAAGCAACATCAATGACAATGTAAGACATGTGTGTAAATAGTTCATGCATGAGTTTTTGCTAGTAATTAAATTCACATTACAGGAATAAGATTTGTTTTCATGCTCACAAGGCGTTTTGTCACTTCGTGATCTGATATGTACCAAATATTATTAAATTATTAAAAAATATTCCATATTTGCATACAACAAAACTAACAAGAAATTTTCGGAATAATTATTGGAAATATTATTTTCAACTCGTTCTACTTTATGCATGAAATCAACGAGTACAAAGTCAGTAGGACATGAGTATGTACAGTAGTCACAATACTTTTTCTTTTCATTTTTTAAAGTTAAGGCTAATCACATAGATACACAAGCAATAACGACAAATTTTATTGTATCCATCATAATTGAACAAAAACCAAACAAGCATATAAATGTAGTTTTTCAGCTGTTACTTCAATGATGTCATTTGTATAGCTTGGTGTATATTAATCTATGCTTGATGTAAACACCGTTTAACAGTCGGCAATAACATTTCTTGGCGCGCATTTTATAGCTGGCAATTCTCTTTAAACTACAATATTTAGGGCAAGAATCGCCAACACTGCAAAAACAAATTGTACTGTCAAAATAAACTATACGTCATTAACCTAACTTGTAATTGTAATACCTACTTGTTGTATTTTGCATTTATCCTAACCTCTTACGTCTAATCAAAATAAAAATAAGGTTGCTAAGGGCGACATAACGTTGTAGTAACTTTGTGTTCATGACTAAATTATTCACCAAAATTGTAGCTGAAATTGCAATAAAAATCACGCAAAACCGATTTGCTGCAAAGTGCTGCAGTTACAGAGAATTGCGAAAAATGATCAGCTGACTCTTAAGTGCGTGCAAAACGGTCTGTACAGTTGGCAATACTTTTTGAATGTGCAATAAGACTTGATGAAAGGCATGCGCACTTGAGAGTCAGTTGATCATTTTTCGAAACTCTCTTGCCATTGTAGCACATTGCACAAAATCGGTTCTGGGTGATTTTTATTGTAATTTCGTTTAGTGATTGTCATGTTACCAACATAGACATAAAGTTACTAGAACACTGTTGCTCGTATCTTTATTTTAATTTGACGTGACAGGAGAAATGCAAAATGCAACAAAAAGTATTACAATTACAGATCAGGTTAATGGCGTTATGTTTAGTATATTTTGAAAGTACAATTCATTTTCGAAGTGTTGGCGAATCTTGCGCTAAATGTTGCAATTTATAGACAATGGCCAGCTGTAAATTTTACAGCAAGAAATTTTGCAGGCACTGTCTTGTTTGTAATAGTATTGCCGACTGTAAAATGGATATAAAACGTGTTTAACAAAATAGGTAGAACATTAAAATGCTATTGATTTAAAGAGAGATTGAGATATTTGATAAATATGCAAAATAAATATTTTATAAATATTTTTCATGAAATTATTTGGTAAGTATCATAAGTGACAAACGGCCTTTTAGAATACATTGTGTAGTAGAAATTCGATAAATTAGAACCCAAAATTAAATGATTCCGAAGAATTTTTGGTTAAGCGTGAGTGTTGAAATATAAATATATTCAAAATCTCATCAGTATGGGGGAGGGGCAAATGATACATCCCGCATTTGAGAAAAAACACTGTTCTAAATAAATTAACAACTAAATACAGCTTGGCCAAAATATTTAAAGAAAATAGTATGGTCATTAATAATGCTTGATAAGAATAATTAAATTTACCATGTTATTTAAACATTTTAGCCAAGTGAATTTGTAAGATACAGAAATAGGTAGATATTGGACTTCATTAGTTAAGATGTTACGGCTTACGTAAAATCAATAAAGTCATTATATTTGTTGGAATAAGATGCTTATATATTGCATCAATAAGGGTTAACATAAACAGTACAGAACTTTTTTTACTCATTTGTAATACATAAATGATATTTAAGAGTCCTTTAACAGATTTAAATCAAGTTTTAGACAAGGTGTTACATATACATACTGTCCAATGGACGTGTAGTAAAAAATATATTTAAATAGTTTTCGTCAATGTAACTGACATGGCAGATATGATTTTCTAAAATCACCACGGTTTTAGGTGCCCTGTAAATTGCTCTTAAGAACATTCACTTTTTAATCTTTATAACAAATTATGCAGCTTTTGAATGTTATGATTTTGAAAACTTTTCAGTTTTAGTCTGTTATTTTACTAATGAAATTTATGATTAACTAAATCTCATCTTGTTGCTACTTCTAGTCGCATAGGTACTGTCAATTTCGAGCATAACCTAATGATAAAGAAAATAAACACTCAGTACACAAAGAAATATTTACTTTTTGAAAATGTCTGCTAATCTTAACTACGAGTGCAGGTAAATAATTATTTATTTTGTAAAATTTTATTGGTCGCAATGTATAAAAAAACATTACTAAATAATTTGATAGGCTTTTTCTCCTTGTAGCATCAACTTATCTGAACTTAGTAACAAAACTTTTAACTGTATTTAGTGGGTACATGTACCAAATTTAAAACAGAATAATTAAATTCATCAAAACCAGTAGTAGACATACATATTATCAGGTCATAACTGTTATTGTATATAAGTTTCATATTTGCAAGTAAATGAATTAATAAATTTATGATTCTCAACTTTAAGTATTGGTTGTCTAAATAGTGATGTTACAAGTCTATTCCAAAGTTATTTGTATAAACCAGCGCAATTTATAGAAGAGACGCTAATGATATTGCTATACGGTAGATATTATCATAAGGACTCGGTGGCAGCTGGTGAAAATGGCCTAAACTTTATTCACTTCAACTTTGCAGTGTCGGATTGGACTTAAATGAGTGAAACGTCCAACTACGACCGATGCTTATGAAATAAAATAAACATGAAAATGAACCGCCATAGGAACTTTGCACTTGTGTACATCTGCCTGCCGTCTGCACCAAGAATCAGCGAGCATTTTGTTCTCTATCCTGGCTAACGCTGCAATGTTTAAATAAACAGAGTTATATAATAGAATAGAACATGCTACGTAGACATTTTACCGACAAGGATCAAATTTCATGAAAAATGCTGATTATTTAAAGTTACACCATTTTGAAATTTGCACAATGAAAAATTAGTTTGAAACGTATCGGTAAACATGTCAACATTTGAAAAATCTGAAAATTACTTGGATCGGCAAAGTTTTTTTCATCATTTATTTAACGTCGGCCTATTTCCACTACCAAGGCCAATCACCGACGCCATGACACGACCTACCCCCCAACCTGGAAATGATGCTGAACCTCATATTTGTCAAAGTGTAGGGATATTTTACTTGTCTGACATATTATAGACAAGGAACCGTCTGCTTTACATCTCCACCAAAGGATGGTATATCCACTATACATTCCTCGCCCAAGATTGCATAGCTTTTTTGTTTTAAGCTGATATACAAGCTGCTAGAAGATGGGCCAGACTGGTGTGTTTCACTGAACTGATTACCCCACAGAACAGTTAAAGATTACCCATCCAACTATTAACTTTGGTAGTACCCGTTGTTTTACTTTTCATATCGATTTCGACAAGACGTAAAGTCGGTAGTACGCTCGCTCCATATCCTCAAGATTGATTTGAAGATTTTCTACCTGCAGACTCCTTAAATTCGAGCGAATGAGGCAATAATTGCATGGTACATATATTTACATCTTGGATATTTTGGACATAAGGACGTTTTAACTTTGCCAAATATGTTAAATGCAGGTTCTTCCAAGTACATTGCCTTTTTCGATGTTGTATTACTTCCTCACCCCTCAAAGTGAGCAAGTTATGTATCCGTGAAAAAAATTTTGAAAATTTTTATTGCATTTCTGGACGAATCTCGACGAATTATGACGTTACATAAAATTTCAGACTGTCTGTGTGTCTGTTTGGTTCGCGATTGCAGCTACAGTTTTTGAGACAAAGTTTTCAAATTTGGTATTATATAATCTATTTAAAGTGTCATTTTGTAACTGCATGATGTCATAATCGCCTCAGCCATGCGTGGGGTCCAAACAAAATTGAGCGATAATTTTTAACACAGGTGTGGTGTGTCTATTTATACATACATAGTCTTTGTTAACTGTAATTCGTTGTAATTGCAAGATAAACACATCCCATCTGTGTGGTGCGGGTAAAAGTTCAACACGGCCTAAAATCCGTTGCTGCTTGCGGGAACTCTAGTTAAAATAAGCGAGAAAATTCGAAAACAAGGCAGTGGATAACGAGGATAGTCTGTCTACTTTTGGTTGATCAACTACTTTTTATAAATAGAAGTAAAATTTTTAAATTTTGGCGGTTCTATAACAGATAAATGTCGGAAAATGCTGCTAATCAAGATGTAAATAAATAAGTTAGTAGTTCAGGTAATAAAATGATGAACAAAAAAATCTAAAATTTTACAAAATCAGCGTAAATATATTTTTTTTTAATGGATTTTTGTGGTATTTAAAGACATGGGAGGAGCCCTATAACTTATTTAAGCGTCCCAAATTTAGCGAACTTAGGATATATTTCACCTTTATCATTCACTTAAAGCTAAAAAAAACTACAATACTAACCATCTAATTCCAGACTGAATTATTGATAAATCCTCAAGACCAATTTTTAACTAAAGTACTTTTAACTAACCACGCTAATCTGTATTAAAACTGTTAATGCCTATATATAACACAATTTTGGAAGCTTAAATTAGAGTAAATTAATATTTTTTGCTATTTTTGAAAAAACTGTAATAACTTATTTTTACTCTTTAATTTAGATTGTATAATATTTAAATATTTAGTTCTAAAAACACGTAGTATTTTCCTGAAACGTAATGTCTCTTTTTAAATGTCATCATAAACAGCTGATTTGTCATATTTAAATATATTTTAAAATTTTTGTGGATTGATATTTACATAATGTTACGTTCTCAATTTGTCCTGCAATCAAGGCATGTTCTAAGCGGGTATCCGGAAATACATTTGGCTTATTTTATATTTGCAATTAAACAAAGGGCAGTTCATTAACTATTTGATGTAGTCAGATAGGTATATTATAACCAGACAAATAAGTTTACTATGACAGAGAAAAAGATATTGCACAGAAATGCGATTAAGAACACGCTGAATTCAAATATCGAAGAGATTGTATGTGTTTTTGATTTAATATTGGTGATTCTTTAATTTTTTTTTGTCACTGTCCACTTCTTAGAGTAAACTGGGATTTGGCTAATATTTTAACAAGCGAACGGTAAAAAAAAGAAAAAGAATTGGCAAAAATATTATTAAATGAAGAAAAGTGTTTATCCAATCGTTTCTGTATATCTTTATATACCATACACCACTAAAATTGTGATTTTTCAGTAGTGAAATTGCTACATATTTGGTTAAAAATGGGCATCATCTTTTAAAATCACACATTTTAAGTTTAAGAACTCTCCCACAGATTATCTACATAATTTTAAATTTATTTAATTAAAACAATACTGTTTAAAAAAAATGTGTGCTTTTTCATTCATTGTGGTAATAATTGTTTTATTGAGTAAACATTTACTTTATGATATAAATCTTTATGTCCGTTAACGACTGTAAATATTAACAGTTAGATATTTATATAAAAATTAAAAATAAACAAACCCTGGTCTTACGAAGAAATAAAAAAAACACACCACATAAATTAGACAACCCCCAAACCACAGCCGAGCTACCCGGACAGGGGTTACACAGTTGAAAAAAACGCAGACACACACAACCAAACCCTTCGACTTTGCCAGAATCGACACCAGGATTTGAACCCGGTAATCGATAGACAGTAAACCAGCTACGTTTGTCACAACGCTCTGGCCCACTGCCCTACCGAGCTCGGTTGTAGGTATGTTTAAATGATTCAAGTAAATTGTGTTAGTTTTGCTTGTCTGTTTGGATTTTAAATAAAGAGACACTGATAATCTCCGGTTAGACAAAACTTGTTTCGTTCTTGAGTATTAATTTTTACTAAAAAAAAGTGTGTGTATCTGTCATAATAGTTAAGTTCTGGAATTTTGACTAACGCAGAATTCTGATATAACTCAGAATTCTGACTTCTATATCAGGATTATGAGATAAATGACAATATTTAAAAAAGGAGTGCCTAAGTTAGGATTCTGAGTTATATAAGTTAGAATTTTCAGTTCTAAGTCAGAATTCTGAATTGTAAGTCAGAATTCCGAGTTGTAAGTCAGAATTCCGAGTTGTAAGTCAGAATTCCGCGTTGTAAGTCAGAATTCTGAGTTGTAAGTCAGAATTCTGAGATAAAAGTAGCAATTCTAATTTTTATCCGAACATTCTGAGTTTTGTCTTAAAATTCTTATTGCCATCAGGTTGCACATAATACACCATGATGTACCGATGTGTAAAGTTTGTCGTCCACTTATGCGAGGCGCGGAGAATAATGTTGCAAAAAATGCAGCAAGTTGCTTCGCATAAGGCCGGAGTCCCATGCATCCGAATTCCGACGATACGATGGTCCGACGGTGCTTCTATTGATCAGAATGTTTTGGCGCCAATTTTTGTCCGTACATTTTAACAATTCTCCGACATCGCATGAAGTTAAAACAATTTTAATTTTTGCCGAATATCGGGCGTTTTTTTAACCTCACTTTTTCAATAATTCGTATTGTCTTGCCATTTCGTGCATTTTCAATAAAGAATGAACTTTTATATTATCTCAAAGACGATGAAACTACATTTGCAAAGCAAATAATGATAATTGAAATTTTTTCGGATATCGGACGTCGGAAATCGGATGCACGGGACGCCGGCCTACGAGTACGAAACTATATTTGAATGCCTGAAATAAATCCCATGCAACATTTTTCTCCGCGTTTCACCGCGCTGCGCCGTGCATAAGTGGGTGACAAGCATAATTTTGCCTATTTTACCCCGTGAGGAAAGTATAATTTTGTATATAATGTAGATTTACAATAGTTAACAACCAATAACAATAATAGATAAATAATGATGATTCTGTCTAGAAAATGATTTCGGTAAAAGAAACACATCTCATTTATTATAACTTGATTACTTCATCCGATAACATTACGCTATGGAAAACAATCTAAGAAGAAATATAGGATGAGACATTTTGGAAATAAGATAAATATGTCTGCTTCATTGTCTTCCAGGAATTTTAATAAAATCCCAAGGGTATTTCTACCTGGGCTCCGTAAAATATTATTTTACATTTTTTTTGTTTGGAGGTCTGACAATTTTAAAATTCATTTTATTAAATATGATGGAATTTAGATATGGTAGATTACAAAAGAAAATATATGATGGGTCGGTTGGTAATTTGTAAAAATCTAGTTTTACTAGTAGATCGAACGAAACTTATTAACATCTCTCCACACTGCTTTGGTAATAGGTATATTGACTTTTTTTGTATGAATGCCAAACATGACAATTTTCTGTTTGTATATTTCCATAGGCACGGGATATGTCATATTTTTGACGTGCAACATTCTGTAAATTGCACTGAGGTCAGGGAATGTGCTTTTACTACGAGGTACATAAAATTTTTTTCTGAAATCGCAATCAATATTATTATAAATTAAGGATTTTTTATTGATACATAATAATTTTTCATTACAATCTAATTGCTTATGAAATCATTCCCTGGATAATATATTCACTGTTTATTTATTGTTGTGATAAAAATTAGATTCAGTGCTTATTTCGCTTTAATGTAGGTGCAAAAAAAATGTTTAAAATGGACAGTGATGATGATGTCCAGGTGTTTGGGATACGACCAGGGTTAATAGCAACTGCAAAAAATGTGATTTTAAATTTAATGTTCTATTTTTTTACTAAAAAAATCATTTTTAATGTAAGTTGGTGTGTCTGCGTGTATTTATTTACTGTCTAAAATATATATAAAAAACCTGTATGGGAGTTACTTTCCCGACTTAGGTCGGAAAAGTAACTTTTTTCGTAATGTTTTATTTATGATGGTTGCTTAGCAACGGACTAAAATACTAGAATAGCGTGTTTTGGGATCTGAAATTGCACCGAGAAAGTAGACATTCAGTACAAAATAATGGACACCATAAACAAATGAAACACTGTCATGATATTTTTATTAGATTGTGTCAAAGTGACGTGAGGTTGATTACGATCAGATTTATCAATTACAATAAATATAAGTAATAAAAATTTATTATTTTCTTATAATCGAATAAAAAATAGTGTATGACACACAGACGAAAATGTTTTTCGTACTCATACGGTTGCAATTTTCCGTAATCGTACGAAAAACTGCATTTTTCGTCCTTGTGTCATAAATAATTATTATAGTAAGCATGCCATGCGTGAAAGCGGTAAATCATTTATACCTGCTGAGCACAAGAATTATGTTAAGAAAGGAAAATATCAAAAATACATATTGGTGAACGCGTGGAATAAAATCATGTTATTAAATGGGAATTTGAAAAAAAAATTAGAAAAATTAAGTAACAATACAAGAAGGAAACTTAAAGAATCTCTGAGGTAAGTATGTCTATGGAAATATACAAACAGAAAACCATGATGCAATAAACTATTTGTATCATGTAGAAAACTGTCATGTTTGACAATGATACAAGAGTCAATCTATTACCAAAGCAATTTTCCTTCAGTTTTGAGAACGATATCAGAGTATTCCAAAATGTTAACTTTTATAATCTAAAATATTTTACACATAACAGTTTAATTTTCAGGTTAATATTTCGTTGGGTGTGACATTTTTTGGAAAGGCAAAAACATTTTTTTCAAAAACCAACCTCTGACTAATCTTTTTTGCCGCAGAGGTTTATATAAAAAAATTTAATAGTTAAATACCCAAAGGTGCGAGGAAATATTTCTAAAACTTACATACAACTGAAATATCCGTAGAACTTGCATAGAATTGTTGGTATTTAAATGATACAATATTAATTTTGTCCAGTTCTTCTTTTAGCATCGATAACCACTTTATACCAAATCTACAGAAAAATTAGATGGCTTAGACTGCATTTGTTATTGCCGATTCTTTAATTTTCACTTTTGTTTAGTTACTGGATGATTCAAAGATACATTGAAAGCGTTCTAAGGGCAGATTCCTCGCATAAAAATAAGAACATGTATTATCAATACCACTTCTAGTATCACCGGAAATATCATTAATTTTGAATTTTTAAATAAAACACCCTATATATTTTAACATATTCTGATTATATGCATGAAATTTTCTATATAATAATTCAAAATTTTTGACATTACTCTACCCTCAAATATGGCGGACTTATTTCAGTTTCTTATGAAATTCAGAATTAATAATTGAAACTGCATAATTAAAATTTTCCAAATAGGCATTGGATATCATAATATGGTTCATTTGTTATATTTGGGTACAATATGAAGCGAATATTTTTCCTTCTAATGATATTATTTGAAAAATTCAAAATAATTTTTTCCTGAATTTTGGGCGACAATTACAAATTTTTTTTCAAATGGCGACCCCTATTTTTTCCTTCCCTATATGAGGCGTCATAATTTAAGCTTTAAATTGGTGTAAGTATAACGAATTTTATCATAAATGCATTGTGACAAATTTAAAACTTTTTGGTTGCGTATGAAAGATATTAATCTAATCGATGGCTTAGACTGCAAACCGGCTATCTCCACTTTTTTACGGAATTTGAGATTTTGGTGCCATCTGCTAGTAAAAATAAAAGTCCATAGTGTGGTAAAGCAAATAACTCCAAGACATTAAGATTTTCTTTAAATTTCACGGCACGTATACCGGCTATCTCCACGATATAAAATTTCAACACTGTAAAGCTTCTAACTCCTGTATCAGCAGCCATTTTCAATGTGCGAATCAACCAAAATAGTTCACAATTCTGTTATTAGCTGCCAATTTTCAGTTTAGAAGTTAAAATAATATATAAAAACATTATTATAAGTGCATAAATGTAAAAAAATTTATGTGGATGGTTTAGTACAAATTTTACCTACTAATCGTCACAGGGACAGAAAAGATCCATCAGTATCGAGAAAAACTTGTTCTGTAATCTATAACTTGAGAAAAGGGGATGGATCAGTAAGAGTCTGTAAAACAATGTTTTTGAATACATTGTGTATAGGGAAATGGTGCGTACTAAATTGGAAGAAATCATTGAAATAAAATGATGTTATTGAACCAAGCGAAAAAAAAGATTCGTTATTACCAGCTCTTAAAAAATCAAACAAAATCAATCCTTTCACGAAAGAAAACAAAGCAATCAATGATTTTCTTAATGAATTTCTGACGATGGAGTCACATTATGGTCGGAAATCAACAGAAAAAAATTATCTCTTATCTGAATGGCCATCGAAAAAAGCCCTCTACAACTTCTACGTGAAAAAATGGTGTGAAGAACGTAATATAAAATCCCTATCTGTATGTACATTTACTAACGCTATGGATATAAGAAACATCTTATATCAGCCCAAAAAGGACCAATTTCAAAATTGTTATTCACACAAGTTGGGGCACTATTCAAATGATCAACATTCCATAAATATTGAAAAGAAAAAAGATGCTACAAAAGCAAAACAGAAAGACAAGGAAAGAGGAGATTATGTGTTCACTATGGACCTGCAACTTGTTCTTTTATCACCACAATCCACTGTATCCAGTTTATATTACAAAACTAAGCTTGCGTTCACAACTTTTATTTATTCAACTTAAAATCTAAGGAAGGAACTTGCTATGTATGGAATGAATCAGAGGAGGTAGGGGCTAAATGCAGAGGAATTTGCTACAATTGTGGTTAAATTTTTATTGGAAAAAGTGATACCTCAGTTGAAAAAAGAGGGGGCCAGTAATGAAATAATATTGTACACTGATGGCTGTACATATCAAAATCGAAATGTCTCAATGAGCAACGCTTTACTTAATTTAGCCATGACAAACCATAGAACAAAAATTTTTAGAAGTTGGTCATACTCAAATGGAGGCCGACAGTATGTATGCCATGATAGAAAACAGCTAAAAAAGCATAAAGTGATCAATATCCCTGCTGAGTACATTGATGTATGTATCAAGACTAGAAGAAGTCCCGAGCCATATAATGTCTACTACTTGACTCATGATATTTTTAAAAAGTTTGATGTTGTCGAATTTTTCAAGTCGGTACGGCCTGGGAAAAAAAGGGTAACCCCAAAGTTACCGATGTGCGTGCTCTTCAATATAATTTTGATGGTGAAATTTTTTTTAAATTACGATTTGCGGATAACTGGACCTTACTACCTCAAAGGTGAGATAGAGAAGTTAGAACAAGAACTTGGGATGAATTGCCGAAATTATACACAAATCGGTGTAAAGTTAAAAAAAAGAAGTATGAGCATCTTTAAGAATTAAAAAAAGGTGATTCCTTCTGATTACCATGACTATTACGACAACATTCTGTATGAAAATTAAGTTAGATTCTATAAACTGATCTATAGATCAGTACGCAAAGTGAGATTTTGTTTTTTTCTTTATTCTTAATAAGAACCAATATTTCGTTTGTTATTTTTGATAAAAATATTTGTTTAATGATATCTGCAAGTTACAGTAATATTGTTTAGAAGTTAGAGAATAAACGTCTAATTCCAAAATAACTATCTCATTATTTTGTAAAAAACTTCTAACTCCTTAATTATCTTAAAAAAAAGTAAAATATAATAAAATTTTAATATTTTTTATTCCATTACCACGTCCTAATTTTAATTTTATAATAATATGGTGATTGCACCATACATTTAAAGTTTATAAAAGCTGTAAATAGTTTTAATTGTCTCCTGTAAAATTTACATTTTTGGAGTTAGCAGGTTTGCAGTTTAAGCCATCGTAATGCATTAAAATAATTTGTAAATAAACTAAGTTGCCTTGGAAATAAATGAGAACCACATAATATTATTTGAACTGTCAGTTTTTAAATGACTAATTGATTGTAGCGCCTTACGTTTACTGCTTTAATATCCATTAAAAATGTATACACAAAATGAAAAAGTCGACATGTTAATTTACGACAAATTCCGGAAAAATTCCAGAGCTGCTGCAATAAACTACGAACAACGTTTTCCAAACAGTAGACACCCACCGCAAAATTATGTCAGAAAACTTAGAAGCTCAATTTAAAAAAATTAACCCGGTAAATGATGAAAATGAAGGGGTAATTATAAACGAGGAGACTGAAGTAAATATATTAGCCTTTGTTGAAATTGATAGGACTGTATCCCTTTGGAAAATTGGTGATGAGTTAAATATTAGCCACGAATCTGCAAGAAGGATTTTAAAGAAACACATCAAATAAATCAACATTATATGTAAACGATTTTGAAATAAGAGTAATATTTTGTAACTGGGCTATAATTAACGTTAGAAGAAATAATGATTTGGTCAAGCAAATCCTATTTTCTGATGAATCAAGATTTACAAATCTGAAATTATTCAGCCGGCAAAATACTAGATACTGTGCACAACAAAATCAACACCTCTTTAGAGAAGGAAACCAGCAAGACAGATTTGGTTTTAATGTTTGGTAATGTGTTGCTGCCTTCAATAATTTTTGTAGGTCAGTTGACTTCCGAGAGATATCGGGAATTTTCGACTAATATTAACAATGACAATCAATTGAGAAAGAGAAGCCAGAGATAGACTGTTTTTTCAGCAGGATGGGGCCCCACCTCATAATGCCCAAATAGTCATCAACTATTTAGATGCAAATTTCAAGAATCAATGGATTGGTACAAATGGACCGGTGGTCAGGTGACTTAAAACCAATGAACTTTCTTTGGGGTTTTCTGAAAGATGGAGTCTACATTGTCAGTCAGTCACTCGGGAAGAACTAAAAGCACGAGTCAATAGAACAATAAATGAAATAATTCCACAACAGTTGGATAATTGTTTGAGGGAATTCGTTAGACATAATTCATGCAGATATGAGGAGAGGCGCCATTTCGAACATTTAATATAAATTCAAGGTATTTTTTTTATAATGCAACCATGATTACTACATTGACAAGATAAAAAATGGGGACACATTACATTTTCTGTAACTTTCCAGGGGAACCTTCTCTTTCTTTGTGTTAGTTATTGCCTATGCTCAAAATACCTATTTATCTCCTTTCAAAATCGTTCTCATAAAAATATAAATGTTGATTTAGTTGATATTTAAATTTTTTGTGATTATATTTTTTTGTGATTTATTTATCATTTATTTCCAAAGGCAACTTAGTTTATTTGCAAATTATTTTAATGCTGTAGATTAACGTCTTTCATACGAGACTAAAAGTTTCAAATTTGCCACAATTCGTTTATAATGAAATCCGTTATACTTACACCAATTGAAAGCTTAAATTATGACGATTCCTATAGGGAAGGAAAAAATAAGGGTTACTATTTAAAAAAAATTAGTAATTGTTGCCCAAAAGTCAAGAAAAAATTATTTTTATTTTTAATTTTTTTCAAATAATTTCATTATAATAAAAAATATTCGCTTCATATTGCACCCAAATATCAAAAGTAAACCCTATTATGATCCAATGTCTACATGGAAAATTTTCATTATACAAAGAGTTTCGATTACTAATTTTGATTTTCATAAAAAATTGAAATAAGTCCGCCATATTTGAGGGTAATGTCAAAATTTTGATTTATTATATAGAAAATTTCATGCATAATCAGAATTTGTTAAAATATACATTTAAAAATTCAAACTTGATGACATTGCCGGTGAATCCGGAAGTGGTATTGATAATATGTGTTCGTCAAAATATAAGTCCATTTACTTGTCATACGTGAGCTTTAAATTTGAAAATTTTATTCCAATTTTTAAAAAAGTGGCGAGCTGATACATGATCTCGTTAACACTCGGTATATCTAGAAGAAAATATTTTGTAATGAATACCTGCACCTTTTTCTGTATATAACAAGTTTTAAGAAATTGTCAATTCTACTGCCACTTTATGTAATATATTATAAATAATGTATAAATTTTTTTTTCCATTTTATCATTTTCCTTTCTCTTGAGTATATTATAAGAGCAAGTGCAGTTTATCCACTTTTATTTTCTAAATGCAGTTGCTGTGGTGCTTTTATAAATTACTGATATTACCAGGAATTGGAGAAGTTTTCTAATAAAAGTGGCCAACGCGACATCAATAATTTAGTGTGTCTCCATTTTGCTCATATTTTTCGGCACCAATTTCGCACATCTGTTGTTTCTTAACTGGAAAGCAAAGTAAAAAGGAATTCGAAATTACAGCTTCTAGAATTCAAACTTTCAACAATTTTATTCCTTTTAGTCTTATTCCGATAATAATTAACTTGAAAGCGTCTAAGACCTTTCAGTCAGTGGCGTAGATGCCCAAAATCTCCTGTGGAAGATATAAATCACAAAAAAACTATTAACACAATATGACAAATTATTTATATCAAAAATATATGAGTAATTAAGCATTGCAACAATGACAATAAAGTTTTCTCTATACTGTGTACTTACTAATCCTTATTTATGTGGCATTTTATATAACTCTCTGGCGCTCTCTTATTGTCCTAGAAATTATTCAACAATGTTAATTAAACCTTTTTGAAATAATGTGCCTGTTAAAAAATGTTTCGCCGGAAAATATATAAACCTGAAAATGAAATAGATACCTAAATGGAAAATATATTAGGTTAGAAAATGAAGTTGACGTATCAGAATTCAGTGAATTCCGTTTACAAAACCGATAAGAGAATGTCTCGGCACTGTTAGTATTTGATTTTTGTCATAACTGTCAAATACGTATCATGTTTGACAAATCTCAAAGGTGAATAAAAATCTCTGCGATATACGGTCAGTTAATAATTAGAGCGCGTATCTTGAATGGCATTTCCAGAGAGGGATTCTGAATTACACGACACTAGTGATGCGATATAGAGTAATTTTTCTATGTCATTATTAGTAAACTATTTTATTATCAGTTGTAAATCATCGGGCAATAACTATTATTGCTACACAAGCTCAAACATAGTTAAATGCAAAAGTTTTATTTTATAAACCGTAGATGCGGACGTTTATTGAGATGTTCACATTTCCCAACAGATAAAAAAACCTCGAGACAGTTGAAAGATAATAAGTCACATTATCTACGCGCTAGCTTAATGTTTGTAGCAAAATTTAACAAAGTGCAATGTAAAATAATGTAACGCTTTAAGCGCAAATATTGCAAATCCTAAATACTAGTTTTTGCCATCTTCGACCAAAATCCGGTCTCTACTAATACGTAACTAACTGTTTACCCGCGACTTCGTCTGCGTGGAAATCGGGACAATATATTAAAAGTTTTTGTCTGCAACACCCATCCCGCTCCGCGCCCTATTTCTCATAATATTAGCTGAGATATTTAGTATTTTTTATTGAAAATGAGTGATGAAATTGCAAAAAATTAATAATTTTAACCCCTATTGTAGATAGGGGGTTCGAATTTCTTTTATTCGTTTGCCAGGAAAAACCCTACGGGGCGTTAGCATTCTAGGGAAAAAATCAACTCTTTATCTTACATACGAACCGAGATATTTAGCATTTTAAAAAATCTGACATATTATCGCATATATAATGCATTTTTGGAAGAAAAAAAAAAATTATTGGGTATTACATAAGCATTCTTTCAAACCTAACATGATAGAAATAATAAATATAATTTTTTATATTTTATACTGTCATTCTTATCTCAATTCAGTAGTATAATTCTTGCTCCTAGATTGAGTTTTAATTAAGGTTGGGAATTTTCCAGATTTTAGTATTCGAATATTCGTTCGAAAAAATATTCGAACCATTCGGATATTCGAATAATCGGATTATTCGAATAGGTATTCGAATTATTCGGATATTCGAATATTCGGATATTTGAATTATTCGAGAATTCTGATATTCGAATAATTCGAATTATTCGAATACCTATTCGAATAATTCGAATATTCGAATACTTGAATAATCCGAATTATTCGAATAGGTATCCGAATAATCCGGATCCTCAAATATTCATTAATAGGTATAGCACTGAATAGTGGCGAATAGTGAATACTCTATTTGAGTATTTGGTTGGATAGACCACAATAATAGTCGTGACGTAATCCACTAAGCAGGCAATTTGATTTGCTTTCCATACCCACAATAGGGTATGTCTACTATACATGTGCAGAATTATTTAGTTAGTATTTTAGTTTAGGATTGAGGCGCTATTGTTCACATTTAACTATTGAAGCTTAAATAAAACGAAAACAGAGCTAGTTTATTATACTTCTTTGTCATAACCATTTTTCCTTTTCGAAAAAAATAAAAGTGCTCTAAAATTAGAATATTTTTAAAAAAGACGCAGATTGTGAAGGTAAAACAAATACATGAAAAGTCAATAGTTAAATATTTACAGGTTTTCTAAAATTTAAAATTTAATTTTAACCTCCGCCTTAGTACAGTAAGAATAAAGTCGAGGCGAGAAAGAGATGGAATAGTTTGACTGGGAGTAAAACGTGCCACTAATGTGGTCTATTTATATATGCGGATTTTAGAATAGGTACCTACCTATACCTACTATCTACCTACTTTGGTTGGATGCATACTGCATACCTATTCGTACATAATTTAATAATATATTTTAATATTCAAATTTACTCAAATATAATCGAATATTCGAATACTCGAATATATTCGAGTATTCGAATAGTAAGTAATGGCTCCGTGGTCTAGAGGTAACGTACTTGCCTCGAAACCTCGGGGTCCCGGGTTCGATTCCCGGTCGAGGAACTGGGATTTTTCTGTGAGAGACATTAATCATAGTATACTCGGATATTGGGTATGTGTCCATTGTCTCTAAATGTGTAGCCCTCTCCCACACAAGGTCATTCCAGACCTTCAGGGATAAAGGGGGTTGTAATTTCATGTGGTGTTATTATATTATTATTATATATTCGAATATTCTAATATATTCGAAAATTTCGAATATTCGAATAATTTCCCATTAGAATAATTCGTATTCGAATACTAGAATTATTTGTATTCGATTCCCAGCCTTAGTATTAATAGTCTCTATGATAAAATGCATTGAAAGTATTGTTTTTGATTTATTATACACCATTTATACTGGCACAATCAGATAAGAGTGACAGTATAAAATATAAAAAACTATAGGTATTTATTAGCATTATCATGTTTGGTTTGAAAGAATGCTTATGTAATACCCAATAATTATTTTATTAGCATTTTATGTTGAAAATTAGGGTTGAGAGGAGTAAAAATTGAATATCTCATCCCCTATTACATACAAAAGTTCGGAATTTGTTTTATCCGATTCGCCGGAGAAAATGCGAGGTAGTATGGATCTAGAGAGAAAATCAACCCTTTATCTCACATAGATTTAACATTTTATCATTGTAAAACGATTATGGCATAGCATTTGTGAGTAAGAATCGTCCGATTTCGCTCAATTTTTTTCGATCTCTCGTCGATTTAACAATCTTCTGATTTCGCTCACTTTTTGCGGTGCATTATGTTTTTAGACATTTGCATGCTTAACCTTTGTGAGTAAAAACCAAGTCGATATCTCATTGGGCCTAAGAGATATTCAGTTGAATCAGCAACAAACCACAAAAAAGAGGTAACAATTTTTATAATTTCGGACTGCCCTCCCATGCCTCCCATGACTTTTGCGTCAATGTCATCCGAGATACGCGCTCTATTTATAATAAACTGGTGGCGACGCAACGCGTTCAGTGCTCAAGCCACGCCTTATATTTTCATAAGTTGGCAGGATTGTTACGTATTTATTATACACATAGTACCTTTTGATTAAGTAAGCGATCGGCAGAAAATTTTGAATTAGAATACTATATTATTAGCTCGAAACTTACTTTTTTTACCAAATCGTGAAAGGCCTAATGTATCCGTAACTGTCACTTTGTGTTCCTACTGCACGCCCATGGCTTAAACATATTTCATTTCGCAGATTACGGACTCAAGATTTTAAATCAAATCTGCGATATAAAGTTTGCAAATATCGCCATCTTCTTTGATATTATGCTTTCTCGTCTCTACCTAACGAGCTTATTAAGAATTCCGGTTTACATTTACAGGAATACCAATGATAAGTTAGTGTCATTTCTCATTTGTATGTTCGCTCTAATGACAATGAGGATCTACTTAGGAGTAGTAAAATATATATACAACTTCCTTAAAGACATAATATCTGACTTAATTATTTGTAACCTGTTTTTATTAGCTTTCAGCTTGATTGTAATAGCCCATATGTAGGTAGAATGAATAATTATTATTAAATTGCAGCGATTACCTTATAACATCATTAAATTCTAATCGAAAAACAAATTCTGTGTATCTATACTTAATTTTTCCTACAGAGGAAGCTTTCACGGATTAACTCAAGGTGATTTAACAAGTCTTTTTTAAAAGTCGATTGTGTTCTTGTCCTTAAATTTACAGAACATATTGAATTAAAAATGTACTAAAACTGAACATCATTTTGTATTTTGGAGTAAATTGTAATTAAAGAAATAAATTTAAATTATTTTGTTGTTAAAAATGACCTAAAGAAATTTGACAATGTTGTTAACTTTCAACACTCTTTCTTCAGCCACTGGCCACGTAAAGTTTTTGATGGAATTACGGCACTAAACAATAATTATGCCCTCACTGTTCACCATGTTTTAAATAGTGAAGAAATTAAAGACTTGATATAATTTAGTATTTTCTTACAGTACTAATATAGGTGCTTTAGAGAAGAAGTGTTCCCAGAACTTCTTCATAACCTGTTAAAGTAACATTTTTGTAGTATATTGTAAGAAATTTGCCTCTATATCTGCTTAAATTACACCTAATAGCCTACTAGAAAACAATGTGTATGTGTAATTAATTTAAATTCAATTTTTAATGGCGTTAAACATGACGTACCCCAAGGATCTGCCATGGAGCCGCTGTTGTTTATATCGTTTATCAATGATATTTATTGTTTTCTTATTCCTTATAAACCCTTCTAAACTGCCAGTGATATAACTGTTTAAAAGATCAATTTAGAGCATATAAAAAAAATTATGATGTGGTTCATTGTAATACATACCGGATGTCAACGGATGGTGGAAATAGTCTGCCATTTGAGTTAGAATTTTGAAATTTGGAGGATTCAATTACATAGCATTACTCATAATTTGACTGATTTGTTATTTCAAATAGAACATTATATTTTTTTCACATCACCAGATTCTGCTTTAAAATAATGTATTGACACAGGTCCACAAAAAAAAATGTTTTGTCTTGGTGTCGTAAAACTAAGCACTGATTTGAGATATTTTTGATGTGCTGATTCGAAAAGTATATCGCGGTTTTTTTCGTAGGAGCTCTAGTTTTTGAGATACATTAACAAATTTTGGTATGATAAAATGCAAAATTAATTAAATGTATTCGGAGACCAAAATAGTATTTTCTTACCTAAAATTAGGGTCTAAATAGCCCTACTGGGCATTCCTCATGACCATAAAACCCAACCCTCAACCACGTGATGTCCCCCACTAAATAATTTATGCTGGCCGATAGTCGCAGGTGTCTACGCCCATATTCTACAGTTCAGTTTGGTATTCAGTTTGGCACTGAGTTTTCGAGAGAAAATACGTTGTACAAAAACTATGGCTTCCACAAGCTGTCGTAGTTGTGTAAATCATTCAGACGTTTTTTGTTACATAAGGATAAGTACACTTTGAAAGAAAGCAGAAAACCTGTTTCTGACTGCGAAAAGGGCATATCTGGCTTATTTTGTCAAGTTAGGAGACCAGGATAAATGTTGGACTCCACATTTCGTATGTAAAACATGCGTTGAACATTTGCGACAGTGGACAAATGGAAAGAGGAAGTGCCTAAAGTTTGGAATAAAAATGGTTTGGTGGGAACCAAAAAACCATTTTGAAGACTGCTATTTTTGTCTTGTAAATATCAAAGGCATCAATCACAATAATCGGCACAAATGGACATATCCTGATCTGGATTCAGCGAGGAGACCTCTACAGCAGTCTGAAGAAATATCCGTTTCATCGTCCAGCAACCTGCCTATGCTCTCAGATATTGATACATCAACGTCTGAGACAGATCTATAGAAAGCGACAGTGATTTTGAGGGAGCTTAAGCAAGTCTCCCACGTTTCACTCAACAAGAGCTGTATGATCTCATTAGAGACCCGAGCCTTCCAAATTACTTGTCTCCAGATTAAATGAAAATAACCAACTCTATTCAGGTACTAATATTACATTTTATCGTAAGAGAAAAGGATCTGCTGCCCTTTTTCTCTCAGGAAAATAACCTGATATTTTGTAATGATATAAAATGGCCTCTTAAACAAAATGGGTTTGTCAGATTATACACCAGGCGAATGACGTATTTTTATTGATAGTTCAAAGCGTAATTTGAAATGTATTCTTTTACGCAATGGTAACAAATATGGCTCTATACCTATTGGACATTCTACCAGAAGTATGAGACAATATCGCTAGTTCTAAAAAAAATCAAGTATGAAAAACATCAGTGGGTGATTTGCATTGAATCGAGATGGAACTTGTTTTGGCTACTTGTCACATAAATTTCTTGGGATTAGCATGTAAAAACTGAAGACCGAAATTTTTGATGGTCTTTAAATATGGCAGCTTATAAAAGATCCACATTTCACAGAATCAATGAACAAGGTTGAGTCTAATGCCTGGTGTTCGTTTGTTCAAGTAACTAAAAATTTTCTTGGAAAACATAAGGCAGAGGATTACGTTGAATTAGTGGAAGAGATGCTTTCCAACATGAATAAGCTCGGTTGTAACATGAGCATTAAGGTTCACTACCTCCACAGCAGCATAGATCGTTTTCCATAAAACCTAGATGATTTTAGTGAAGAACAAGGGGAAAAATTCAACCAGGATATAAAAACTACTATGGAAGAAAGATATCCACATGATGGCCAACTACTGCTGCAGTCTTCAGCGAAACTGCTCTGGTACACCTCATACAAGGAAGTCTTATAGAATAAAGTTTTTAAGTGATGTCTATTTTATGAAATAAATACCTTACTACGTATTTTCTAACTTTTTTTAGTAAGCAGTTGTAGTAAATAGTAATAACCTGAAATGTGTATAGGTTAAAATATGAGATATTATTATCTATTTATTGATTCAAAAAATAGGGCAGATACCGGCATCTCAGAATCTAGATCTAATAAAGCAAATCTGACGGTAACAAATCACATGCACCAAAATGTGTGTTGACCTGTGTGATAAGTGGGGTGGTTTCATTTAATATTTTAAAGTTGGGGTTAGGGGGTAAATTGATCATCATTACCTAGCGCCAAAAGAGTATCCCCGTGGAACAAAAGTCTAGTCAATTTTTAATTTTTTTATAGTTTTAAAGGAGAAGAGGGTGGGCAGTTTTTAAATGAACACAATGTATATTTTAATATTTTATACATATTTTTATTCTAAACGAAAACAATGTTGTGAAGGTAGACGAAGTATTACTTCCTCACCCCTCAAAGTAAGGAAGGTATGTATTCGTGAAAAAAATTTGGAAAATTTTTATTGCATTTCTGGACGAATCTCGACGAATTATGACGATACACAAAATTTCAGACAAAAAATTTTCTGTCTGTGTCTGGTTCGCGATAGCAGCTACAGTTTTTGAGATTTGGTACACACATTCTAGGGGTCAAGGTTAATGAGCAAAATCGGTTCTTAAAATTTGAAATGTCAAAAAAAATATTAATGACATTTTTGAAACGTCAATTTGAAATGTCAAATTTTTTTTTTGACATTTCAAATTTTAAAATATTAATGACACCAATGTGACTTTTTTTGAAACATAAATTTGAAATGTCAAAAAAAAATATTAATGACATTCGACCAATGTGACTTTCTTGAAACGTCAAAAATTACTTATTCAAAAAAAATATTAGTGACATTCCACCAATGTGACTTTTTTGAAACCTCAAAAAATGTGACTTTTTTTGAAACTTCAAAAATTACTTTTATTATAAACTCCACCTCACGTCGAGTTCTGATCTCCAAATAATGGCAGCGGTATTTTTTAATTTAAATATGTAACTAAATTATATCACCATCGTCCTTCATACAAAACATCGTTAACAAACACTCATAAAATTCAAAGCGATTTTAGATTTAAAAAAATGTTCATCGATAATAACGCCTTTCGTTACCCTTTATCCTGTAATCTAAGAACTTCCTGCTTAAATTTGATCGTCACCTACTGGTATATTATGCATGAATTTACCCACGGAAGAATATATATTGTTCTTAAAGTAAAGCGGATGTTTTATGTTAAGAACGTACTCTTGTTAAGCTCTCCAAAAGATAAAAATAAATGAAAACCATGTATCTTCTCTAATTGCGAAAATATCTTAAGTTTTAATACGTTATTACTAATTTATTCATTGTGACCAGTACAATTAATAGTAATTTTATGAGAAACACAAATGCAAAGAATTTATAGCGTCATAAAAACATAAGTTTCAGACGTACATTCATTTTTATTATACAGAGTGAGTCATGAGAGCGAAACCCCTTTAGACCAACACGATTTTTTTTTTGTGGGATAGCTAATCAAAGACGTGTTATATATCGTAGCGAACGACAGATAGATATCGTTTATATCGTAGCAAATTAGGAAACAAATGTGATTTTGTATTAATGTAAATAAAAGTAGGGACCGACTCAAACTGACGTTCAATGTAACATCCAGCAGCTCAATTGTTTCTTCTCTGATGATTCTATGATTTGAGGATGAAACAAATTACCATGATTTATCAGTGTTAAATTTAAGTTACTTGTAAAAGCCCTTGGTAATTTGCACTAAAATGTTTATTTAAATTTAAATAATTATGCAATTATGAATACACTTATAGTCATGTAGAGGGTAATAAAAAATATCATTGATAAATAATATAAACTACAGTGGCCCCAAGACAGATCCGTGGAGTTCGCTGTTTCTGGTCCATTTTGTAGCTAATACTTCGGTCTTTAATACCGAATTTCATGATTGTGTTCTTGTCAAATTTGGCTGCTCCTTATATTTGTTTCAACGCAAAATATATTTTTTTTGTTTAAAAATGTGTTTTCGAAGTTGACATTTTCAACTTCGCTTGTTATTTCAGTAAAATATCTACTTAAAAATTATAAACATTTTAATGCAGAAATAATATTTTGTCAAATTGTGATAATTACCTGTTTCTTTCCCAAATAAGCGATTCAAAATATATCTGTATTTAAGTCCTCGCAACATGTTTTCACTTTCAATATGTTTAATATCCATCTCTTCTTGGCTTCACCCACAAAAAAAATCGCATCATCAGTATTCAGACCGTATTATACATCTCATTTTAGTGAACTAGATGGTCCAATGCAATTACATTTTGCCTTGGGGACCGTCGTAGCCTGACTTTTCCATTTTTACTATACCCCTGTACTGTTGTAGATACAGATAGGGTCCAGACTTAGTTAAATCTTTATTAGATTTGTGGCTATGCTGCATCTATATAGCCTATTTATTTTAAATCTCACTCGGGACACTCACACTATATTTTTTTTATTCGAAAAAAGTTATTTGCATTAGAAATTATAAGAATCTGCGATTTTTCCGTGGTATTTTATTTGCCTGTTTGCTTTTGTTTTTTTTTGCATGATGGAACACTAATTTTTAGAGACTAAAAATGAAATGTAACACGGTTAATGATCGTTTTTAATTTGTTTTCATATACAATATACAGTCGGTCTGTTTTAAGTCATGATTGCACGTTTAAAAAAAAGAACAGTTTCAGAAAATAAAGTCATGTCGTAGCTCGGAATATTTTAAACTTTTATAAAGAAAGAGTCTTTACATGTGGGACCATTTTTATGGTGTGCATTCTGTGAATATATCAATGAAAATTTGGACATAAATAAATTTTCCGATTGAAGTTTTATTCTTGTTCTCAAGGAAGGTTGTGCATTGGGGTTTAACCCCTAAATACCCCCCCTCCCCCTGCGCCACTGATAAGAGGTATTTCTAGACAAGTTTCATTTTTGTATCTTTGTAACCCAATAATAAAGAAAAATAACTCGAAGGGATAGTTTGTATACCTATAATTGTTACAGTAATGATAATGGATTAAGTTTTTATAGTACAATATAACAGTATATGAAAATTGATTTTCGAAGAATTCTTTACCGCATATGCATAATGTCATCGTATTATGAAAATAGACAATCTTTTTTTTACTATATGGCGAGATATTCTTCATTTGGTTTTTACTTGCGCAAATTTTTATTCTATTTAACCGACCTCACAATTTTAATATGTTAATGTTAACTATGTTTAATTTTTCTTTTTTAATTTCATTTTCTCCCGTTTCAGATCTCAGCACTACGACAATCTCCAGCAGGCCGACAGCCAACAGCAGCTGCAACAAAAGCAACCTTTAAAAGACACCACAAATACGAGCACACCCCCTAAACAACAAAAGTTAAACAACAACGAAGACAACAATAATCAAGAACCAGAATCAACACAGCAAGACTCGCACGAAACCAACAACGGTAACAACCAACAACAGCAAAGTAGCCGTTCGTTACAGTGTTTAGAGACTTTAGCCCAAAAGGCGGGTATAACTGATATTACGGCGGACGATTGTAAATATGATATCGCAAATACGTTACTAAATTTAGATCGAGGTCACGATTTCATTAAACAAAGTGTTGAAATGTCAAATATGAGTGATATAAATAAGCAACAACAACAACAAATGGATGCCAACGCACAAGCTCAAGCCCAGGCTCAGGCCCAAGCTCAAGCTCAGGCCCAGGCGCAGGCTCAAGCAGTACAACAACAACAGATGCAACAAGTCGCGCTACAACAACAACAGGAACAACAACAGGCACTAGTGCCTGCCCAGAGTCCCCATCTGCAACAGGTTACCGTTGGAGCATCAGGTAATTAAAATTTAATAACACCTGAATTATTTCTAAATTTTCAAGCAGAATAAAAATATAGTTTATTACAGAAATACTGCGCACATAAAAAAAGGCTACAAAAAACTATAAAAACTTCAAAGCCAGCGCTATCACATGTCAACAAGACCTGATTAGCGGCATATAGAGCCGTACTTCAAAATTCTGTGTATTACAATGAGCACAATAATACAACAGATTTCAAAATAGTTTCAGATAAACTGATATTTAACTGCTTCTGTTAAATTAAAAAATCTTACTCCAACCTAAAATATAACTCCCTGTTTTGAAATTGTCTTTGTAATTTGTGAAACATTACCATCTTCCTGACATTCTTTGCTGGTGGTGGGTTGTGAATTTTCCCTAGGTCTGAGCATTTTTCTAGTATTATTTTACCACAGCAACTAAACAGGAAACACCCGAAAAGTCACCGCCCGCCAATAATATTTATAAAATACACGTAAATATAGAGGAACATTTTACCTGCATACTTGTTAAATACTCTAAGTTGTCACAATCTGACACACTGATATACTGATGAAAATCTAATTCTTAAGAGAAATATAAAATATCCTCGAAATTACCACCTACTGTCCTACTAGAATATTTTATTAACCTACCTAGTACTGGTACATTTCCGTCCTCCTTCGTGAAACTGATCGATTCGAAATTCGACCCTGTATCCAAAGGATGACACGGGAGAACCGCGAAGATAATTGTGTTGTTTATAGGGACGAATTACGCACTATTATTAGAAGGCTTACGAATCTTAGTTGTTAAAACTAGTAAGTTTTTGTTAATTTCTTATTTTAATCATGTCAGAACATACTTTACATAAGAATAATGATGTTTTATGTATTAAGTGATACGTTATATTTATTATTTAACATGGTGTAAAAAAAATAAAGCATGCCCCACTCTCCTTTCTAACTGTCGGTAGTTGGGTCGGCAACCTTTGAGTTTTTTTATGTGCACTGTATTTCTGTAATAAACTATACAATCAACTTAAAATAATTACAGTAGAAGAAATCAACACCTTTAAAACGTATTCTGTGTATTTTTTTTTTGTGAATATTTGGTACGACATAGAGATGATAAATTTATGTTACAAGGAGAATATTAGTATAGTGCATATTGCAACGTTAACGTTATCCTCTTCGCCAATAGTAGTAGACATGTTTCGTTGTATGAACTAATCGGTACTACGAAACATGTCTACTACTATTGACGAAGGAGATAACATTGCAATACGCGATATGCCATTTTCTCGTAATATATTTTGAGACAGTACTTCATTACTTGTCCGATCATGTAGTAAAAACTACTAGAACTGATTTTATGTTTAGATAAAATTATGTTTAAAACAAATTAGGTAATGCACTCATAAGGAAATAACCAATTTACTTGTAATAAAATTATAAAATAATTTAATTAATAATAAAAAGCAAATTTCAACCAAAAGCAAAAATTATTATTCACGACTATTAAACAATGCATCCATTATGTATGCATTTTCTCAAGGATAATGCTATCCTCAAATTTCTGTTAAACTTTGACATTTCCAGTCAAATAGCAATTTTGCTCTTTGACGAAAATGATGAAATCATTATTCACTGTAGTCATCACATGCTCGTTGAATAATGTACTACTTACGTACCTAACAAGACTGGAAAGTGATTCTTTCCTGAGCGAGCAGGCAATTTCCGGGACAAGTCACAACGAGCCCAGTAAAGACATTTTCTGCGTATGTTGCGTACAATATTTTTTCTTCAACCGTTCTTGCTAGTGTCAAAAAACGTTTTAATTTTAAAATAAAATTCACAAAATTCAGACAGATGTCAAATGCTTACTTTCACAGAAGACTAGATTAATCATTTTTAATTGTTATCAGTTATTCTTGTCAACCAAGAGTGATATACGGAATCGGTAAAGACTTTACTGCTTTACTGCTACATACCGATGCTATCTATTTAATAATGTAATACATTCGTTATTGTCAGGTGCTCAATGTGTAGCTACATCGATGGGACCACCACAACACACCGTTTCCATGCATCAACAAGTTGCCCAACAAGGTCAAGTCCTTCAGGCACAAGCAAGTCAAGTACTTGCCCAAACAGGAAGTACAACAATAACAACGATGTCTCCTTTGCAGCAAAGCCAAGCAGCTCACCAACAACAAATAAGTCCAGACTGGGGACATGGAAGAGTGCAGGTTATACAGCAACCCATACAGAATCCAGCATATCTGTCACAGTTGTATAATACCCAAGGACAACTCTTAATGCCAGGAAACATAAGTAATATCGCCCTACATCCTAGCATTAACCCGTCACAGATCCAGGTAATGATAGCCACCAACTATCCAAATTAGTTTATAGTATATTAATGGTGTTGTCAGAAAATGATAATTTTTCGAAGCCGAAATGTTTGCATTATTTGAATTTGGCGCCGATTTGTGCAACTACTGCGCCACTTATTTTTTAAATATATATTTTTTATTTTTTACTTACATTACCTCCTCCAATTAACAACCTAATTTAAAATGAATGATGTAACATGTAGTGTACAAAATAAAATACTTTGGAATATTGTTTAACCTTTCTAAAGGCAATTATACAAAATTTAAGGCCGTAAATTTTAAAACTGTTCAATTTTCAAATTTATAAAAATTTACGCATTTAAACATTTTTGATATGTAAACAAGGGAATGTCTACCTGGATTCTGATGTGCCCAGTATAATATTTCTTTTTCTTCTTCGATTCTAGGTGATTGCAAAACCTTTCCAAGGAAACCAGCTGGCTCCTCACATGCTAACGACGGCTCAAGGGAAGCAAGTTTTACAAGGAAGTCAAGCTGCAACGTTTCCAGGTTATACCACAATTCCAACAATACCCACCACCCAAAATCAGCAGACTTTGGTATTTAGTCAACTCGGAGTTATCAGCTCACAACCCAACATTCTACCAAACCATTCACAAGGAAATGGACAAGTGACGCAACAAAAACCTCAGGAAATGCATAAGGTAATTTTAATCTCGAGCAGAGAATTAGTACTTACCCCAAAAAACTATCATTAGTTAATTTGGAACAAAAATCATAATAACTTTAATAATGAAAACTTATATTATTTGACAAAGAAACTATAGTAGTTCCTGAAATCCAACCAAAAAATAATGTACTGCGTCTCACAGGTCAGTCGGTAAGGTTTTAGATTGCATTAATTTTAAAAAAGCTGTATTTTTATATACACCTAGATTTTAAGGTCCGTAATGAATCACAACATCCAATATTTTTTTGACAAAAATTGGTGTTGCGTTCGTCACCACTTATTTACCTTTAAGCTGGGTCCAGATTTGAGCATTTTTGCCCGAACAAATGAGCCGAACGCGCAGAGCTGAATTCGCTAGTCTGGACGTGTCTCCAAGGCAAATCTAATGCGTCAATCTTTTTCCGCGGCTTGTCGGTAGATTAGAATTGTTCAAAAGAAAATATTGTTCTCCGAGCATTCAGTCTGAGAGTTTGTGGTGTTCGTAGCAGTCGCGCTTTAGACCACATGCTGATTTTATTTTTGTTAGTTTGGTTTTGAATTTCGATAAAAATGAAGTGGGATAGAGAAAAGCCTACAGTTAAGTGCCTGAACACTGTTTTTATTACAATAAAATAAAGCACGAAGCATGGGTCCATATTTCAGATATAATTGGTTGTTCTGCTAATGAAACGAAAATAAGTTGAGTCCAGATTTGAGCATTTTTGCCCGAACGAACCGAGCGCGCACGAACAAACGCACAAATAATCCGGCTAAAGCTAGTCGCATTCAGCACGGTCGTCATTTTCGTTATGTATTCTTACATGTACATAGTTTTATTTATTAAGTAAACTCGGTGACGAGAGGCGCCTTTTTTAAATTCTGTGCAAATTGTTATTAAAATATAAAAATCAAAAAAAGTATGGATAAACATCCAAATAACTTCAGTTTCATTTCGAAACTTCAATGTTTCCAACTGTAAATTGACTTTGACTGATGCCATGCCAGCGGCCATAGGCGGCACTTTGACTGGAGAAGAAAAACATAAAAATTAATGAACATAGTAATATATTCATTAGCAGGCCTTGTATTAGAAATTATGTATTTTTCTCATTGAAAACTTTCATGTTTATTATACGTTTCTTTTCATTTAAAATGATGACATATTGTTGACGTTTACTTACTTTACCATACCATAATAAACATGTATTAAATAAATTGGTAGTAGACAGGTGAATTGATAACCATATTATACTTATTTTTGATATTATGTTAGTCCCTGTGATAAACTCTTTCAAAAACATGTTTTACCGATTTTCTTACAATTAAACCAAGCAAACTAACTTATTCTAAGTATGGATCAACTAGCTGTGATCGGATTATTTATAAAATATAAAGCATGTGCAGTTTGTTTGCACAGTAGATAATGATACATTATATTATTTAAAAATTAGAGAAAAAACTATTTACATTATTTTTTTTTTATTTTGCACAAATTCGAATTAGTAATAATTAGTTATTACTCAAAGGGAACTTTGATTATAAACCATTATATGACTTGTACTTATATTTTCCAATGAAAATTCATTTTATTTGTTATTAACCATGATATCTTATTGCCAAAAGTTACTTATTTCAGTTGTTGTTTTATAATTTTATCGAGGAATAGATGAGGGACATTATTTTCTAGTTTTCCTACCTACACTTACACTGGATACAAAAGCATATGCGCATTGTACTATTTTTTAATGTCTATAAATCCCATAAAATATTACCATTGTGCTAAAATTTGTCCTACTTAGGTTATGGGTGGCCAAAAAGTTCAAATGCAAAAAGTTGCAAGTAGTACAGGCGCAGTTGCTCAAACACAACAACAAGGACAATGTGTACAGGTTTCCCAAGCTATGATCGGCACACAGCCGACTGCCCAAATTATCAGTCCGATACAAGTAAGAATAAAGTCTTTCGTAGAAGTTGAAGTAGTTAGAAACATTACCATAAAACTTGGCATGTCTTTTTTTAAAATAATACTTCAGTAGTTTTGAAGTAGATTAACAAAATTCGTGGAAAAGTAGTTTACGAAGTTCAACATAACGGTCACTATTTCCGAAATGAATAAAGGATTACAATTTAACAAGATTATCTACAGGTTTTAATTTCTATGGAAATTTGGTTATTTCTTTTCAATTATAACTATGGACTGAAATCAACCAAAGTATTATCAGCAATACTTATTTCCTATAAAATAGTGGGAGATCTCTGTGAGTACTCGAGAAGTTTTAAGTCGTACTCTTCGTTCCCCTCCCCACACTGCATTACTCATACATTGTTTATATAATGCACTAAACCACAATCATACTTTACAGCCACCGCAATTCTTGCTTTATCATTTTCACTTTGATTTGAGCAAAGATATATCTTCACTGATAAAAATAGTACAATGATTTTTTCTTTATAGCCTGGTGGACAACCAATGCAGTTTGCTCCATGGCAATTTACAAATGGCTTACAGCAAGTGTGGACTACGAATGGACTACAGTCCCAAGCTTTACAATTAGCACCCAACCCTATTTTTATCAGGGGTACTCAGGCAGATGGCACACCTGGACCAGGGATGTTTATCCAACAAAATCCCCAGACTGCTACCATTCAGACACAACAAAATCGTAAGTATTAATTAGCAATAAATAAAACCTTGTTAACAGTGAATGGAGAAAGGACATTTATTGTTAACAGAATGAGTATACAAAAACTGTTACCCTAAAAGATAATGAAATGAGTTACTTCTAAAAGTACTTATGCTATGCATATTTAAAATTCACTAGCGTAACCCCGTCGAAATTTGACGGCGGGTGTATTGGAAAATGCAAATGAGTGACAAAAGTTTCATGTTACAGCACCTCCTTAAATTTCTTATTTCTATATTTCGTCATTATACCCTCAAAATGGAGGATGTGCTTCTTATGGACAGTTATACATTTTAGACTTTTCTAGGTGAACATGAGGTAAACCTCTCTTTTGGAACTCAACAGTGTACAAATATGTTAGTACTTCGCCAAATATTTGTTTTTGGTTAATTAAACGCAAGAGTTCCTTTACTTTTGCATGAAACACGCGAACAGTAACGTCTGGCCTATTATTAGCAGTTTCATAAGAATGTATGCTATTTGTAATTTCAGGCCATAAAGGATTACATGTAAACGTCAAAAAAAATGTCTGGCTTACCAAATTTTCTTACAATGGCCATTGCGTCCTGATAATTTTGCATCATGTTTCGAGGACTGCCAGTAAACGATGAAGGTAAAATAACAACACGTCCAGCCTTTAAGTTTCCGTTGTCGGCATTTACATGTAAAGCGTCTGCAAGACCAACGTATGTATCTACTCGCAATTTCACCTGTTGGTTACGGATGAATTTCAATCTGTCGCCTTCGATGCGACAGTAATAATCAACAATCAACTGGTGCGTTAACTTCCCAGCATTAATTATTGGATTGAAGTCTCCTACAGGAGTTAAACCTCGAACCATAAGTCTGTAAGATATATATTCTCGCATAGAAATATTTTGGCGAATTTTAGTTTTGCGCTCTCCTCCAGTTGGCATTGAAATATGCCATCCTGGTTCCCCGCACGGCCAGATTAATACATATGACATCGGATCGCAATGCATACTGTCAAAATCTATATTTTTTATTCCACCGTCATGTGCGTAAACAGCAATATGTCTATGAGAAGGTGGAGCACCGTCGGCTGATTCAAAAACAGCTGCAACTTCAGAACATGTAGGATCATTATACCGTCGAGGATCTGATTTGGGTTCGTGATAAAAACGCATTACCAAATTAATAGGTTTTTAAAGCTAACTCCTTTTCTTCACATATCTTCTGATGCATTGTCTTATATGACATCACATAAGGATTACATTGATTTACGACACGATTTAGTATTTCTAGAATGTCTTTTCTCAAGGAACTGTTCGCAGCATGTTCAAGTCTAATTTGATTGGCTTCGGAAAAGTCTAAAATGTATAACTGTCCATAAGAAGCACATCCTCCATTTTGAGGGTATAATGACGAAAATTTATGAAGTACTACACCAAGAATTTTGAAACAATACGGACCATATCCGGAAGGTAATTTTATATTTGTCCCAATTGACACGAACGACAAAGCATTATTATATTGTCTAATATTATCTCGAAAATTTTTCGATATCTCGTCATTCCCTGTAAATAATTCTTTCATTTTATCAGGAATCCGAAATTCCGGTAATTTGAACTTTTTATTGCAGCAACAAAGACCAAAGTAGCCAGCCAAATTTTTTTCACATGAAAAGTACCGGGCAGAGCAATAACTACATATGTTGTTTAAGTTACCTAAGTTGAATGGAGTTACATTTGAGATAGTATCAGAAACGGCACATCTATATTGAATTGTAAAGCAGGTTTTTTTTTTTCGTATTTTAGACGTTTTTGTGTGCGTTCGCGTCTCCTTTCCCTGCCGCCAGTCAACGTCTTTCTTAATTTACGTTTTTTTGAAGTATTATGTTGCACAACATTGCAGAGTGCGTTTTCCACATTGGCATCATTAGTGACAGGACGAAATTCTAAAACACTATAAGGTCCTCCATCAACATTACCAGGAAAAAGTAAATTAGAAATAATATTTCCAGTACCATAATCAAGAGTTTCGTTATTATTATTATCTCTATACACTCTAAACAAATGATGAGGAAACAGCTGACTAATACAGTGCAATTCGACATGGCCGGCGAACTCGCCATCTAGACAATAAATTTTCGTATTCAGCGGAATTTGTAATCGGTAACCGATACGATGGATCTCCAACAATAAAACCTTCACAATAAATATTCCCATTCATTTTTAATTTTTTCGACGACTTGCATGCGTATCTCGCGATATCAAATAAACAATGCGAAACAGAACGAAATAAACAATTTCCGTCACCTACAATAGGAACAACATGTCGGTTTATAGATTTATCCCGAAAAACAAATAAAAATAGTAAACTAAACTAAAAAATACTTAGCTTAAATTCCTATTTGCAAAGCAAGTAAAAACTCGAAGTCACATATAATCAATCCTGTTTGCAGCAAAGTAACTGAAAACTCGAATGTAAACAATAACCGAACAGCACACTGGCACAGATTCTGTGACACTGGCACAGTGGTTGTCTCTGGCCAAACCGGCTAAGATGCATTGGTTACATTTCTTAAGAGGTCGGTGGTAGAGGTCGCTTCAAGTAACGCCGCACTTAGCATACGCTAACATGCATTAGTTTTTGTTTATTTTGTTTTACATATGAAAATGGTGATTAAAAAATATAAAAATGTCTCATGATCCATCTGAGGGTAGAAACCTTTCATTGAAAAAAAAAATTATTAAAATTGGTCAAGCGGTAGCCACTTGAGGAACCGGAGAAGAAAACCTTTTGAGCTTTTATATATGCATAGAAGATAGATAGATTTGTATCATAATGATTGCTTAATTTTTCACCTAGGAAAAAAAATTCTAGAACTATACTTATAAATTTTAAAAAATCTGACATTTTATTTGTTTCCTATTTATGCATTTCTAGAAAATAATAAAATAATTATTGAGTATTACATCCTTTCAAACCTAACATGATAACAATAATAAATACCTATACTTTTTTTACATTTTATACTGTCATTCTTGTGTCATGTGCTAGCATAACAGTTCTAGATTGAGTAGTTGTTAATAGTTTCTAAAATAAAATATGTGTGAAGTGTTGTGTTCGATTTATTATCTATAGGGATCGGAAATAAGCCATTTTCCAAAATCGACCTCATATAATATAATTAATTCATATGCGTTTATTTATATACCTGTAATATATGCACCAGCTCAGTAACCAGTATTGTGGAAGGAAGCCCGAATAGATGTATCTAATATTATACATAACTGGCATTTGTTCCGCTCCCTGATTATCTACCTAAAAATTTTATACCAGCGCATTCAGATAAGAATGACACTATAAAATATAAAACTATAAGTATTTATTATTGTTATCATTAGACTTCGCAAAACTGCGCCACAGGACATAGGCGTACGCATCATAATAAGTGTAATAAAAAAAATTAACTAGTAATAAAAGCAATAAACTGTTACAATTTATAACAATGTATGCAAAACTTACGCTCTTAACTAGCTTGGCTATCAGAAACTGGAAAAGATCTGTAAAAGCTTTGCAGCATCATGTATGCTATGAAATGCACGAAGACGTTTAGAAGATTTAGGAAACACTTTTTTTGTACTTGCTATTAATGCATCTACCTTTAGAAAACCTTGCCGAATAGTTTCTGTTACAAGATGTAAAGCATGCACTTTACACGTAACATGTACCAACCTACAACAGTGTTCTTGAAGAGAACGGCCTACCAAACCCACTGTCGCGGCACCATCAGTCACAAACATCAACACTTGACTTTTTGACAGGTCAAATTTTTCTAACGTCTCCAACACCCAGTACACTCAGTTAGTCTTTTGCTAGCTAGTAACAGTGGAAATGTCAGTTTAAGAGGGTGCAGTACATGTACTATAACATTTAAAATATAATTTTTTTTACAATATGTCATCTCGTCAACGCATAACCACAGCCGAGTATTTTTTTATTACACATTTGATCTTATTTACAATATGTGCGTTATTTCTATCTAAGATCTCAGCTAATCTAAGTAGTTTTACGGTTACACTGCATAAATAAAAGCATAATTTTATTTGATATAGCCTCCGTAACCGTAAAACTACTTTAGATCAACTGAAATCTCAGTTAGAAAGAACGCACCTAATGTCTTCGCTTACAGTAGGTACATGGTTACGCAACGTTGTGCGACTTGGTAACGTCACCTTAGGATTGTATTTATTCCAGAATTCCTGAAATGATTGTTTATCGAGTATGTGCAGCGGAACATCACAAGGAATTAGCATTACAAATAAATCAAACATAAGCTGTGGTGTCGAATGCACGCCATTTTTTTTTTAGTTTTATATTGCACAGAATTTACGTGACGTTTACAATCACGTTTGTCCCAGCACATTTGATCTCTCTCGCACACCTTACAAACTATTATAGTACCATTGTAGAATACATCCGGGAATTCACGCCTTACAATTCGTAGATATGCCTTCCCAAATCCAAAGCCCACCGCGGACGTAAAGTCAATTTTTATTTTCAAAATAAAAAAATCATTATATTGAGCAGGTTTTTGGAATTTTTCCTGTGTACAACAATCACCTACATGTTCTCTGTAAACTGTCATATTGTTTGTTTGTTTTTATATACTTATATATGAAATAAATAAAATAAAAAGTAGCCTTAATTAGAAATGTATATAAAATAGAAAATAAAGCTGATTAAATTGGAATTGGAATTGGGAATTCACTGATAAATTTATTCACTTTGTCAGCGTATGGCTGTTTTTTACCCTTGGGCAGGTCTGACATACTTTATTATTAAATTAATATCAAGAATAAAATACAACAAATAAAATTATCAATTATTTCTTCAATAAAAAAACAGAAAAAACTTCATTTCCTATTTTTATTTTTAGAGGACTTCCAGCCAGTTATATGGACAATTATTTATCCTACGTTTCGTCCGAGTTTTCGGACTTTTTCAAAGGTTAAAAGCTAAAAATAATGGTTTTACATAAGTTTTAAATTAGATTAGTGACAGAATACATATCTAAAAAAGTGTTTTCTTACCTAATATAAATTTTCTATTTTAATTTCATTATATGGGCTGGTTTTATTTTTTTTATTTGGTAGGTATGTGTTGTAGTTCGACGAGTTAGATAGAGAATGATCAGTATTTGGTGTCGTCGTTGTGTGTTCTTTTTAAGAGTATGTAATTATAACAGCTGATAGTATACTTATATTGATGGTCAGAGTGACAGAGTTATTGTAAACATTCTCATGAAGTTCGTGTGTGCCTTGTAACAACACGCCGCCGACGACAACGCCGAACGCATACTGCTGGTTGGCTACGATGATGACGGGGTCTCGTCTCGCCGACAAGACGAATCCCCAAGCTAAGGGCTGAGTCTCAACAGATCGCAGCGTGGAAACTGCTCTACCGAGTACAACACCCTGCCAGGTACGTAAGTCGTCTACAGACAATTCCGAGTTCCAACATCGAAACGTTTGTGCGACCCATGATCGGCCGTCATGACAGATCAGGTCGGACATGGCAGGGATCAATCCCACCGCCGACCGTCGATCTCGAGACGGCAAATAGGGCTAGTGCGACGACCGCGGCGAGCCGCGATCGCCTAGTAAAGTCACATTGTTTTGAGCCTTTCGACTCTCGGAACTCCAAGAGATATCATTGCCACCTTTGACTAGAAAGGATACGGCCTTAGAGGCGTTCAGTCATAATCCCACGGATGGTAGCTTCGCACCACCGCCCGCTCGGTCGAGTGCGTGAACCAAATGTCCCAACCTGCGGTTCCTCTCGTACTGAGCAGGATTACTATCGCAACGACGAGTCATCAGTAGGGTAAAACTAACCTGTCTCATGACGGTCTAAACCCAGCTCACGTTCCCTATAAGCGGGTGAATATCATGAGAATGTTTACAATAACTCTGTCACTCGGACCATCAATATAAGTATACTATCAGCTGTTATAATTACCTACTCTTAAAAATAACACACAACGACGACACCAAATACTGATCATTTTCTGTCTAACTCGTCGAACTACAACACATACCTACCAAATAAAAAAAATAAAACCAGCCCATATAATGAAATTAAAATAGAAAATTTATAATAGGTAAGAAAACACTTTTTTAGATATGTATTCTGTCACTAATCTAATTTAAAACTTATGTAAAACCATTATTTTTAGCTTTTAACCTTTGAAAAAGTCCGAAAACTCGGACGAAACGTAGGATAAATAATTGTCCATATACCTGGCTGGAAGTCCTCTAAAAATAAAAATAGGAAATAAAGTTTTTTCTATTTTTTATTAAAGAAATAATTTCTACTTTAACAGCCAACAACTTGTAAAATATCATCTTAAATTATCAACAATACAACAGAGAGGAATAAATTATATTGTATACAACACGTGGTATAACAATAGACTAAAATCAAATGTTATTCTTTGCTAAAATAAATAAGTCTCACTTTCGTATTTGGGTATTTCTCTACCTGGCACCGCCCATGACTTGCGGACCGATTTGCCAACTCTAGTTATCATCGTTAGGTTTGAAAGGATGTTTATTAATACCCATTATTATTTTTTTCTAGATATACTTATAAATTTTTTTTCTGAGGAATCCGAAATCGAAATGAAAATACAATTGAACATCAAATAAAAAAGTTATAGCCAAAGAAACTGAAAAATACAAAAAATTACATCTTGTATTTATTAATACAGAAATGGACATAAACATTTCAAAATTAAAGTAACTAATTTATTTATTTAAAAAATTTGTCATATTTACAACAAATGTTCAAACACATAATTTTGCTACAAACAAAGACGAAGCCATTTGACAACATTTTCTCTGCATCTGCTTAGAATAATGAGGTTGTTGGTAATTAAACCTATTTCTTGTTGAATTTTTAATTTAATATAACCAATATTTTGAGATCCATTTTAATAAATTTGTTTTTCAAGTTGTCCCATAAAAAGTAATCTAATGGGGTTAGGTTTGGGCCTCTTGGCAGCCATCTGATTGGACCAACTCTTCCTACATCCACAGCAAGATGTTGCGCCCATGCACAACTCAAAGTAACAAAAATTTTTACACGTACGTTATGTATGAAAATAGATCACAAAATATTGAGATATCAATTAAAAATTCAACAAGAAAGATTTAATTAACCCAAATAATTTAAGCTGACGTATTGAAAATTTGATAAAATGCCTTGTTTGCAGCAAAATGGTAATGTTTCCAAGAATTTTTTGTAAATTACTTTAGTTTTTGAAATTAATAGTATTTTAATTAATAATTATTGCTTTGTCTGATGGTCTTGATTTTTATTTTGTTTTCTAGAAACTATAGCTACTCAGGGTACGGTTCAGCAAATTTCAAAGCCAAGACCTTCAAATGAAAACATCCAACCTAAGCAACCAACAAATCGTCCATTAAATATATTACCCTCCAATACTGCCAACATTCGTCCAGCTAGTTCGGTCTCTACACAGACCATTGGTGCTCAAACCCCTGTAAGTATTATTTTATACATTATTAACATCAATTATTTAGTTTTTCGTTTAAATGTAATAATCATTACCGTTTGGTGATAGACGTATTATTTACAGGCCTCAATGGGTAGTAAACCAGGCACTAAAATAAGAACAAAAGCACCCCAAATAAGAACATCTCCTGCTCCAAAAGCTGATGCGGCCAATCAGACACAAATCAAACCATATTCAAACCTGCAGCATCATATAGTCGGAAATAAGTAAGTTAAACATTTACACATTTCACTTTCTATACCTCTAGACTTATTTACTTCTTTATCATTGTCACTGTGTTTCAAGGTGTGGAAATTAGCTTGGTCAAATATTTCTTCTCATTTGAGATATCAATAAAATTTGACTTATGAGCAATAAATATGTGTTTTGCAATGATACTTTATCGTTACTAGAGCACTGTTTATCATTTTCCTAGATAAAAGGGAGATCTCTGAGTTTTAATGTGAAGAGTAAATTAAAACTTCGTTCTCCTCTCTACAGTTTCATGATATACCAAAAGCATTTAATTATTGTTAACAGTTTAACACGTTTATAAGCATATGAATGTTATATTTCAGAATGCTGGTAATGAACTCGAATGGCATGGCAACGATGACACCAGGATCTCCCATGACTGCGGAAAAGGCACAGCAACTGGCTAACCAAAATAAGACTCAACAACAGCAAGCTCAACAACAGCAACAGCAGCAGCAAGCTGTAGTTATGCAACAGCAAATTCAACAACAGCAACAACAGCAGCAGCAGCAACAGCAGCAAGCCATTCAACAGTATCAGCTTCAACAACAGGGGCAACAGCAACAGCATATACAACCGAAGCCAATGATGAGTATGTATTAAAATTCTACTTTATTTTATCTTTTGTGAACATTTTGATATGTTCTGTTGTTTAATAACTGTATTTTATAGTTCAAACAATTCCTACTATCCCGACACAACAGCTGCAAATGGCTGGTGATCGACCTATCATGCCTGTCGTTTCCATGTCAGCTCAAGCAAATGCTCAGCAAGTTCAACAACAAATGCAACAACAAAATCTGAGTCAGATGCAACAGGGCCTCCCATTACAATCCAACCTTGCAGTAACCCAGCAACCAATGCAGATGAATATGCAGCAGTTACAACAGGTAAAAATATTTAAACGATCTAAAAGAAGAAATTTTGAATTCAATCCATTTTATTCATTAAATTCCTATCAAGTATCACAACTACAACTACAGTAGTTTATGTGAAATTAATAGCTATAGATATTATTTACTAAAGAAAAAAAATGCCCACAAATTATTTAGAAGTTAAAAATATGAACGTAGAGTGGACTGTTATATCTGTAAAACAATACCTACCTAATCATAAATCGAGGAATAAATTAATACAATAGCTAAGAGAGAAAAAATTCAACATTGCATTACTCGTGTACCTTTATCAATTATTAAATATTAACTGTAATAAAATTAATGTCGAGGAATTTAAGCAAATAAAAAACAATGACTAATATTGAATTTCTTTCAACAGCTACAACAAATGGCTGCCCCTGGAACCATTATTAGCCAAATTCAGGCCAATCCAACGCAACCAAACTCGATACCACAAGTTGCAACGAGCCCCACACAACTGCAGCAAATGCAACAGGGTACACAGCAGACTATAGCTATCGCACAGCCGCAACAGGTGCCTTTACCACCAACAATATCCCCTCCTAAAGATAACACCAATGAGGCTAGTGCTGCTGACAGTGTAACACAAAGTATTAATGCAACGGTGGAGACCACTAAAGAAAACATAGCAGATGGTAAGTTTCAGTAGAGTAAATATTTTTTTTTTACTAATTTTTTAAAACAAACTAACTTTACCTTATACATTTTAAGTCGAAAAATTTAAGTGCTATAATTCATTCATTTATTATCTAAATTTTGATGTATACAGTGTGCCCCAAATTCGAATCTCACCATTGGGATATCGGAAACTATAAGATATACCTAGTCGGTTAAATTTGCAAAGTTGTAGCAAATTTAATGTTGATTTTAAGTTTGGCAAAAAATTAAGGCTAACTGCAATCATTTCCGAGTTATTTCTAAAAAACGAAATTTTTGTTATTAACTACCTATATTTTTCTACAATAGAAAACATAAAAGTAAAATACCACTACCACACAATGTTGAAAAATATGATGACAGATATAGTTCTTTCCAAGTTATAACAATTGCGGGAATCCGGTAATTTTAAATATTTGGTGGTTATTTTTAAATGCGACTGGTCACTTTTGGCCACACAAATTGGTAATTTTGGTCACTTTTGGTAAGTGACTGCCACCGCTACGTGCCGATAACAAAATCAAAAAGCTGTAAGTCGCATCTCAAAAACTAAACACTAGAAAAAACTAACACTGCTACTAAAACGTTCATGAAAAAGTGCCTTTAGAAGATCAGTCTTGTCTTCGTACGATTAATTATCTTTGAGATATTTGGAAAAAATGAAAATAAGAAATTTCAACTTTTTCGAAATAACTCGGAAATGATCGCAGTTAGCTTTGATTTCTCGACGAAATCAAAATCAGCATTCAATTTGCTTAAACTTTGCTAATTTAAGCGACTGTCTATCTCTTATAGTTTCCGATATCCCAATGGTGAGGATCGAATTTTGGACACGCTGTATAGTAGTAAATGGGCATAATCGAAGGATTTCAAAAATCGGAATATCAGTATCCGGATGACTTGCATAATCCGAATATCTGATTCCAAATACTAAATACTTCGATTCTTTGTGGCATTCCGTTGACCGATCATCGCCAACGCTTTTGAATTTTCTACAATTCTTATACCTAATTTTATTTGCCAAGACAATACAGACTACATTAAACATAACATAAAACACACCACATAAATTAGACAATCCCTAAACCAAAGCCGAAGCTGAACGCACAGGGATTACACAGTTCAAAAAAACGTGGATACATTCAACCAATCCCTTCGACTTTGTCAGAATCGAAACAGGAATTTGAACCTGTTTACTGTTTATAGTTTATTTTTTCAGTTTAAACAATTTTTTTTCTATAATACGCTTCTGTACCTATTATTCAAAATTTTCGGAGAGATTCCGTTGCAAAGAGATTAACCCCCACCATTACTGAACAACTCCATCTATAGGATTGTTCCAGCAGCAATCAGAAACGGTTTCAAATTGACCTTGAAATTGCAAATGAAACTGGCGTTCCAGCAGACAATAATCGGGGATTCTGACTACTAGATCAGTGTTCCGGCAAGTCAACTGATTAGTTTCTAACCAATTGCAAATGGGTTGAGAAATTCTTGAATTCTCTGTGGATTTTAATCTGAATAGTCATGTGCAGTTCAAATATAAAATGTCATTTAAAATTATTTGAATTATAAACGTATTTGTGAATATAACAACATTTTGTGGTAGCATTCTCTAGTTGGCCTAAAGATAGAAATAATTCGTTCCATATTCTAAAACTATTGTTTTGGGAAATTTAAACACAAGTGATTCAAAATGATTACAAAAATAGAGATATAGGTTATGTTATTCATAAGTTTCAATCAAATGTCATGCGGAGAAATGAGAAGGTGAAAAAAAAAAACAGAAGAAGCAAAAATTTCATTCCAGCTGTATAAATTACCAACTAATATCTGACTAAATGATGTTTCGATATGCGCATTCAAAAAGTTTATCAAACCGTTTGTGATTTTTTGCTGGAACAAACCTCTATTATACATGTAAAAAAATGTAAATAATAGGTAGTACCCATTAACTTTTGGAATATTGCTCTCAAAATACACATTAAAGATAGTACCTAATTGAATTTACGAATACTATCTATGAAAGTTCTGGTAATATTTTGGTCTTGCTTTAAAAATTATAATAAACGAAGACAGAGGTTACCCTGAGTGTAAATACTTATTATTTTAGTCGTGTATTTCACATTATATCTAAAGGTTGAAGACAAAGGTTACCCTGAGTGTAAATACTTATTATTTTAGTCGTGTATTTCACATTATATCTAAAGGTTGATTTATAAACCATTAAACATTAAGAAGTACAATTAAGCATTATCAAGTAGACAATAAAAAGTAAGATTTGGACCGGTTAGTGGATAATGCATAATGGTCTTTCTAAACCCCTTTATGGGAATACGTATATTTATCTCATAATTCATAATTTTTAGTGCAAATGGCTAATGTTTAGTGGCTAATGCTTTAAACCCACCAATTATAAAATAATTTGTTGACCTGCAACATCTGAATAAAAAGTTATCTTACCTTCTTTTAGTAGTAATCTATTGTTTGTTTAATTACTCGAATTTGCCCTTTATTCTAATTCTATTTGTTCTGCCTCACATTTTTGTTCAAAGTATTTTTTTTCATACTAATCTCACAAGTCAACCTCATCTCAACTGTCATGCTATTTTCTGCCTTTGTCAATTGTCACGCCCGGATTTTACTTATGCAACTCTTAATACAGTCACAAGCGGGAAAATTTAAAAGATGGAGTAAATTATTGAGAGGTTGGCATTCCTCAATAAAATGCGTCATTCGCATTTAGATTTTCTTGGTGCTTTCCTGGAATTTTGTAAAGTTTCTGTGTACACACGGTTCAGTATTAATTAAAGTAGCATCTTTATAGTGTAATATTAGTAATTTAAAAAATATCTATTATGTAGAAATTTATTATGTTTAACAAAGTTTTAAGGTCATTGTTATTTTTAAATTTATGCAGTTACTTAATTTAAAATATTAATCACTGTACATTTGAAAAACATTTAAGTCAGAAAACATATGAAAGCCTGTTGACAGTTATTTAAGAATAAAATAACTTCATAATATTATGGAAATGAAGCTCAGATATCGTAATCAGTGTAGAAAAGTCAAGTGTTGTGAAGATTATTATAGTCTTAGTTAATTCTCACTTGTTCTCGATTCATATTTAATATGTACTAATTTCTTTTTTGTAGCTACATCTTCCCAACCTGAAGCTAAAGAACTTCCACCAAGTACAGAACATAAACCATTTCATAACAGTATCGAGTCAACGTGTGTTCAGCCAGCACCTATTCCTGGAACTGTACCATCTTTACCTTCCAATACTGCTCCAGAAAATGGTCTCCCTATAGCCGCAACTGCTGAGGAAGTTAAAGAGAGGTGTCCACCGAAAGCCATGGTAAAACCTCAGGTGCTTACGCATGTTATCGAAGATTTTGTAATACAGGAATCTTCTGAACCGTTCCCAGTTACAAGAAGTAGTTTGCTTGGCGATATAAAACCTACTCAGTCTTCTCACGATAAAGATTCAGATGAGCCATTACGTAAGTTTATTGTTTATAGAAAAAATGAGGAAGGGGCAGATATCATGATTAAAATGGGATAGTGTCGAAATGACCGTGAATATTTGTGCAACACATTTTTAAACAGTTTTAACATCTAGGAACTTAAGACATTATGTATGTTTCTAAGCACTAAAATAGTTTTATGGCCCATTAACCATGGTATAAAATAAAAACTCAATTACAATAGGTCTTGACAATATGTGAAAAATTGATTATGAATATAAGTTCTCATAAATAGGGAGAGTTCTGCTGGTCATTGATTATAAATGACCACAATTTATTACAGTGACTTTGGCTTACCTTCTTCAATATTGATTAAATAGCAACAGTAATTTTTTGCAACTCGTTGATAATGTAATAATAAATTGTATAAAGATTAAGATTATTTCTTTTGATGTCTAAAATAACGAGTAGTCAAATATTTTATTTTGACAGTTTTCGAATATTCAACCAACTTGTGGTTATTTTCAATGAATGACTAATTTTAGTTGGCAGTTTAGAATGAGTTCGCTAGGGAATAAAAGTAAATAAAATCATACTAGTACCTGCATCTTATAACTATTAAAAATTCATCATGTATTATTGATTGACCTTTACTATTGATTTTCATGTTTTTCTAAATTTATCGTATTACTTTTAGGTAAGAAACTTGAGCCATTTCACCTTCTACTTATGGAATTGCATTGAATGGAAAAAGTGAAATGGCAAAGTGCGAGGCATGTGGTACTGTTGATCTCAGATCCAAATTTAAGAAAAATAAGAGATTTTGTTCAATTGCATGTTCAAAGAGGTAAATATACTTTATTCTAGATTCTTTTGTAATAATAATAATTGGTAAAACGAAAATGTTTACATATTGACTTTGTTTATTTTAGTGGTAAATACAAGTCAGACGACAAGAAAAAAATGGGATAAAACAGAAGGTATGGAGGTTGACGTGGAATCGGGAGCTTCTGGGGCTGAAAGCAGTCTTAGTCCAAATGCTGAAGATGATACACCTAAGATTGACCCTATCAAATGGAGTGTAAGTTTTTTTACATTATTTCATTATTATCACCATTATTTATTTTGACGAAAAATTGGGGTTACTCTAAATTTGAAGACAGAATTTCTGATGGTTTTAAATTAAATTTTATGTTTAAATTAGTTACTGGACACATGGAGTTTATTGAAACGGTTAAAACTGAAATCAGACATGCTGAATTACATCAATTTGAAATGATGATTTTTGAACATACTTATACTTTCGGCGATAACATAAATTTATAGTGAGAATGTTTTTGTCTCTTAACTTTTCATTTACTATACACAACGTTTAGCATGTCCACCAATTAAATTTACAAATATGGTAGAGGTCCTACAACAGGTCCACGTGGCACACACCTTTTGAAATACTCATTTTTATCTTGTTGACGAATATTATAAATAAATAACAAATCAGGTCATTACTGTCTTAAGAATTCCTTAATTTGACAACTTTGAAATTAATATTTTACAATTAATGCCTAAATGCATATTTGAAATTTGTAAATACCAGCGCCTTTGTTTTGATTCAAAATTTTTTTTCACTAATATACTATTATTAATTGATTGAATGGAAGGCTAGTATGTTTTCTCGCAGCCCTGAATAATATGACTGGATGTTCTTTTATAAATATTTTCAATATGTTCTCGCATAGTGTGATATTAACAAATAAGGAATTTTACAGGTTCAAGAAGTGTTTGACTTTATCAAAAACCTTCCTGGTTGTTCAGATTATGCAGAAGATTTTCTTATCCAAGAGATCGATGGTCAGGCCCTTATGTTATTAAAGGAAGATCATTTAATGACGGCTATGGCGATGAAATTGGGACCTGCGTTAAAAATAGTCGCAAAAATAGATGACATGAGAATAGACAAAGAACCACCGAAACAAAATTAAATATTCTAGTGTAAAGTGAAACATATTGTACATAAATATTTATCTCATTTTTGAAGACTGTTAAATATCTGACTTTGTTTTGAAACCGGTGGTGTACATTATTCGTTTTTTCTAAGTAAGACAACTATATAGCCAATTAATTTAAATAAACTATTTGTATTTTGTAAATATTTGTATATTACACCTTTTATATTCAAACAGTTTTTTAGTTTCAATGTACAGAGAAAAATATATAAGTTTATATAATAGCAAATATCTTTGATATAATCGGAGTATTTACAAAAAAATTGTGCTGTGGTGTGTCACAGTATTTTATAAATTTACTATTACGTATTAATTTATTATATTGATTATTATTCTTGTGCAATTTTTATTTTACAAATTTCATGTTAGTTTAAATGTAGATATTAATCGATGATATTTGTTACTATTATACTGCCACTAATGATAATAAAATTTGTAATTTGTATGTATTTTTTTCTTTGTACCTGAGTGAATCGATACTGAAACTGCAGCTTTCCTCTGACCACCAAAATAAAGTGTTCGTTATAAACTAAAATAACCACATAATACTTTACGAGACTTTACATTTTTGACATGAGCAAATTTATTCATATTTTCATAAAAGTGGATAAAATCTTCGTATAAAATATATTTTTGTCTATTCAGGAAAAAATATCTGATGTGGCCAGCACATAACATATCATCCTGATCTAATAAAATCATTCTATTTAATTCTTCACTTACCTCGATTAAATTTTAAAACCATACCTCATATTTTAATAATTTCTTATTGACATTGACATTTTTGTAACTAAATTAGACATTTCAAGTGTCAAACTATTAAATTTCGCCTAACCCCATTTTATGAGGTCAAATGTATAAAAAATTTCAGTTTACATTAGCTTTATTTAGGTACTTGGAAAATACATTTTATTGGCTGATATGATTGGCCTTTAGAACGTATACCAAATTTGAAAGCTTTATCTCATAAACTGTGGCTGCTATCGCAGTACTACAGACATGCAGACAGATTTTTTTCCATAAAGTTATGTTTTTTCATTATAATTCGTCGAGATTCATCCAGAAATACAATACAAATTTTTATTTTGTTCCCGAAATTGTACCTTTTTTCTTCTTTCATCCATTGTGTCTCTTCTGGTGATGTCAGATTCACCAAATTTAATGTGTCACCTAAAATGTTGTTGACAATCTTAACTGCCAAATTTGGGAAGTCTCCCATTAGTATTTTTTGAGTTATCGCGGATACATATACACACACGCACTGACAGACATTATTCGGAAAATAGAAGGGTTCAAAACATATAAATCAATCAAAATCTCTAGCTCGAAAAAAATCACGATTACTTTCCTTATATTAGGTATAAGAAAATAAAAAAGTAAGTGTAAAAAAATCAAGTTGGGCTTGATCGGGCCCTGACAACTTGGTTTTTACGTTCTGATTCAGTAACCACATTGAGTTATCTCCTTAACTCTTTCGCTGCAAATAGCCCATATAGTGGCTATCAAGTTCCTAACTATCGGTGCGGTAGCCCAATATAGTGCCTTTCACTTTGCGTGCTTTAGTGTGGCAGGCCAAAATATTGAAATTTATTTTTCCGTCCACTGGTTACCCAATTTATTGGGTATGATTACTGATTCATTGGCATGTGGTCGTATTACAACTAGATCAGTTCATTTTCAACTAGTTAGGAGTGCGTCAGTGTTTTTTATTGAAAAATAATGAATCCTGATAAGTGAAAACTTACTGATACAGAATTAGAAGCTTTGTTGCTTCAGAGCAATGATGAACTATTACCAGAGGTAGATGACCATGATTCATCATCTGATCAGAGTAATGCATTACTCTGATCATCAGATGATGAATCACATATGTACAAGCTTCAGGATTTCTAGATAATCCAGAATATTGAGACACTTCAAATTCCGAAAGTGATTCAGAGGAGGAAGAAATGCCTGAAAATAATTTTAAGTGGACACTCTCAAATTTAGTCCCAAGTAAATTTATTTTTGATGGTATTTGGTATATAATACCAAAAAACAATAATAGATAAGCCTGGCCAAGGTCATTAATCTTACAGAGACGTACTGGGTATGCATCATATCATAATACTTGAATAAGTACAATAATAAAAACAAAAATATTTTATATATTGTGATGTATGTTTTTGTACTATTTCGATTCGCTTTAAATTCTTTTTTTATGTATTTTGTAAGCTTAGTGCTGCACATTATTATTAAACTGTTAAGTGACGTTCACACATGTACATTGTATATCTAAGTGATAACTAATAATAAATAAATAAAATAAATGGAAATAAATTTTATTAATACTGGTACACTTTATAAAAATATGTACAAAACTCACCTTCTTAAGCAGATTTATGAAGTAGCTTGGTTGTTGTTATCACAAACTGGAGCACTTCTATAATAACTGTGTAGCATCAGATATGTCTCTACAGTTGTCTCAGTAAGCAATGTTCGCTGTGGTGAAAAAATATGTTTGTATTTTGAAAAAGACCGTTCGACATCTACGGAAGTAATACAGGCATAAGTAAAACACTCTGTGAACTCACTTAACGCAGCTGTAGATGCACCATCACAAATTTGTCTTAATTTGGTAAAGTCAGGATCTTTCCGTAATACACTATCGAATTTTTTCAATAACGGGCTTATTTTTTGCGTCATTTATAGTCTGTAGCTGTGTATTTACGTCATCCACTATTTGCAGCGATTCCACTAACGACAATGAAGTATTTTGCAATTTTTCTATTGCGTTGTGTAGTCCTCTATAATTGTTATAAATAGTTTTTAAATCTGTTTCAAGGGAACCATCTTGAAAGCTTGTCTGGCTTTCCTTAATAGCTGCAGCCTCGTTAGGGTTGAACTGTAGTATCACAGCTTTTATTTGTTGAAAATATTCAGCATAATAAAAAGCTGCCTTCAACCACGTTCCTCAACGTGTAAGAATCGACTCTGGTGGACACAGTGTGTGAAATGCTCGAAGCCGGTTAGGAGATTTGAGAAATACTTTTTTGTATTTGTTATTAATGCATCTACCTCTGGAAAACATTCTTGAATCGTTTCTGCTACAAGATGGAACACATGCACTTTACACGTAACATGTAAAAACCTACAATCGTCTCTTTGAAGAAAACGGCCCACCAAACGCATTGTCGCAGCACCGTCGGTCACAAACATCAACACTTGACTTGTTGACAGTTCAAATTTTTCGAAAGTCTCCAACACCACCCTCGTAATTATTTCGCCAGTACACGCAGTTAGTCTTTTGCTAGCTAGTAAAAGTGGAAATGTTGGTTAATAGGGTCGAGTACACATACTATAACATTTAAAATAGAATTTTTTTACAATCTGTCGGTTCGTCAACACATAACCACAGCCGTGTATTTTTTAATGCACATTTAATCCTATTTACAATGTCTTCACGAACACTTGGTACATATCTACGTAATGATGAACAACTTGGTAAATTCACTTGGAGATTGTATTTATTCCAGAACTCCCGAAATGCTGGTTTATCCAATATGCACAGGGGAACATCACAGGCAATTAGCATTAACATTAAATCAAACATAAACTGAGGTTCCACAGAAGACACGCCATTTTTTTAATTTTTATGCCGGTTACTATTGACATGAATTTTGCAGCCGTATTTATTCCAGCACATTAAGTCTTGATCACAAACTTTACAAATTATTTTACATCCATCATAGAATAAATCCGGAAATTCACCGATAAATTTATTCACTTTATCAGCGTATGGTCATTTTATACCTTTTATACTCTTTACGCTCAACATTATTTATTATTTATTAGTACTCTATGCATCGACCGACAGATAACAACTGAAGTGTGTCGTGTCATCGTCATCGTAAACAAGCGCGCGATGGCATTGGTATTGCGCCCGACTCTAAATCTACCATCGCTTGGCCAGGCTTAATAATAGATAATAGTTCTCTATTTTTATAATACTACCAAAGAAAGAATTTCTGTTATTTTTCATTTATATTTATTAAAAGTTTTTTAGTTATTTATCTTGTAGAAAGCTAGAATAAAACTATAAAACCGAAAAAAAAAAAAATACTTAATTTTATTTCTCAAATTTTTAACTTATACGATGTTATTTAAAATTAAGTAGTATTCCACCACACAGCAAATCTCTGGGTAGGAATTTGCCGCACTGACACCACTACGCACTTGACACTGTTAACCCATGAGCAACATTCAATATAGAGGGCGCTCTCGCAGCGTAAGGGTTAAATGAGATAGTGTTAATAATAATAAATTACCCACAATTTACTGTCGAAAAATGTGGAAAATTTAATTTTGCATCTAAACTATGACCAGTGGATTGGAAAAATAAAATCATGGTATTGTCAGTTGTTTTTCTATTGTAAACCGTCTACACATTTCGAGACTCATTTTTCCAACATAAATATTTTGTTTCAAAAGGAACCATTATACAGGGTAATTCTTTTGATTTCAAAAGAGCATAACACTGTACCTACCAAATCTGTATTAACTTGGCATACACCACCTGAAAGAGGAAATCGCCGAGTTTTAGAAGGTCACCGCGAAATGTCTCCACTGTCGTTATTACCCTGCGCCAGAGAGTCTGTAAGAAAATGCAAGATAGGACAGATTATTCCTTAATGCACCCCCAAGATAAAAAAATCGCACGGCATAAGATTCGTTGATCTAGGGTGCCATAGAGCACTAATAATAATGAGGTCTGCTACGACTAATTCAACAACGAGGGAACACTTCGTTGAAGGAATGGCGAACATTCAAATACCAGTGAGGTGGCGTACCACTTTGTATTTTCTCAGGTAGGGAATTGTGTTAATTTCAAATTGGATGAATCATTTTTCTCACAGACTCTGGCACAGAGTAATAGTGACAGTGGATACATCTCACAGTGATCTTTTAAAACTCTGTGATATCCTCTTTCATGTGATGTATGCCAAGTTAATACACAGTTGATAGGTATGGAATTATGCTCATTTGATGTCGGAAGAATCATTTTGAATTATCATGTACATCATTGTGGTATTTAAATAGAAAAGAGTGTCTAACAAAAAAAGTCTTTTTCTTCATTGATAATGGTGAATGATGATAATAAACAAAAGAAAACCCATAGGAAAAATATAGAAAAAATATCACAAATAAAACTGGTTAAATAATTTCTTTATTATCAGTAGCTTATTGGCATATTTAAACCCTATTTCTGGCATCCCCATTCAGCGGCATTGGATCAATTTCCGCAGTAACATTTCTTACTCTCGACTTTCTAAATCTTAACAAGTTGTCCTAGGATATTTCAAAAACTTGACTTTCACATGAGAAAGAAATCCAAGGATGCCAAGTCAAGTGATCTCGCAGGCCAAAACAAAATTAGTAGTAGGTAGGTAGGTAGGTAGGTTTCCTGTGAATGGGTCCCTGTGGACCCTCCACTGTGGCCTTCACCAGGCCTATTGTGGCTCACACCTAGTTATATTTCACCCAATAAGTTCAGTCTCTTAATGAAACTGATAACTTTATTGGGTGAGAATGTGTCCAGATCCTCTGGCAGTAGTTGCCCTTTCCAAATTTTGAGAATCGGATCCTCTCCACAGCGGCACAGGTACATAGGATGTGGTCTGCCCTCTCATTATCTTCCAGGCATAGGCCGAATTTATGCAGATGGTAGTTTAGTCGGCCCGATATATAGGCCTGTTAGAGTTTTCAGGTTTACCCTGTTTAACTCTAAAAGTTTCTTAGCTCTTGATTTCAAAGGGTATTTTATAAACACCTTCAAATGAACTAATAACTCTTGCCAATACTGGAGAGTTTTCTTTTCAGCCCAGGTTGAGATAGCTATCTTAGCAGTACTTAAAGATATGCCAAGTATCGGTTCTGGTCCGATGTTTCGTGATCCCGCTCCTTCTCTGGCCAAGGAGTCGACTATTTCGTTACCTTCCATACCAGAGTGGCCGGGTATCCAGACCAGAGTCACTTTATTGTTTTTGCTCAAATGATTTAGAGAAATTGGTAGTACCAGTGTATGCAGAATGAATCCCGAATCCAAAAAATGTAAAAATATACAGGTTGATCCATTTGAAAACCAGAAGTTATAGGTCCAAACAGTAAGGTGTCGTTGGTAATTCAAGAATAGTATCAGGCAGCGCACTCATTGCCACTGTACAACATATTCAGAGTCACCAAGGTTATCTGTAGATCCCTGTTTTAAGGAATATCACTTGAATTTGCATACCATTATAGGGGCACTAAAGTGGCCAGGGTGTTTTAGACTGGGCTCAGGATTATAAAATAGACCGATGGCCCATATGCACTGTTTTCAACTATATTGAAAACTCAATATTTGTTCCGCCAGTTACCAAGAATGAGTTATTAGATGCTGTGAAAAACCTAAAAAACAATAAATCATCCGGTTTTGATGAGAGAATTGCTCAGCTAGGCATGTGTAACACATGTGCACAAAAAAGTTAATCTAAATGACAGCAGATATCCCTATTAGGTGTCATATCCAAAGTAATTTAAAAAATTCTCTCTGTTAGGGTAGTGTCCTATGTGGAATCTGAGAATATACTTACCACATATCAGCATGGCTTCAGGGCAGGGAGATCAATTGAAACTGCATCCTGTCAATTTTTAAATCATGTTTATAAGAAGTTAGACGAAGACAACTATGTGGTATCCGTATTCGTCAACTTATCAAGGGCTCTTGACACGGTAAATAAAGATATGCTCTCGGTTAAGTTGGACAACATTGGTATAAGGGGAAATTTATTAAGTTGGATAAACTCTTATATGCAGGAGCGAAAACTTGTAGTGAAATGTAATAATACCCAGTCACAAACATACGATATAAACCTAGGAGTTCTGCAAGGTTCGATAATGGGACCGCTACTGTTTATGTTATATACAATGACTTGCCAGTCTCACTATAATGTATGCGGATGGTACAACTGTAACTGTCTCTGTGATGTCACTTGATGAACTTCATTATAAAATAGACAATGTCTTTGATGATATGAAGGCATGGTGTGATCGTAATAAACTTATATTAAATGCTACTAAAACTGTGTATGTAAACTTTAACATAAGAAGACCTATAACATTAGGAAACTTTAAGTTCTCTGATGTTACTAAATTCCTGGGGACCAATCTTGATAGTAAACTAACTTGGGAGGATCAGATTAAACACGTGTGTACAGTTGAATAAAGCATATTATGCACTTTTACAAATGGAGGATACTTTAAATGAAGATACTCTACTAAATATTTATTATACAATGGCATTTTTACATATATCTTTTAATATATTAGTGTGGGATAAAAACCTAAACAGAGTTTTTATTATACAAACCTCACCACTCCTTGTATATATATATATATATATATATATATATATATATATATATATATATATATATATATATATATATATATATATATATATGCCACATAGTTTGAGGGACCTGCAAATAAATTTAAAAAGTAAATAAGGTCGATTTTAGTAAAAAATGGTTTCTACTCTGTAAATGAGTTTTTGAATTAATATAATGGCCATTAGATTACAGAAACTACTAGTAGGTACATTTCATTTTATTTTATATTTTATCTACCAGTGCGTTTTTTTATATTTCTTTTTATTGTGTAATTTAGTTTATGTCCATATTGTACCTTTTACATACAATATTGCTTTTAATTGATGTTTGTTTGTTTAATGTTAACATTAATGTTAATGTTTCATATTTATTTTTTTCTTTAAATGACCCCTTTTTGATTTTAATATTATATAATTTATTTTTGTCTATTCTTAATATGGTTGACGTGCCATGCAAATGTACAAATTTTGTATCTATAATTGGTAAATAAGTCTATCTATCTATCTATCTATCTATCTATCTATGCTCAATGTCAAATGGATTGACTTTGTCTCACGAAGTCACATACATAATAAAAATATTCCCTATACATCTTGAGTTACAGCTGTGGTCCACAAGGATAGCTATCTAAAATATGTCGATAGTGAACGTGTTGAATATAAATTAATAACCTAATTAGGATTTATTTTATACCTATGTAAACGGGTCTATATGAATGTTGCTGATTTCACCCATTTTACTGATAAGAGATCATTGAAAGAATACCATTTAGCAGTTCCTATTATTAGTAGAAAATTTCTGCCAAAATCGATTTCATTAACTTTTTTCAAATTTGAGAAAAAAAATTAAAAACCTAATTTTAGCCTCCATCATCTTTGGAGTTGTGTAAACTCTTTAACGAAGCGTTTCCAGGCATACCCCCATGGGAAACTTTTTTCTTATTTTGAGGTCCTGAATCTAGATTTTAAGTTTATCCAGTTACTCCTAAAAAAGAAAAATTTGTATTAATTTTCCACAGAACCTACATCGGTGTCACATGTGTTGTTTGTGTTGGAGTTTTACTCAAAGGTTGAAGCCACAGGACCCCTCCTTTATGCATCAATATTATTTTATTTGTAATGCCAACAAAATATTTTCAACTATTCTCAATACAGTATAATATTAATTTATGAGAATGATGATAAAGAAGCGCATAAAGTTTTAAGGTGCAGCAGATTTTTATCCCGTCTCGAATTTCGCCGACTTGGCTTATGTAGATAATAGGTATTATAATAGTATAAAAATTAAAATTATAATATTAATTTCATGTCCAGATTGTCAATATAGATATATTTCTTAGTTAATTTTTAAATTATTTATGGTCTACGAATATTACCCAATGATTAATGGGTATAATATAATGACACTGGTTCAAATAAAAATAATAACCAAACTGATCATTGATCATTGATCAATGATCACTGATCGATCATTGATCATTTTCTAATTTTTACTAATGATTATGCAACCAAGTTAACAATCAGTCAAGATTCCTTGCCGTGCCTCATTTCTCCGACAGCTAAATGACCGTCCGTGTCCAGATTCCATTGAAGTTGAAGACGTGAGTAGATATTTAAAATTACTAAACAAGTAGATTAATAACTATTTTATTATATTTCACATTAAGTTTTTAAACGGTATACAAACACTTTTCATATTGCCATTTTTATTACTTTACTATTTTTACATAAAACGACAATAGGTTAATAAAAGTAAAATGTAAAACGTAGCCATAACATACTTTCGGAACTTATTTATGTAGTACAAGCATTATTTACTGATGAGTCATAGCAATTATTAATTTTTTTGGATCATGTTCTGCATGAATTATTTTCTGGGTTATTAATTGTCTTTTTTTAAAATTTGGCGCGTTTTCAAATTACCTGCCATTTTCCATTTTTTAACGGAAGGGGGAGCAATCTTCGCATTTGGCTGAATTTGTCATTTGCGTTTCTGAATTCGTAATCTGTGTCCGAATGGTTTTTTATGCCGGTCTCTTGATTTGAAGTAATGGTTGTCGAAATAAAATTGTGAACTTTTAATGATACGATGGAGGTCTCTCAAACGATAAATTTGTATATAACGCATGTTGAGAAAGAGGGCCCCTTTTTGAAAGTGTGGGGGCAGACAGAAAAGAATAACTCAATATATGTAGAACAGTTTCTGCTTGGGACCAGTCCGCAATTTGACCTAGCAGGTGTTGGTAAAATTTCAGTAGAAAACTTACAAGCGGGAACTCTAGTTTGCGCTAAATATAAAGACAACAAATACTACAGGGCGAGAATTGTAAATGTGTCATTTGTGCGGGAAGGTTTTGTTGAGGTTAGTTTTTTAGATTATGGTAACAAAGACATGGTGCAATGTGGGAACATTAGAAGTTTGCAAAATTTTCCATCATCTTTTATTTCTATACCTCCACTAGCTACAGGCTTTATATTCGCAGAGGCTCATTGTCCAGGTGGCGGAGAATGGAACGAAACAATCTTTGAGAATATTTCGAAGGAAATTAAATATAGAGAAGTTCAATGTACTCTGTTGATTCAAGCCACACAGTACTTTCTTGTAAAGTTATTTATTGGTGGTAATGACTTATGTGGTCTTCTAATTAGCCGTGGTCTTATGCAACCAATTTCGTTACAAGCACAACAAGCCGTACTATTAAGTATGAGTATGCAGCGACAAAGTGCACCACAACAACAAATTGTTGCTCCGGCATCGTCTGGACTTAACACCTATAAATCCTGTTCACTAGAGCCTAGCTGCCAGTACCCAGTTTACGTATCTTACGTAAATGATGGCCCTTGTCATTTTTCAGTACAGTTAAAACAAAGTGAAGAAATATTAGTAATGCTTATGAATGATATTAATAAGATCAATCTAAGACTTCTAGAAGATGTTCCTATTCCTGGTACTATTTGCCTTGCCCGTTGTCAAGAAGATGGAAATATCTGCAGAGCCGTCGTTACAAATGAAGTTGATAATCAATTTAAGGTGAGGATAAAGAACTTTATAAATATTTGTTTTAATTGTACAGTTTGCTGTAACTGGCAATTGTGCTGCCCTTCTCGAAATGTAACAAAATGTAGAATAGTGGCCTTTTATATAAATAGTGTTGCACGTCGGATAAAACAAAATTGACAAATCTAGGTATGTGAATAATTATGATTTATTCTCTTTTCAACAGGTGTTCTATGTAGACTTCGGTAATTATGAGGTGGTTCCATTAGATGCTTTGTACCAAATTCCATTTAAGTATGTCCTACCTAAAGTAATGGCGATAAGATTTGCATTGGCTGGTGTAGAAAAATCAACAGTTACAATTGAAATGCAATGCGCTTTTAAACAGTTTGTTGACAATCGATTGTTATATATGAAAGTCTTACCAACGCCTACTAGAATGGCAATTCCAAAATGCGAGCTTTGGGACCCAGACACTAAAACTAGTGCTTTGGATGTAGTAAATCGTGCAGCACAAAATGCTTACCCAGAACCAGTATCGTTAAGCAGAGGATTCAGTCAGCCAGTCAAAATTAGCTATGTATACAGCTGTAGCAGGTTCTATGTGCAACTCGTGAATAAGGAAAATGAACTCTTGAAACTTATGCTTGATCTGCAAGCATCTTGCCAAACAAATGATCCTATGGATCCAAGTAACATCAAAGTGGGAGTCCCCTGTTGTGCTTTATTTGAATCTGATCAACAGTGGTACAGAAGTGAGGTGGTTGCTGTTGTAGGCGACAATGTTAAAATTCGATATATTGATTATGGAAATGAAGAGGAAGTAGCAAGTTCAGAACTTAAAATAATAGATGGAGAACATTTGACTGTACTTAGACCCCAAGCTATAGAATGTTGCTTAAATGGTTATCAAAATATGGAGGATGATCCTGAGCGAGATGGGTTTCTTGAAGAGTTAATTTTGGAAGGGCAGTTCACAATGAAAGTTGTGGAAATGACAAATAAAAAGGCATTGGTGGAGTTATTCGATAGCTCAAACTACAATATAGCCTCGCTCTTGTTGGATAAATTAGCGACTGCTAAGTCACAGGTTAGTCCAATGCTAGTACAAGCGGGAAACAAAATTGAACATAGAAAGTCAGCTTCACATCAAAATGGACCAAGAGATCAGAATTTTAGAAACGACCGCAAACCTGGACGGTAAGTTCTTGGATTAAAGGAAATTGGTCGTAGTCTAGTCTATTATTATTTTTTTTTAGCGATAACAAAAATTACGACAGAACAAACGATAAGAACGATAAATCTTGGAGACATGAAAATAAGGATTTTCGGTAAAGTTTCTTTGCTAAATATTTTGATGTAGAATTAATTATTAAACTTTGGCAACTTTATATAATTTAGGGATCAGTTCATGCCAAAATGTTGACCCCTTAATTTTGTCACTATTCAAGGTCATTTAGGCTATTAGCTTTATGAAGACACCCTAATTTTACTTTAATTTGTCAACTGCTTTCTGAGTTATATCCCTTAAATATGTAGTAGGTGTCAAATTCTCAAAATGTGTAATTTTGAAGTGTTATACCTCTATATTGGCAAGAGTAAAAAAGCAGACAAAATCCTTTATATACAGGGTGGTCCGAACTTACCTGACAAACTTCTGGAGGTGATAGAGGGGTTTAAAATAAGTAGAAAAGTTGCTATCAATCTATATCCCTAGGTGATTGCTAAAGAAAATACAGGGTATTGAAGTTTTGCAAAAAAAAGAACCTTTTTTTTATACTACAAAAGCTATTGACTTAAAGATTTCATAAAACAATAGAGGCATAAAAAGTATTACCGCCTCTAAAATTTCAACTCGATAGCTTTTGTAGTTTCCGAGTTATAAAAAAAGTTTTATTTTTCACAAAATTTCAACATCCTGTATCATTGTTAGCAATCACCTAAGAATGTAGGTTAACAGGAACTTTTCTACTTATTTTAAGCCGCTCTATCACCTTCTGAAGTTTGTCGGGTAAACCTCGGACCACTCTGTATAAATTATTTTGTTTCGGATATAAAAAAAACGTCACATAACTTTGAATTTTTTTTCTTACCTGGGGCTTACTATTATAAAAAAAACCCCTTTCACAAGTGCAGAGGCTTATTTTTCCAGTAGCATACTGGGTAACTAACATTATTTTTTGATAACCGAGAATTATTCATGTTGTTGGAAATGTGTCATGGGAAATATTCCCCACTGGGAATATTTCTGGAAAATTCCCGAGGTACTCAAATTTCTGCGGGAATATTCTATTTCGTCTTTGGAGTGACCAAACTCCCCCCTCATAACCGATGCTGGCGCCATCAGCATGTCAAGCATAAGTAAGGCGTAACAACAACAAACGACAATGCTCTTCTAGTATTTGGACAATGTTGTCTGTCTTCGTGAAGTCGTAAGACCGTGAGATATGCTTCTTGAAGATTTTCGTTATTTCAGTTACTTCTCTGAACATCCATATACCAGTAAAGTACATGAAACCGGAATTTGTGTTGGATCCATTAATGTAATATTTAAATTCTCGATGAGGGGGGGAATATTACCGGGAAATACTCCAAAATTTAATTTCACAAAAAGGGCATATTGCTACATGTGGTAGTAAACCTCAAGAAAGAAAAGGAAAAATTTAGAGAATGCCATTAATAACGTTCAGTTGTAACCTTGAACATCATGTATGTTAATTAATATGATGTTCAATTGTATATATTAATTTTTTTTTTGTAAAAACCAAACTAACAAAACAAAAAAAGAAGCGTGCAACTAAGGGTAATTAAAAATATGTGCACCCTAGGTTTTCTTAAGTTTGTGGGATCTTTTATCCCTTATAAAAAAAGATTAAAAAATTCTTTAGTATGAATACATTTTGAAGTTACTCTTCTTTTAATAACCCAAACATTCAATCTATAATAACACAGGCACACAAAAAAAACTTGTCTGTCTGGCAGACAAGACTACCATACCCTCATGTATTCTGAATATGAATCCGGAGTTCGTTTTAACGAGTTAGCTCATGGTTTTCCCCTAACCTCTAAACGTCTAAAAAATCACCAATATCTCACATTTTTTGAGGTTAGGGAACAACTAGTTAGAACCAACTCCGGATTCATATTCAGGGTCTTAAAATACATAGGGGTACTGTATTTGTCTACCGGACAGACCTTTTTTTTTATTTTGTGTGCCTGTGTAATTAATAATTGTTGTACTGAATTTTATTTATAAAGACTTGGGGTGTTTATTTTTGATATGGATAATTTTTTAATGTACACACTTTGAACCCACTTATTTAATATTTTTTTCATTCGTAATTTTAATTTCCCTCCACTTATCTGCAAAACAGGATAATAGTTGATTATATACAGAGTGTAATATGAAATGACCACACAGGATAGTGTGTGTCACAGATTTCACCCTTAATATTTTTCATAAAAAACAATTTTTAAAAATATTGCATTTTTGTATAAATTTTGAAAAGGCGTAACTTAGAAACCAGTGCCTAAAATAATATTTTATTGATTTTGTACATGAGAGATTCATAAATTATCTGAATCGGAAATGTTAACTTAAAATATCAGATTTGGTATGAAACGACCCAAGTTTTTTAAATATTTCTTAATCTGATAGTAATTTTTTTATGTTAGTTTTCAACGGACATCTAGAAGGTAACTCTTTTAATGATATATAAGAAATCAACAATATTATTTTGTAGTGTTGGTAATCGTTCATTAGAAAATTTCCAGAAGATCGGTTGAAATGTCAGAAATTGTACAACCAATAATTTGGCAATTTTCACTGGAAATTTTCAAAAATGTCAGAAGTTGTATAATAGGCTCGCTCATTTAGTGAAATATTATTTTCCTATTTTTTTCAATTTTTGTAAACTGTTTCGGTGTATAAACGGCCTCAACAAAATTTCAAGTTAATTAAACGAAAATTGAGGAAGATATTTGCTTTTGAATAATCATATTTATCATCCGACCAAGCACGCCAAGGTGACGTTAGCAGGTCCTATTAGTTAAGTTCGCCTGTACGAAATATACGAAACTAGTATATGGCAGACACATTTAAGGTAAACACGTTATTTTTAAGTAGTTTAATTGCCATATTCTGTGCCATTAACAATGTGTGGAATTAATTACATAAAAGCGGATTCTTCTGATTTTCTGAAAGTGGATACTAATACCATTTTCCTTTGTCTTTTTAAAAATTCTGTTTAAGGAATAACACCAGATCTTAATTTAATTGCCACATTTTTAATTAACTTGAAATACATGTAATTTTCAGTCATCTTCAAGCTAAAAATGTTTTATAATTATTTTTCCTATTTAAAAGTCAAGAAAACTTGCATTAAAAAATGTAACTTTTTGCCACTATTAGAATGAAACTTTTCATTCCAGTCAATGGTGTTTGTTCATATTGTTATTGATTATATTTATTTATTGTTCATATTTTTGTTTGTTTTTAGAAAATATATACCTTTACAAGGAAAACTTAATTTAAATAGTCCTGAGGGGATGTGTTAAATTATACGAAACGTCCACCAATTAAAACTTGGTTTTCTAATTTCTAATTTAAAAATAAATAGATGTTTTATGTCACGTTGTCACAATAATATTTTTTGCACTCCAGAACTGGGAACTACGCAGTGTTTATAGTTTTTTCTTTTTATTATTCATTTTACATTAAGTATTACCAGTAACAAAACAGTAAACAAAAATACGAAAACAGTTAGCCGCTAAGCACTATATTAAACTTTGATACTCAATTGTGTGCACATATCCCGTCATACAATCGGCACCTGCTAGCAGCTCTAGGGCATATGGGACCTGTTGACGTCACGTTCGAAAATATAGTGAGTGTTCATATTCAGCTTGCTGACAACAGTTTTTTTACATATGAAGGCAATGTGTGATAAATAAAATTTTTTGCACACTTGCTAAATACAGTGTAAACTCTAAGAGTATGCAATAAAAAAGTAATGCTAAATGAGCGTATTTTGAAAAAGATACAAGTGGTATAGTTGCCTTTTTTCTACATCCATTTTCCATGTTAAAATTTTTACAGAAATCACGAGAAAAATTCGAACGAAAACACTAATGAGAGGAATTCTTGGCGCCAAAATAACAGGGGCTTTAGGTAACTATTTTTATTATAATTAATAGATAGATAGATAGATAGACAGATAGATAGTTTATTGATGCTACTATACATAACATGTACTTACACAAGTCAACAATAATTACATAATCAAATACAATTAAATATAATTAAAATACAATAAATTTACACATTAAAAGTTACGTCAATTTCACAATTTAAAAATTCATCATAGTTATAAAAAGCTTTTGCTAGTAAAAACAGTTTGATTTTCTGTTTAAAAAGTTTTAATGGTAACCTTCTAATGTCTCCAGGCAATTTGTTAAAAAAATGTATTGCCCAGTAATTAGGTCCATTTTGACACCTTTTTTAAGCGACAGTACTTAACGATAACGTCCTCTTTACTCCTGATATTATGATCATGGATACCTTGGTGTGTTTCATATATACCTTCATTTTCTTTAATATATAATGAATTTTGTAGAATATAAATCGATGGGAGTGTTAATATTTTATGTTTGATAAAAGATGTTTTGCAGTCATCTCTATATTTCAGTTCATCCAATATCCTTACTGCCTTTCTTTGCAACTTAAAAATTCTCGTGCAATTTGCAGTATGCCCCCCAAGTTATAATGGCATATTAGATATGAGAATGAAAAAGAGCAAAATATGGTGTTCGTAAGGAATTGGTAGACACGCAATTTGCAAGGTTGCGAAGAACGAATAAGTTGCTTCTGATTTTTTTTGACAGAAAATTTATATGCTCATCCCATGTTAGTTTCGTGTCTAAAATCACCCCTAGAAATTTCACACTACTTGGTAAGCTAATTAGGTCATTAGTATTTCTTAATGTAAACAACATGTTCTGTGTTTTGTTTTTATTTAAAAAAAAGTTCATTAGAGTTAAACCAATGTTCAGCTGTTACTAGTGCCTCACTTGAATCTGTGACAACAGTGTTTATGGACTTTACTGCTGAACGCAGAGTGGTGTCATCTGCAAATAATACATATTCGGTTAAATCATTTAAGTCCTTTCCGAGTGGGAGGTCATTTATGTATATTAGGAATAAGAGAGGTCCTAGCACAGAACCCTGTGGTACCCCTACTGTTAATTTCTTTTGTGAGGATAATACATCTCCCATTTTTACCCTTTGATATCTGTTGTCTAAGTAAGTTTGTAATAAATGAATGCTGTAGTCGTCAAAATTGTATAGATGAAGCTTTTTTATCAGAAGTTCATGCGAGACACAGTCAAATGCTTTACTTAAATCACAGAATGTTACTGCCGTGTATTCAAGATTTTCAAATGAATCAGATATCTTTGATGTTAGCTCTAAAGTACCTGAGACCGTACTTCGATTTTGACGGAAGCCATGTTGACAGTTAGTAAAGATATTGTTACTTTCAAAGTAGTGAGCCACTCTAAAAGCAATACATTTTTCAAATATTTTTGATAGAATTGGCAGTAAGGATATTGGTCTATAGTTAGCTATATCCGTAACATTACCTTTCTTGAATATCGGAAATACTATAGCTTGCTTTAATATATGTATCTGACATGTTTTTCTCCTAGTCCAAATAATGGAAAATATAACAGAGATAAAAGTCATAGTGCCTCAAATAATAATCAAAACTGGGATAGTACTAACAATAAGACTCAGACAAGTAATGATGACTGGAACACCCCATCCAATAATGTGGTTTCCCAAAATAATTCCAGAGAAAATGAATTTGGTCGTAATAAGGGCAGGCAAGTATTTACGCTGATAGATAGATAGATAGAGAAATATCTATCAGGATAATGAATTCTTACAATGTTTTGTATTTATAGATTTGATAATGACAAAGGCAGCTGGAATTCTGGAGGATCCAAAGGTGGAGGATATAAGAAACGAAATGATTTTAGAAAGTAAGTGTTTGGCTTTTTATCTGTTCAAAATTTAGTCAAATTTAATTATTTAAAATATTCTTTCTATGTGAAGTTTTTTTTATTGTTTAATTGATAGGAGAGAAATATTTCAAAGCATTTTAAGAAAAAGATACAATTTTCTGTTCACTAAATGATGTAAAATATGTTTTGTATTTACATTTATTCATTTCGTCTTAATTCTGTTTAAAATGGTCATTAATTATTTTGAAGACAATCTTCCAAATATGTTTAACAGGACATTCAAGCATTATAATAATAAATACCTATAAAAATTGTACGAAAAAAAAAGTGATACTGAGCGCTATACATATAAATCAATCGGTCAGGAAGGATTTCTTATTTAAAGCCATATCTAAATTGTTTACTTTTAGGTCACTCTAGATTAGAATTGTTTGATTACAAAAAAATGCCAGTTCCATAAAAGTTTTTGTGCTTAAATAGGCAATTATTATGATATGGAGGCCATTCAAATGACAAAAGATTGAAGTATTTGAGATAACATAAATAACAAGCATCCAATTATCTATATAAAAAAGAGAATGTTAATTGCAAAAATAAATAAATCCTTAAAATAAATAACATATTTAGGTTTAAATTTAAAATAATCTTTCGCAGTGTGATAAATTTATATTTTGATAAATAGCACACAAAGATTCTCGATCGTGTGGTACTCTGCTTAATGTTTCTAATCTAATAAAAAATGCAAGAACAATTTATTTTATGAACATTTCTGAGCCATAAAAGAAAAACTTGTAGAATTTTTTTGATTAAAATAAAAAAAAATAAAAATAAAACATGAATTGAAATATGATGCATTATTATCTCTCAGTATGAATTACCTCTCTTTAACTGGTGGATTTTAAAATGCTAAAATTGTAGTCTACTTACTGTTTTATAAGAAGCCAGAAATTGTAATAATTATAAAAGAAACAGATTTGACTATTTGTCAGTTTAATTTTGAATAATTTTTCTTTCCTTTATTAAATGAATAAGATTGACAGGAAACAACTACTCAGCGGACAAAAGCCCCGACCTGCGTTGAATTAAACCTGCAAACTTGGTAGGTAGCTAAGATCATTGTCAATTCCTCACTAGACATAGACCGGTTTCGAACTTGTTATGTTCACGTCAGTACGCCATAAGTAAAGGAAAAGACAAATAATAATAGCAAACCAGGCTAGCCTAAAGCAGACTAAGCAAGACAGACATAGTAAGTGATAAGTGTATCCCTCTGGTGGCTAAAAGCTCTAACCGTGGGGGGTTAGAAGCCTCAGTTGGTCGCAGAGGTTGCTCTTAATACTTGCTTTGCAAGTCGCTATCAGTCACTTAGGCATCAGCGATGTCTGACAGGTAGTAGCACTGACCACCAGAGGGATACACTTCACACTCACTATGTCTTTATTAAATGCTTTAAAAGCTAGAAGATGAATTTCTTTAAACTACTCAGCTCCTTGGAATTTTTTTTGTATTTCAAATTTCATGTGATATGTCCCATTTAATGCGCGTAGAAATGATGATACTAAAATAATTAGTCTTTTTCAATGATCATTTTGTAAAATTACAACCGGATGGGCGACGGCCCATCCGGTTGTGAAACGCGCACTACAACATATGCCACATTATTTCCTTTTGCATCCTTCATTTCATCAACAACCATATTTTTTATTCATAAGTAGAGTGTGGAATATCAGATGGCTCTCAGTAGCGTGTCATGTTCCCGATAATTATTGCAGATGATGAAATAAATATTGCTTACCTTTTACGTGTTGATGACCGAAGACAATGCTTGAAATTGCACATCAACCAACATTCGCATGTGTAACACAGTTTCTATGCTTTCTGTTGAAAAAGATCTCCTTTGTGGTGTAAACGTGTGTAAAGCTAAAAAGATCTTTCGACATCTACCGACGTAATATTTGCAAACTTAAAACTTTCTAGATTACTTGTACGATGTTCTTCATTAAGATATTAATTAATATTACATAACGTTTCACATCTCACATTTTTATATAAAATGCCATTATACCAGTTACTCACTCGCATTACCAAAGTCATCTTTTAGAGTTTATAATTTATTTTGTACGTTGTGAATTATATGTAAGAACTCTTCTAATGACAATGAATAACTGTCTAATAGTTGTCCAGTACCACGATAATTTTTGTGAATCACATGTCCTTCCACTTGAGGATTTTTTAAAATATTTTTAGGCCTCAGAGATGACTTATTAATACACTAGGATTTTACTGTAGAATGAAATCCTTTACTCGTTGATAATGCTTATGGTAGTATTCAACTGTTGCAAGTCATGTCCTCCAACATGTTAAAATAGATTGCGGTGGAAGTTGTATGTCAGGAGTATCAGGACAAGCTAACATAAAACATATAACCCATTTAGAGGCTTTCACAAACATTGTTTGGTATTTGCAGTTAATGGGATAATTTCATCGAATTTCTTTGGCTACCAAATGAGGCGTGTGAACAAGGCACGTTACTTGTATTAAATTTGGGTATATATTTTTCAGCAATCAATTGTTCAGCTTTAACCATATTTCGTGCTGCATCAGTGACTAACATCCATAACTGTGAACTATCTACACCCATTATGTCAAGATCTTGTATATTTTCTGTATTGACTGTAATCTTTCACAAGCAAGTAAATATGGTGACGTGGGCCCACCAGGATCAAAAACACGTGCTAAAATATTTGTCATATGATTTCCTTTTGGGTCTGTCAACTCGACAACTGTTAGCTAAATTTTTTTATTTTGTAATACACTTTTAAATTTGTTTTTTATTAAGCTTTTTATTTTGTAATACACTTTTAAGTTTGTTTTTTATGAAGCTTTTTATATGGTTCAGTTTATGATCAGCTGTTTTAATGGTAAATTCCAATTTGGCATATATTTTTTCCAAAATGCTGTAATCTGTACTTTCTTCAATATATGTAGTGGAATATTACATACACAACACATAAATATAAAGTCGCATAAAAATTTGGCATACAAGAACTCGTCTTTATTATTTCGAGTGTTGCAGATTTTGTCATTTTCAATTAGAAGAGTGTCGATACCAGCGTTACATTGCATACATGGCAAGAGATCGATATGCCATTACACTTTAGATCTTGATATTGGTCTATAGTAAGTAAGTTTTATTCCGTATCATTAGACATACAATGCATATGTATAAAACAGGTCAACTTAGAACTTAAGGTTTAAACTACAACTAAAACAATATGTTTAAAAATGTAAGAAGCAAATCTTTAATCGGTATGCCGTGACACTGTTAGGTTGTATACGCACCGGCCGCAACTTTTTGTAGCGCAACGTTTCGCAACTTTTTTTGTTGCGCAACGAAATAATGCAATAAAGTCGATCTATTTTCTACATGCAACATTTGGGGCGCAATAGGTAATAAATTCAGTTTATTCATAAGCATCGTCCAGTGACAAGTGTTTTTTGGTCAGATTTTGACGCTCCCCCAAACTCATCACAGATTTTGAACATACAAAATGGATAGGCAAACAGAGACGACTATTTTATTGTGGCAATTTTTAGAGCTATTGGATGAACAAAAGAAAAAGAGATTTTGTGTTCACCCGATTAACCAAAAAAGGAATATCCCTGATTTCATTCGTGAGTTAAGAAAAAGATCCCGAAAAATTTTACAACTATTGCCGAATGAGTTCTTTTTCTCCATTTATAATAACACTTGTTTTTAAAAATGTACTTTACCCCACGAATGTTGCGAAGAAACTGACGACTCCTCTTCGGCAGCGCAACATCGTTGCGAGACGATGCGAAACGTTGCATGGCACCATTGCACGCGGTGCGCGCCCGTTCCATCTGATTCCAAAGCAAATTTGGAGCGTGCAACGTTGCGCAATGTTGCGAAACGTTGCGCTACAAAAAGTTGCGGCCGGTGCGTGGCCACCCTTAATTTTATCAGTTTATACTGTTACGACCAAATACTGCAGAGCGGAATATGAATCGCCATAGATTTCAATTCTGTTGCATATGCGCGTCTGTACCTATCTATGTACAGGGTTATCCAACGAAAATGGCCAACCCTATATTTTGTTTATTTATCAAGTTTGTTTTAAATAAAAGTTGTAGTGAATCGAATGAACCGTTTTAGAATCCCTGCAAAGAATATACAGGTGGTCCCACCCATAAAAGTGGGACAGACCAAAATTAAATTTTTTTAAATGGTACATCCTATATTTTTTTACATTTTTGAAATCTGGTTTTCTTTTGTGATTTCAAATATATAGATATGTTGTATCTTATCTTTTACTGTTTTTTATTTATTGCAAATTTTATATTACCAGAATCTGCATGGTTATCAGGTTCGCCGTGGATGAAAAACAATTAATTTGATACGTATATCTGCGTGATTTTGTGTGTCAGTATTTGTGAAAACGTTTACTTTATCAGAGCGATAGGAATGTAATAATTTTTTTTCTCCAAATAAAAACATATTTTTATTATACAGTGAGCACATAAAGGTTGGAATAAATTCTGTAAAATCGTTACAAAGCAAGTGACAAAAATTCGCTCAGACACGTCGATTTTTAAATTCATTTCTTAATTTGTTTATTTAAAAAAAAATTTTTTACATACTTTTTTTAAAAAGTTATGACGTCATCGGCAATTTTTTTAAATAGCAACCCCCATTTCTAAAAATTTCATTTGAAAGAGCACATTTTTCTGCATACAGTACGTTAAATTCTAAGGCATGTTGCATGATGAAATTATCGAAAAAAAAAAACAATTTAACATTAATAGCACACACGTGTTTTACTTATGGTCGAACCCTGGTAGAGGAATTGTTTTACAACTTACACATTTTTCATGTTTACGCTTTTTTTCATTTACGTAGAAACGCGGACCTGGCTGTCATGTTAGTTCACATTTACTCACATTCAGTTGTCACATTATTTAAAGTTTTAATAATGGAACGTTGAAGTGAGAAACAGCGAATTGAGATTTTGGTGATGATTGGTTGTAGAGAGATGTCCCGAACACAAACTCGGGTTACTGAATTATTTAACGATAAATACCCGGATCGACCGATTACACAATCAACTGTTAGCAAAATAGAAAATAAGTTCCGAGAGTGTGGTCATGTAAGAGATAATTACACGAGAGGTCGTCCTGCAATTTTAGAAAATAAACAGTTAGATGTTTTACTGACAATGGAGGACAATCCTTACAAACCAAGTCGCGAAGTCGCAGCAGAGCAGTCAGTTAGTCAGTCGACTGTTTTAAAATATTTGAAAAAGAATAAATGGCACTCATATAAAGTAACTTTAGTTCACGAGCTTAAAGAAGATGATTTCGACCGCAGAGTACAGTTTTGCGAAACCATGATGGAACGATGTAATACCAATCTACATTTCTTAAGTCGAGTACTTTTCTCTGATGAGGCCACCTTCTGCTTAAATGGCGCTGTAAATAGGCAAAATTGTCGATATTGGTCACATGAAAATCCACACTGGATGATGGAGGTACATACCCAGTTTCCACAGAAAGTAAACGTGTGGGCTGGAATTGTTGGGACTACAATTTTGGGTTCATTTTTTATTGACGGGTCATTAAATGGTGTAAAATATTTGGAGTTGCTCCAACAAAACATAATACCGGGACTTGCCGCACTGTACCCAAATGGCGAAAACCCTAATGTACCGGAGAACTCCATATGGTTTCAACAAGATGGCGCACCACCGCATTATTCGGTAATATTGCGTAATTATTTAAGCGAAATTTTCCCAGACAGATGGATTGGTAGACGCGGTTCATTATAATGGCCAGCTAGATCTCCGGGCCTAACTCCATTGGATTATTTTTTATGGGGTTACCTTAAATCCAAAATGTATTTTAATAGACCGAATAACATTGAGGACTTAAAAGACAGAAGTAGGTACGAATGTGGAAGAGTTGGACCCGAAACAATTACTAACGTTTTGCGAGAATTTGAATTTCGGCTTGGGCATTGTCAAGAAGTAAATGGTACATAATTTGAATATTTAATTTAATTATTTTTTGCTGGATTTTTTATTTCTTGTATTTCTGTTTTATTAAACTGTTAAAAGTAGTTAAGATTTTTTTTTTTCGATAATTTCGTCTTGCAACATGCCTTAGAATTTAGCGTACTATATGCAGAAAAATGTGCTCTTTCAAATGAAATTTTTAAAAATGGGGGTTGCCATTTAAAAAAATTTCCGATGACGTCATAACTTTTTTAAAAAAGTATGTAAAAAAAATTTTTTTTTAAATAATCAAATTAAGAAATGAATTTAAAAATCGACGTGTCTGAGCGAATTTTTGTCACTTGCTTTGTCACGATTTTACGGAATTTATTCCAACCTTTACGTGCTCACTGTATGTTCATTATTTATGAAAAGTAACAAGTACTCTTCAACGGGTAACACCTTATTTAGTATAGTATTAGTGTTGGTAGTCACTCAGTCATGGTCACCATGATCGGTCATTTACCGGTCAGGTCATGACAGTTGACTGGTCAAATAGCAACGTGTACAAGGTGGTCACGGACATGGTCATCTTGACTGTTCAACTTGTCCAACATTTTAAATGTGCTGCCATTTACCTCGAAATTTTAATCATAACACTTGACAATTGAATTGTAATTGTCAATCACCTGTTTTTGGACAAAGAATATGAAATAAATCCTCAGTAATAAGAGAGACCACTTTATTGTTTAACAAATGCTGAAAGTTGGCAAAGAAACCCTCATTTGGGATTTCTTTGAAAAAAGAAACAGTATTAAAAAATATGCACAATGTCAAGTGGAGGTATCAAAGCCATGCTAATAGTGGTGGCTGGTGAAATTTAGGTTATGTTATATCTTAGTATTGGAGCGTGGAACCCAAACGATACTTTAAGGCATAAACATTTTTTTTTTATGAAATTTGGTGTCGATATATTTTACTCATTTGTGAACAAAAAAAAAAATGTTTTGCAAATATTTTATAAATTGCTTAAAAAATAATGGGTCCCATGCTTCAAAACTAAGATATGATGGAACCTAAATTTCATCAACTGCCACTGCATGCTACTTGCCTCACAAAATGCATAGTAAAAATTGCCAAAAATGGCCCAAAAATGTGAAGGAATTATTCATTTCCGTTGGATAAATTCATAACATCTGTAAAATATTTAGGTGAACTCAGTTTAGATGATGGGCGTGAAGAAATAAATTATTTTTAAAAATAACCGGTTTCGTGATTCATCTTGACCGGTTACGATGATCCGGTCAGTCAAGGAAACATCGTGACTGGTCAATTACCCATCACTATATAGTATGTATAATAGTAGTTATGATAATAATTATTACTACACAGTTTGCTTCTTGAATTTATTTTGTTTCATCCTGCTTTTATAGGACTACCTGTATATTCTTTGCAGGGATTTTAAAAGAGTTTATTTGATTCACTACAACTTTTTGTTGGATAACCCTGTACATACATATACGACCAGCGATATATTTGCCACACCCTATTCGTTAGTTTTTATTTGTTCATAATTAATTGTTTAATACAAGGTAAATTACGACTTGCTAGGTAATTGCCAGTATGGGACATACTCTATCTAAAGCAGGCGGAACAGTTCTTTGTTGAGCGCCCTAATGAAATATTACAGACACCTAATATAAATATAAGGTCACACTGCATATAGAAATCAGTTTTTTATTTTGCTGATTGTAAATGTTATTTCTAACTATACAAGGTCATAGAAAGTAAGCACAGACGAAAATGTAGGTGACTCAATGCAACATTATTACTACAATGTGATATATGCACACATCAAACCATAAAAACAGGCTGCCTGAATTTATGGTCAACTTAAGTCCAGCTCTAGTTATGACCAGTTGGCAAAATTTATAACAGAACACAAAATACAACTGGCAAAATCTAATTTCCAGTTTGAGTTACAAATGTTAAATTTTCTCTATTAGAGCCCTTTTTCTTTGTTCTAAAGACTGTAAAAAAATGTTTGAAATGGTGAATGATCAAAACAAAAGTAATTTATTTTTCAAAATGGATGGACAACATTTTTCTCAAGTTTTTCTTGTTTGCATGTAAACAATATAGTAATAATATAATAATAAAAGTCCTTTATTGAGTACAAACCCAAATGGTCATTGACAGAAGTCCTTCAGCCTGTTTATAATAAAATAATTTTAGTTTTGTATTACATGTAATGTGATTAAAAGAAAGAAATAACTACATCTATTATTGAATATTACCTACATGTGAAAAAAGAAGATCAAGAATATTCTTATTATTATGTTCTTAGTTCATTTAGAAGTTCTCCTATCGTTTTTTTCGAGAATTTTTGATGTCCTGAAGTTTGTGGATTTCTTATCTTGCAGAGAGGCATGAGAATTTCTATATTATGATCTGTTTAGGCAATTTTCATTGAAAGTTTGGATAGCCTCTGTGAAATTGGAACTGTGTTGGTAATATGGTATAGTGGGGCATGCAGTGGATTCTGCAGCAGATTTCTAGGGTGGTGACATTTCATGATGGTTCTTAAAGTTGATGTTTCTGAGGCGTGGATGTTTTTCGTTGCCGTCTTTCATACATTTAAAAATAGGGGATGACTATATTCTGGTAGTGGTCTGCATTTTGATCTGTAGATATGTGCTGCTGTTTTATTACACATGTCCCAATTTTTGTGTCGTGCGTCGAAAATGTTTGCCTCTAGAAAATAGTGACGGTAAAATTTTAAATTTCCTGGATTCAATCATCAAATGCATCAACACTTAATAATGGAATAAAAATTTTTGTTATTGACAGCATGCTTATTGCTAGCCATAATTTGTTTTGTTTCTTTTTAGAGATGGGAGCGAACACAGCTCTAGTGGTTCAGAAAAAGCTTTCACAAGGGTCCTAGGTCAAGTTCACGAAATGACAGAAGTGACAGACCTAAATACCAAAATAAATTTGTTGCAGAGAATTCATGGAACGTAAGTTCAGTAACTACTCTAATAGACGCTGCCCCGGTCACCGCAACATACGTACCATATGATGTGGTTGGAACGGGATCTAAAGTTATCATCAGTTGGTTTCATAATCCTGGTCATTTCTACTGTCAGTTGGCCGATGTTCAGGTAAAAAAAAATCTGTTTATAAAATACAGCCATTATAGCAGCTGGGGTTAATATAACTTGTGTCATAAATGGTTTTTGTAGAATCAGTTTAAGACTATGATGGACGATATTCAACAGTCTTATAGAAGCCGCAAGCCAGAATTAAGTGTTGTAGGAGCACCAGTGATTGGCCTTTTTCCAGAGGATAATGTGCTTTATCGAGCCCAAATTTTAGAGACTATCGGCACTCAATACAAAGTCTACTATGTAGATTTTGGAAATGTCTCGACAATCAGTAAAGTGTGGCCAATTGAAAAAAAGTTTATGAACCTTCCAGCACAAGCCATTGTTTGCAGTTTAAGTGAAGTAGCACCTCCAGGAGACAATTGGCCTGATCCGGATAAATATAGCAAATATTTTGATAAAGATGCTTTCACATGTAATTTTATTAATAAAGATGATGAAAAGTAAGTTTCAAATACAGAACAAGAGAAATTCTATAGATTCTGAAATGTTGATAATGTGAAAAACTCTTGTGAACTCTAATTTAGTTACCTATGTTTAGTAATATAACTTTTTTTTCTAGGACTTATGTTAATCTTTTTAATGGCAGCGATAATATAACATCACTTTTAATTCAAGATGGTTTAGCAATATCAGTTCAAGAAACTATTCCAGATATTGAAATTCCAATCCTTCTTGGACAACAATTTAGGGCCGTTATTAAGAGTATAAATAACCTTAGTGATATTATAATAGCAATAGAATGTGGTTTGGCTCTTAGTTGTCAGGTGCATAACTTGGAAACGGCCACTGAGACCTTTGAGGATACTTTAAAAGGTCTTTTGGAACAGACTGTGATTGTTTATGTTGATAATGTGATAGATGATAAGTAAGTGTAATATAGTATATTAGAGAACATACCTAAACACAGTAAATGATCTATCAGATCTTGAATTTTATAGTTATCTATGATATTATTTATATATAGAATGAATGGTTTTTTAAATCGCCATTTGAAGCAACTTAAAAATGCCATTTAAATTTTTACCATGCAAGTTTAACAATAATTTTAATTCAAATATTACCGACTCTAATTAGCCTAAAAGAAAAAATATCACAGACAACTCTAATGCAAAATGTCACGAATGGATAATATGTTAACGTTTTTGTCTTCCAGATTAGAAGTTACTCTGTATGATTCTGAGGGCTCTAAGTTAATTATAGTCAACCCTGATGAGGGTGCATTTGACACAGTAGAAGCTCTGTGTCCAATACTTATTTTACGTTCCACTTTAACAGGATATGTGTCGCATGTAGATGAGTCGTCCGTTTTTATTCAACCTACTGATTATGCAGATATCGTACCATATCTTCTCGAGCAGATGTTTGAGTTCTATGAAAAGCAAAAACAAGATTTGCCAATTATTCCTGAAGACGGACTCTTATATGCAGTTCATAGTGAAGATGGTAATTGGTATAGGGCGAAAGTGATAACTTTTGATGATGAGCAAGCTACAGTTATTTACGTTGATTATGGCAACTCTGAGAGTGTTGCTTTTAGTGAATTGCGAGAGTTATATGATACATTTTTGGAAACTTGTGCGCTTTGTGTGCAGGTAAGTCTGTTAAAATAAAAAAATCATTCTTTTTTTTACTAATAAATACACTAATACAAACGTTATTCGAATGACGGTCCTTATTCTAAACAACCCTAACCCTTTGCGCATCTTTATCTCACTGCCACGATATGTTTGTCAAGTAGTACAAGGTACCAAAATCATAATCTCACTTGATTTAATTGAAAATTAAATAAAGTTGCCACACATGCTAGAGATGTGTGTATTTGTAAGATTCGTATAAATGATACGACTCTTTCCGATGATTCGATGATTCGGTACGAATCTTTAGCACCGGTACAGTTTTGTATTCGTACCAATATAGTGAGATATCCAGATAGAAATGACTCGAGGTTGAGACAGTGCTGAAAGATTAGACCTTCGACATGAGTCGAAGTTTACCGATTCTGATTTCATATCGTGTTATTGCATTGTACCAATCATATTATTGTATTGAAATAATACAGTACGAGTACATTATACTATTTCTCATGTTCACTTCGCATAGCAGGGTGGACGATGCAGTGGTGTGCAACATATGAATCCTTTGGTACGAATCTTTTGTACTACAGTACGATACGATTCCTTGAAAAAGATTCATATTACCCATGTCTAACACACACTTCTTGATGATTTATTACAAAGAGAAATGATTAAGCTAATTGTGAAAGATTTTTGCCAAATAAATGGAAATCCTTCTTGAGGCCGTTTATTAGTATTATTCTTTTGTGTGAATGCAGAAAAAGAAAAAGTTTATTTAGAGCGTTTTTTGAAACTATTTTATAAAAAAAAAAAAAAATTCGAAAATTAATCGTTTGAGAGGTGCGGCCTAGTATGGGCATAATCATCTCTCTCAATATCAAATTTGGATAAATAGTAATCGATTGTGTATGCAAAAATTTAGTTTTGCTAGATATAATGAAAAATTTGAGACCCATATTTTTAGAACTAATATTTTATAAAAATAATCCTTGTGTTAGTAAAGTCATAAAAGTATTTTCAAATTATTTAATTTTCAAACATGAAAACATTTCTCTTGCCTAAAATTTCATTTTAGAATTCTTTTTAAGTTACGTCATTCTATTCCTTTTAGGTTAATGTAACTGTTGACACTGGCTGTTTCACTGATAAGGATGTGATCGCAACTTTATCATATGGGCAAAATGGCTGGGAAGGTACCATTGAGTTACAGGTACCAGGTGAATCGTCGGCTACCGAATCTGATTTTGCAGAAAAAGATATCTCTGACGGCAAAACGAATGCTTCAGTTTTAGAAAAACGTATTGAGGAAAGTGCTAATCTGCAAGAAACTCTTGATTTACAAGAAACTGCTGATGTGCAGGAAACTGCCAATGTTCAAAGAGCTACTGAAGTCCAAGATGCCGATACTCAAGAATTTGTTGATTTAACAGAAGACTCTGCAGTAATATCAGATTTGCCTATAGAAGACATTGCTGTACAAAATGGCACACAGGTAAAGAATATTAAACTCGACGTTGCCTCTCGACCATCTGTCATAATCAATGCTTTTTCATATTTTTAATAAACGTGCATAAAAAGGCATATATTTTTATACTGTAAGTGCATATTTGCATATTACTTTGGGGCAGATGCTGTATGAGCCTTGCACTTGTTTCAGGCTACTTTACTATCATAATCATATTTTTCATTTGTCTAAGGCAGATTTAAATTAAAAAAAAAATCAAACTATATTATAAAGACCTCAAAAAAAAACACTTGTAGGTTTCCTCAGTACCGAGTTAATTTTTTGTCTTGTTTTGCATGAACCGGGTTGGTAGATTTGTAAAATTCATAGAAAAAAAATCAAAGGGAAGTTGTTTCCTTGGAATTTATCTAAATAATATATTACAAAACATAAAAAACTAAAGAGTTAATGGTAATAATGGTATGAAATTTATTTTAGGTGATAGTGAGTCATATCGACACCCCCAATGAATTTTATCTACAACTAGCCGAAGCTCTGATTGCTATTGATAAGCTTCAGTTGAAACTGCAAGAAGAAGTAACAGATATGCCAGTATTAGAAATTCCAGCTGCTGGAATATTGTGTGCTGCTCCGTATTCAGCAGATCAGCAGTGGTATAGAGCTGAAATACTCGATGCCGATGATGACATAACCACAGTTAGATTTGTCGATTATGGAAATACAGATGTGATAGACAATAAAACTACACAAATTAAGACGTTGCCTCCAAATTTATTGTCCTTAGCCGTCTATGCTACAAGGTGTAGCTTAAAACTTAAAGCAACAGACGAGGAATGGAACACAAATGCTATCGAAAGGTTTGAGACATTGGCCAATGCTGGTGCTTTAACTGCGGAATTTATCGACCAAGATGAAAAGACTAATTACGTTGAGTTGTATACAAATGGACAAAACATCAAGGATGTTTTAATTGAAGAAAATCTGGGAATTCCTGTGGAGCTGTCCACAGAGAGTAAGTCAACTTGTTTCGTTAGCCATTTAAATTCACCCTCGGAGTTCTGGATTCAACTAGAGAATTGTGTAGATGAGTTAGAATGGGTAGCCGAACAACTTTCCGGAGCGGAAAAATTTACCGAGCTAGAGGATTTAACCCCGGGTACCTTGTGCGCGGCTCTTTTCCCGGACGACGAAATGTGGTACAGAGCGCGTATTTTATCCAACACTGTTGCCGGTTTAGAGTTGCTTTTTATTGACTATGGCAATTCTTGTATGAGCAACAGTTTGAGACAGTTACCTGAAGACTTAGTCGTTACGCCACCTTTAGCTCAGAAATGTAGTTTGCAAAAGCCAGAGGGAATTTTGTATTGGTCTTTACAAGCTGTAAATAAATTTAACGAAATATCGGCTGAAGGACAAACTATTTTTACGGTTCGTAAGATAAGCACAGGAGAGACTTCCGTGGTTCAGTTGCTTCTGGATGGAGAAGATGTGGCTTCTATGTTGCTGCCAGCTACAGAAGACGGTTATGTAAAGGATGTAGATAATTTGAATAATTTCCATATAGAAAAGAATGGAGAAGTTTTGCCCGAAAATTATAGGTTAGAGCCCATGCCTGGTATGATTTGGAATGAAGAATCTACAGACAAGTTTAAGGCACTGAATTCTCAAGGTATTTAAAAATAAAGTTACTTTTAATCAGATTTTATGATTTTTAATTTTGTTGTCGTTTATTTTTAATTTTTATGTTGTAGTAATTGAACTGATTTGAAATCTATTATTTCAAATTTGGCACATTTAACTTTTTATTGAAAATTATGTGATTTATATATCTTTACTGTATTAGTATTTATTTTTTTCCTTTAGGCATAATTGTATAGTCATAATAATAAATTATACAACCTGCATGTGATTCAACGTTTTTATTTTGTGAGTTGTAATAACCCGTTGTAAATATTGAAAAAAAAATGGTTAGATGCAATCCTTATTGCACGATTTTTGAGATAAGGTATACTCCAACCATACGTCGCCACTATAGTCGCCTTCTTTTCATCTCGTAAGGTTCCTCAGAGCCGCCCAGATTTGTGGTATAATATGTTTAATTTACTAAGCTTCGAACTCCCCTTTTCCCTTTTAACTGCTATTTGTTTAGTAGGTATTTCCGCATCTTGTGGTTATGTTAGGATAAAAAATGGAGGATAATAAATTCATAAAGTTGTATAAGATTAGTTTTCAAATTGTGAACAGAAAGTGCTCTGTGATCATTACTTTCATACCTACCTACAGTAAAACAGATGAGTGATGACAAATGATGGGTATGCGCCGTTGATCGAAGTTCAACGTTACCCCACTCTTAAGCTAGAGCAAAGTAACAAATGTGTCATTCAGAGTAGTTACATAATCAGCTGTTTTTGTGGTTATTCGTTATAGACAGTGTAGTGAGTCATTGCAAATATCAAATAATTAGTCATATTAACCGCTGTTAACCAATGAAGACAATATCGTGATTGGATAAGAGGCACAAACAATTTTTTTTTAACAAAAGATGCCAAGGCCTTTTCTGTCTTATTTTAACTCGCTGAATCCGAATCTGACATTAGAATGACTCCATCACGTCCATCAGTTATATTTGAGTAGTTCATAACGTCATTTGTGCGATTTATCCCAAACTGCTAGCCATCACCATCGTCTGTTTTACTGCATGTACCTTTTATACCTATAGTCCATTACAAATGTTTTTAAATTGGAATAGGCTTTGATATATTTATTCTAGCAAAATTACTGAAGCAATGGGTCTGTATGATTATTACCTTCTAATTTATCACTAAATATCGGAGGGTAGTGGTAAATGAGTCAATTCCAGGGTTGACGCTAGGTGATGTGTCACCGCGTAAATATATTCATGCATATATGACACAATATCTTACCTTGTGGTTATTTTGGCAAGTTTGGTAACATCCAAACTTAATACGAAGAGGACTGAAATTATTGGTGAATGTAATACTAGCACACACATACATTTTTATGTAGCAATCACAAGAGTAACAGCATATTACTAATATTAATGCATGCACTAAAACATTTGCCACCTTCCAGCCGCAAGCATTGGTTATTTCATCCACGCTAATCTAGACATATTTGGCATTGAGAATAATTTTTTTTGTTTAATACTGTTATATCTCTGTGATAATATTTTTTCTTAATATCATTTCCGATGGCACCTGAATATCGGCCATACCGTCCACATACACTTCTGTAAACATTTTGTCTATATATTGAATTATCTAATTTCTCCCACGATATATTACAACCAGCCATTATTTCCACGAAATCTAAGTTAAAATTTGTTTGCCTGTCACTCAGTAATACCACCTCTCACACTTTTTATGACAACTATCTGGGGAAATGTGTCTTTTGATGTTGCACGAAAGCACTTTTTTACAGCTTGTGTAATAAATTCTGTGCCGTTAAATTGAAACTCCAGGAAATCACTAATCCACAAGTTCACGTTATCTTGTGAAAGAATTGAACAAGACATTTTAAAAAGGTTAACCTCCGTTGTCTTTAATTTTATGCTGTTTACGTATCGAGTCCATTTTATATTGTGAAAGTATTGATTGGTAATGAAATCTTTTTTTCAAATATTATGTATTCTGTTAAAACTCTTTCTATGTATTTTGTTTGATGTTATTTTATACTGACATATTTCTAAGTGTTTTACCCTGTAAATGGTTTTTACTGTTTGGCAATAAATGGATAAATAAATAAATAAATAAACATGGGGCAGTGGCCGTAAACGTGATAGCCAAGCCACACGATCCGCCTATATACATTGCTATTGGACACTCAACAATAACAAGTATTTCCCCGTTGGTCAGTAAGTAATTGTTTTTTATAGCTGCCAAGCCATCCAATTACCTGATAATCTTTAATTTTTTGTTGCCATTTTTATAAAGTAAACAGATTTATTGCATGTTATCATTTCATATTGTTTGGGATTATTTCATTAGGTGTTTACAATATAGTACTATATCTATGCACATGAAAGTCATTTCTACAATTTATTGCTATCTTGCATTCTGTATTTATCACTCACTTTTTTTTACTGAAAGCTTAATTTTGAGCGGTTGCCAATATTCGAGAGTACCTACAATACGGAAATAGACCAATGGTTGGAATAATATTTAAAATTTTAATTAATGTAATACTTTATAAAAGAAATTAAAAACATGTTAAACGAGCACAATTTAATTAACATTTAGTACCTAATGTCATAGAAATAAACAACTTTTTTCACTTTGTAAATGTGACGGTCAAAAATGTTTTGGTCAATTGACCACTATTTTTGACCGGTTATTGACCATTTTAACATTTTGATACCAAATACATAGAGTCAATTAAATTCTGGTGAATCATATTTAAAAAACAAATTTTACTACACTTATTTTGAGACAAAAATAAAAAATGAATAAAAAAAATAAAATTCTTGTTCCGAGCCATTTGTTACTAACAGACGTTGGTACTTGTAATTGTAAATAAGATCCCAAAATTAAAATTACAGAGAGTTAAACTCTGGATCTACTCAACAAAAAATAAAAAGCATAACATTAGTATAACAACATTAACAACTACAAAATCCTATAATTTAATTTCAAATTTGTGGTATTAACCTCAAAATAGTAAGTTTTTTGTTTTAATTTTCGCTATCAAGACCAACAATGCCAGGAAATAAACTAGTGCTTGTGTAAGCACTGGCAGCCCTAACCTGGAAATTTTGTCAGACTCCCACTAGTAAACCAATAGTAGATACTCTTTATACAGGGTGAGTTTTAAATACATAGTTATATTTTAACCCACAACAGATTTCGCCGAATACAGTTGATTGACACTGTTTAATAAAAAAAAACGAACAATAAATAACATTGAACTTGGATTAATTTTTTCGGTCTCGATCCACAAACAATTTGGTGGTCACTAGATAACTTTGAACATCGTCACACAAAGAAATACATAAATAATAAATGTTCCCGTTGCTAATCAAGGCAATGTTGCCAGCATTCATACAATTATTAGATTTTTATTAAGTTTTTAAATAAAGTGTCAAAATAAAATAATATAGTTTAATTTATTAAAAAAAAAAAACATATTTGAATATGAATTATTTTACAAAAACGTACTTACATCCTACTTATTTCATCAGCGTCGTCTAGGGTAAATGTTTCAGTTGGCGTCCGTATTTGCAATTTTACAATTTTTATATACTTGATCGAATTGTTTCTGCTGCATTTTCAACATGGACACGAAAATATTCTATTATATTCACAAGAATAGCATAAACTCTTTCAACGGTTAAATGTGTGTGGTAAGGGCACGTACATTTCACCCTTGGAGGCTCGGGTTCCATCCCGGACAAAGAGCTAGGATTTTTTCTAGAACCAGAAATTAATCCTAGCATACTCATACATTGGGTGTGCCTTTTGTTTCTAAGTATGTGTAGCCCTCTCCTACACGAGGTACCTTGGAGTGCACAGTAACTAAATTATTTGCAGAACAAGTATGATTCACAAGATTAATCACAAAATGGAAAATTGTACTAGGTAGGTCAAGAACAAGATGGAAGTTAGTATAATGTATTTCTATTTCACTCCCCCTCTACTTGATATCACCCAATTATGCAAATGCCAAATTCCTGAACACTTTACAGTGCTTCTTGCAGCTATTAAAGGCCATTGATTGCTGCAATCATTGGTTCTCATACGTACAAAATTGTTATTGGGGTTGTGGTTTCGCCAGCTTTCCAACATGAAATTTTAAGTGGCTGTAAAATTTTTTGTGCTGTTTTTTAAACCAAAATAAAAATCAGGCTCATTAGTTAGAAATAACCCAAATGTTCTACTCTGTTAATAACATAAAACTCAGGCTCATTAGTCATTAGTTAGAAATGATCCAAATGTTTTACTCTGTTAATAAAATTAGTTCAAGAAATGTAATTGCTGACTGCAGCAATACCGCTTTAAACCAATAAACTACTAATAGATACGTTAAGACTGTTTCAAGTAAGGAGTTCCAAAACACGTTTTTTTTAAATTAAAAACAAAATTATACGTAATAAAAAAAAATTTCAAGGAGATTCTACAGATGTCAAGAATTGGTGGTTTAAATATAACTACACATTTAAGATTCACCCTGTACGTTTATTACCCAAATCAAACAATCAGATACAACTGGTTGCAGTATAATCAATTTTTAATTTCACATCAGCACATTTCATGTGCTTAGAAGTTCTGACATCATGAAATATGTTAACTTGGAGGTTAGAATTCGCGGTAACTCTAAATTTAGAGGGGAATAAAAATTTATGTTTTTAATTATGTTGACCAAAAATTCATTTTTCATTTGACCGGTTTTTGACTTGGCAATTGATCGGTCAAAATTAACATTTATAATCCTAAATTATCTCATATTGACTTACTAGTATACTTTAAATGTCATCATCACTGTCATCACGTATAGAACATCTGCAGTGGACGTTACACATTCAGTTTAGAGTATAAATGATAAATATAGCAATATGGTCTATAACGAACAACCAATGAACGTTTTAATAGAAGTTTAAGAAATTTTTATGGGTGTGGGGTAGGATGAAACAAGTCCATTGGAAAAGTCCATCAGACGTCTAGAAAAGTGGACTAGTCCCAGCACATTTCAACATAGGAAAGTAGGACATCCATGCTCAGTAAAGCCTGTAAATAATGGTTGTACACTTTGAGCAGGGTTGCCAAAATGTGCAATTTATAATTATATTAAAGGAAATGTATATTTTTCTTGTCCATAAAACCTAAAAAATTATTGGATATACAGTGGTCTACACCATATGGAAAACTTTTTTATTCAATTGGTTTTTTTAAAAACAGGTTTCAGCATTAGTTTCAGCATGATTAATAACTACAAAATTGCCAAAATGTCATTCGAAATTTTAAAATGGCCTAAAATGCCCTTATTTATCAAAATATGGCAAAGTACCGTAAGGAAAAGTTGTTTGTAATTACATTAAGAATCTAAATATGAAGTTTGGTTTGAAAATTTAAATGTTTTATTATATTTTTTTCCAAAAATATATAATATTTAATATTTTTGTGTATTTTTTGTTTACAGTTGTTAATTTGAAATATTTCAATGCAAAAAATAAATAAATGTTACATTTCTTTTAAATGTAATTAATAATGGCAAAAAAACATGTTTACAAAAATCATCAGGACAATCGTGGGCCTATTTTCAGTAATTCTGAATCCTTACTGTGGAATTTTGCACGATAGTGGGCTTAAGTATTAAAAGAACGATTGTTCATTTAAGTTAAATTTAGATCACATAAATAAAACAAAATTCCTATTAAAATTTACTTCAAAAACCTTAAAAATGAATAATAGGGATTTATTTAAACCATGTTTGCAAACAATATTCTCTTAAATTAAACACTACATTTCTGTATGTGTTCCTTCTCTTTCCGTACATATTATTGTTCGATTGCAAAATTCTTGTGGGTATTTCAAGACAGATATCTCTAATGGTGTTTTCTAAATCGATATTTTGGAAGGGTCTTCTATGGTAAACTGTCCGGGGATCTTGCTGGCCATGGGTATTGTGAATAATGCATTTGCCTCAAACAAGTTGTCCAGATAATTTCTTACATTAATAGTACTGTGAATTGAAGCATCGTCTTGTTGAAACCATAAGACGCCTCTTTCCTCCAATGACATGTCGTCAATCACTTCAGTAATTTCATTCATAAGAAAGTTCAAATATCATTCCGAATTAGATTATGCTGAAAAAATAAGGGCCAATTAGTCTGCCATTAAGAATACCACACCAAACATTAGTTTTAAAAGAGTACTGGTCTTTACATTCAATCTCAAATCCAGGGTTTTCGTCAGCCCACCACCTGCAATTTTGGGTACTACCCCATTGGAAGAAAAAGTTGCTTCGGTCTGTGAATAGAATCAATGTAGCAAAAGATCGATTTTCTTCTATTACTCCTTGTATCCAAGCACAAAAAAAAGAATCTAACATCAAAATCGCGTTCTTTAAGCGTGTTTAAAAACGTTGGCTTGTACGGGCGAAATTTGTGTTTCCTCAAAGTTCGTACAGTAGTTTCTTCTGCGCCAGTTCTGTCGTAAATTGCGGCAATCAAAGTTTGTTTATGTTCTATTACATCAACAAAACGTTTTCCTCATGTTCATCAATTCTCCAATTCGTGTGTGGCTTTTTGTAAAGATTTTTAACTGGTTGTTTTGAATTTTTGCCGTGAATTAAAATAATTTCAATTTTTTTCTTTAGTAAGCATTTTTTAAACGATCAACAGCAACAGAAAAATTTGATTTTGTTGTTGACATTAATAAGGCATCATTATGTCAAAAGCTAGCATTTGTTTTCAAAACTTACTTGATTACCTAGGGAAAGTTATTAAATAAATCCGTATTATTCACATTTAGGGTTTTTGAAGTAAGTTTTAATAGGAATTTTGAGTTTTATTTATGAGATCTAAATTTGACTTAAATGAACCATCTTTTTTTTAATATTTAAGCCCATTATCGTGCAACATTCCACAGTAAAAGTTCAGAATTACTGGAAATAGTCAACAATTGTGCTGTTTTTGTAAAAATATTTTTTTTGCCATTATTAATTACATTTAAAAAAGAAATGCAACATTTATGTATTTTTTGCATGGAAATATTTCAAATTAATTCAACTGTATACAAAAAATACACAAAAAAATTATATTGCATATTTTTGGAAAAAAATTAAAAAACTAAAATATTTAAATTTTCAAACCAAACTTCACATTTAGATTCTTAATGTAATTACAAACAACTTTCCTTCATGGTACTTTTCCATATTTTGATAAATAAGGGCATTTCAGGCCATTTTAAAATTTCTAATCTTTCTTCTTAATTATACTGAAACCCATTAAAAAAAAAAAAACAATTAAATAAAAAAGTTTTCCATATGGTGCAGACTTTTTGACGGACACTCTATATAAGTATTGTAGGGCTGATGCTACTAAATAAAACTTGAAATCAGAAGAAGTTATTTATTAACAAAACAAAACAATTACGAACTTTACAGTTATGCGTAGATATGTTGTGTATCCTAGACTAGGTATGATATGATATGATAGGTAAACTGATTTGATAATGATACCTCTTTCGAGTGGCGAGTGATGAACGGAAATTCCCTACTTTAGTGCGGTGGTTTATTGCTACCTGGTAAATCTCCTGTTTCTCCAAGTTAAGCTTAGATTATCAATATTAGTAAATCCCTCTTATAAATTTAAATAACTGTTTATTACCGTATTTCTGGAAGGTACGTTTATTGTGAGATACCGGTTATAAAATATCTATTGCCGTGCTTCAGAGAAGGACGTTTAGTGCTAAATCCCGATTATAAAAATAAGTTTTTATTTATTATCGCGTTTCGGGAAGTACGCTACAGTATTTAATGTTAAAAGCAGAGATAGGATATGTACCAGGTGCAATTTTTTTTCACCTTTGCACCAGGTTTATTGAAATTATTGCACCTTGCATCCAAAATGGGCACAAAAAGATGCATCCATAACATCAGCTCATGGGTCAGAAAGTATATAAATTGATTCGGATCCTTTGATAACTTTCCTAATCCTCTCTAATTATGTATTTAAATACATGCCACCTAAAGCTTCTCGAGTCGGCTTAAATGCATTTCTTAATGTTTGGACAAAATTTAAACACTCCTTGTTTTCTACTATTGAAAATGGAGATTTTGAAGAAAATGTTGCTCTAGTGAATGAAATGTTTGTTTAATTTATTTTTCTCATTTTCATCCATACCATCTACGAAACTGAAATTATTAATTTTTTGTTGAGCATTATTTGTCCAAGATAATGGATGATGAGGCTGTTGTAGTAGAGGCAAACAAAAAAAAAGTAGGCAAACAACATCTATCATATGATTTCTTGTAATTCACTTACCGAATCATTTTCTTGTTTCTTTTAGGACACTGGGTACAACTTTTTATGTGATTTTTTAGTTTTTGTGCATAGTCAAAATATACCTTGCCACAATAATTACATTTGGCTTTATTTCTCCCATTATATTTCTCAACTAAAATTAAAAAGTTCTCCCATATCTTTTCTGTTTTAGTTTCATAATAATGATAATCTTTATTTAAATAGGTACAACCTAATAAAGTACATTTTTATCTCAGATAGTATACTAATATGTAGATAACAAATACATAAACAAACAAATAGACAAAAAATAGATATACAAACCAAACATCAATACACACATTCCATGTATATACTAAAAATTTTTTAAGCTAAGTTTTAAAAGTGTTTAATGTTTCACAGCCTTTAATTTCAATTGGACAATTATTAAGTCCTTTAAAAACAGACAATTCATTGATTTCTTATTATTCTAGTGATATAAGTCTGATATCAACTGATTGCCATACAAGACATTCCAGCATCATATTTATTGGCGTATATCTGTTGCAGTATAATATGATTCTCATACCCCTATTTTGTAATTTTTATAGAGAAGCTTTACTGTGTTTGTCTAATAAATATAATAATGAGGCACAGTAATCAATATGTGGTTGAATTATAATTTGGTATACTCTATTTTTTGTATTCATGGATAAATTAACAGCCACCCTTGAGAAAAAAAGACAATTTTTTTGAGATCTTGTTTAGAATGTAAGTGAAATGACTCTTAAATGTTAATTTACTGTTGATTATGAATCCTAGATATTTCATTTCACTATGTCAATTTTTGAGTTGTATAAAGTATATTAATATTATTTAAATCAATTTGTTCATATTTATATCTAGTTGTTAAAGTTATGACTTTGGTTTTAGTACCATTGAGCTTAAGTTTTGCTGTATTGAGGTATTTTTCAACATTTTTTTAGTTCATTGTTCATTTTTTCAATTGCAACTGTTAAATTTTTATTGATAGAAATGAGTGTCATCAGCAAATAGGTTAAGAAATTCAGAATTAATATGATAATTCATATCATTAATATAATTGATAAAGAGAAGAGGGCCCAGCACACTACCTTGAGGAACACCAAAGTTATTCTCGATTTCAGTTAATACTATAGAATTTATTTTTGTTCGCTGCATTCTGTCTTTTAAATAATTTACTAGCCAATTTAATACTGTTCCCAAAATACCATAATATTTAAGTTTATTTATTAATACTGTGTGATCAGTAGGTTCTAATACTCTTTTGAAATCAAAAAAAAAAAAAATGCTATAATATAGTTGACCTTCATCAATAAGTTTAATCCACATTGATATAGTTAGTTGAAGTGCTGAATCGCAGGAGTGGTTTTTTCGAAATCCAGATTGATTTGTAAATAATAAGTTATTAATATTAAAATATTCATAAAGTTGATTATATACTGCTATTTCAAGAATTGTCTCCAATGCCGGTAATGTATTAATCGAGCGATAGTTACATGCCACAGTGAAGTGACAATAGTAGGTTTAAGTGCACCCTGAACTTTCCTTTTTTTGAGTGATGTATTAATAAATTTTAATAAAACATCCTATTATCAGGGAGAGGTTTTTTAGAATTTTAGCATTTAGTGCGTCACCAATATTAAATTTATCATCTAATGAATGTATAATATTTTTCAACTACATTAATGAGATTAGTTTAAAATTTCAGCATTGCGATGTTACTTACGATAAGTTTAGAGACCAGGGTTCAGTTTCTGGAATCGTTTGTCGGATTTCATTTATACTATAAACAAAGTAATAATTGAATCTTCTTCATTTTCAGAAAAGAAAATTGTATTATTAATATTAAATTCAAGTTTATTCAAGTCAAAGTAGTTGTTTATTTGCTTCATTAAATTTTTTAATGTTTTCCACATTAATTTACTACTGGACCTGTTTGCATCAATTTTATTATAATAGTAGATTTTCTTTTTATATTTCAGCAGATTTACCACATCATTCCTATGTTCCTTAAACGTATTCCATTTTAAATTTCTGTCATTTTCATCAGAACTATGAATAAACTGATAATGTGCATTAAGGGGCCTAGTCGGAAAAAAGCTTCGGATAGCTGTCACTCTCTAGAAAGTTTTTATACATGCGCCACTGAATAATTTTGCTCTTGACTATACCTTCACTGAACGTTTTATGCACCGACTTCATTGAGGTGCGATTCCCGACAGAGGTAACACTTCCTTGCTCCATTTGTAGTGATAAAGATACTTATTTAGAAAACACATTTTATCCAAATAGTACGGAATAAAAGTTTGAAACTTGATGAGCATAATTATGAAGATTCATTCTAGAAGACATGTATGAATTTTACCTCGAATTTTACCGATTGATATCATAATTCAGGAGATAATCACGTTCAATTTTCACTTATATTTTCAGTATAAATTTTCCCTACATAAAGTGAAAATTAATTAAAATAGATATACATGTACCCTCTAGTACACTTTCAACTACTGATCTTCCAAATTTGGTGTAATTTGACCAAACCGTATGGAAGAAATAAATTTTGAAAAATTACCTTACAAACACTGGTTCGATTAGCCCTCTTAACGCGTTTTTTAGCTTTTTTTTTGACTTCCGTATCATACCACGGCAAATTATTACCCCTAACACCTTACATTTGGTTAATACGTCACGGATTATAATATTCATATTAGTTGAATTCAGTGTTAGAAGCCAGTCAATATTGAGTAGGAATTAATTCTCTCAAGAATAGTACTGTTTAAATTACTAAATTGTTTTTTTTTATTAAAGATCTATGCATAATATTATCCTTAACTTGTGCTAGTCTAATGTACTCCTTTAATGAAAATAAAATATCGGCCCTTCAAAAACTACAAAATCGTTGCATGAGGATAATTTTAAAATGCAGCAGATACACTAATATCTCGTTTATGTTAAATACATTACAGTGGATGTCAGTGCGTGATAGATTATTTTGTGTATCTATGACTTGTACCTTCAAAGTACTAAATAATTTGACTTCAAATTATTTACAAGAATTTATTACCTTTAATTTCCAAGTACATGATTATTCAACAAGAAATAGAAACAACTTATATGTACCTAGAGCTAATTTTGCTAATACTACAAAGATGTTGTTTTATAAAGGTTTAGATGATTATAATAATAAACTTCCTATCTCTGTAAAAAAATTCAGTAACTCTTCAGGAATTTAAATCTAAAATTAGTGAGTACATTAGGTCAAGGTGATTTAGTAGATTGTTATACATTATATTATATAGAACTTAGGTCAGTTTTATTTAAGAGATATAATTATTTTTATAGGTTCATATATCTTTATCAGAAATAATTCACATATAGTATACATTTTTTGTTTAACAATGTTACCTAGTTATACGTTGTCTTATTTTTTCTCTTTTTATTTTTATTATGTATTATAAAATGTTATATTCACAACTACCGTTCATCGTATGTATATTAGGAATTACCTATTCAATCAATCAATAAAGATTATTATTATCATTGATAATATTATTTATATTAAAGTCGTCAATAACTAATAATCTGCTACTATTGATAACTAAATTTTCACAATAATTTCTAAAGTGGTGTATATAACATCATATGTTAAAATAAATAATATTTTAGGTTATATTTAAAAATTTTGCACTCACACGACTGTGTGCAAAATTCACACTGCTCACTGCTGCTGACGGTCAAATGTAAATTGCGCATACCAATGGCCATGGTCGCCCATTCGTGATTTTATCTGTATATAAAAGTAATGCTTTATTACATTTATTAAGCCCGACAAAAATCGGTTAAAAATGCTAAAAATAAAATTAGCCGGTAAATTTACATCATTATTATTAAGTAACCTACTACACAAAGCCATGCTTACAAAATTAGTTATGGCATTCTAGATTTGGAAGAAAAATATATTTTTTTATTTCGTGGTTGTCTACATATGGGGATTCGAAGTATGTTTTTGCATGTGGATAGATTTGGTATAAATAAACACCAGAAATTAGGCAACCCCTGAATCCAAATCCGAGGCTGCACCGGCGAGGGTTGTTACACTTAGGGAAAAAAAGGCGGACACAAATATTTCCACCAAACGCGACATTACCAGTGTCGGTGGCAGGATTCGAACCCGCATAACGATGAAGAAACTATCTAATCACCTGCCATCGCGTGCTCTTGCCAACTACACCGAGCCAGATGTGCGTAATGTTCTTGTGGATGCTGCAGCGTTGTTTTCAGAGAATCCAAATGAATTGCAAACAAGCCTTATAAGAAGAGGAGAGGACATTCCGGCTGAATTCGACATTGGTTTGTGCATTGTATCGCGTCGGGCGCCCTTAGTGGCAACGGAGCAGTAGGCGCCCTTAGTGGCAATGAAGCAGTATACAGTCAGCTCTCTCCTGCATATTTAAAATGTAATCCTCTTACTTTTTCATCGCATTAAACGCAGGTTTTGCATGGAATCGAGCCCGATAGTGTTTAATGCATTTAAAAAAATTCAATCTAGTGGGACATCTCCATTGTAATTTTCATTAAACATCAGATTTGCATGATGCTTCACCAGGTAAATAAATATTCTAAAATAAATGAGAATCACAATTTGTGCATTGTGCATGGGAGACACTATTTGGCTTAATGAAATACTCGAGCTATTAATTTAGTATATATATTTGGGACACTTGCTAATAATATTACTAATCAACTAATGTGAACATAAAAATATTTATGGTCAGAGGTATTGAGATCCTTTTATACGGTGTCTGTAAAAGGTTAGGCCAATAATTTATGAGAAGGTTCTACATGTCAAAGTAATGGAAAAAGTTCATATCAACATGGGTCCAAATAATATTTTTCGTTATGAATACAGTGTTAACATTTGACCTGAAAATTGTTTATACACTAGTAAATGATTAACTATTAAATTTGATATTAAATTAATCAACTAACTACAAGATTTAGGTTAGTTTCGTTTAAATTAAAGTATAACGTAAACATTGTTATCTTAAACATAGATTAAATATACATAGATAGTCCATCCTTATGTAAATATTTGTTGTTCCAAATCCTGGACCCTAAAATTTTTATATCGACATAAACAACGCCTGTTTATTATATTTTCAATTTTGACATAGCAAATGCGACAATTCGTCTATTAACATATTAACAATAGACATTGTTCACAATGATAAAAAAATTTGGGGTCCTGATTTAACATGGGATGGAACTATCTACGTATATTTAATCTATGATGATAAATTTCTTATTTTTTAAATAAGAAAATTTTATGCCTTTTCCTGGATCCTGTATTTATATTATTTTTAACACTGTTTGTAGAGCAAACAGATACAAATCAAAAAAATTGTTTTCAAATCCCATTTACTGTTTTTGAGAAAAAAAAAAGAGCAGTTGATCTTGATCACCCGGTACACCTACAAGTTATTGTTTCATAATTCATATTGGAATGTTTTGCTGTAATTCTTTTTGTAACATATTTAATGGCAGTTCTGCTACAGAATTAATTTTCCATCTGTACTGGGTCATCACTGCACCCGAATGTTTTCTTATTTTTATTAAAATCTGCACATCTACAAGAGATCTAGAACACATTTTTTGTTATTTAATAGTTTTTGGAATTTCACAACTAGGATTTCCAATTCCCAGGACCAAAAATGTTTTAATGACTTCCAGGAGCAAGTCTCGAAGATCCTGAAATCGCTATAGTACTCCACTGCAACTTCTGAATGTAATTTCCTAAGAAAAAAATAAATAAGTGTTTTAGGTTGTATTTTTATTTAAATACTGGAATCATGAGGCCTAATTCTCACATTGCACACATGCTGACATATTGCGGTTGCTGCTTTTGCATTTGCGTTTTAAGAACCCAGGACTTCTGCTTGTCCCGGTACCGGATTTTTTGTAGAATTCCGAGATAGTCCCGGTTCCGGAATCCTGAGAGTAAAAATTCTAGCCTGAAATTGAAGAATTAAATGTGTAGTGTATACACACTACTGGAAGTAACGATTCAACTATGAGGTAAACCAAATGCGATATTTCCACATATATGTTAATTTATCAAATTAAATTTTCATGGTCAAATCATTACGGAATTATAGTGATGTACTTTAACAGGCTAAGATTATTTTTAAGTATTTTTAATGGGCATGTAGTTTTGTTTAAAATTGCTAAATAATTGTTTATAGGTTTAAAAGTTCACCAATTAGTTTATCGAGTCTTGATGATCATTTACAGAACAAATTGTCGCATATTTGGTTGACTATTAAAGTTTTTCTGTTAGGTATTTCAATATTTTATTAATAAAGTTACAGAAATTGTTTATTTTGAGCATGACTACTGAAATATGGACAATTTTTAGGTTATATCTGCTAATTATTACCACCTTATATGTCAAGGTATTTTCGCACCCATGTTTGTTACAACTATTTTCCTTATTTTAATGTGTATTATTATTTAAATGTCTTAATTGTTGAGTCTGTGTGGTATAAGATTTATTTCTGTATTTAATTCTGTAAAAAATATTAAAGAAGCAGTAAAATTTTATGTTTTTAAAATATTCTCTCATACATGATTCCATTCTTTGGAATCTTTGGTTTCTATATACAGGGTGGGGCAATAGTGCGGCCGACTTCGATATGTCGAGTTCTGTTTTAGCTTAGAAACTTGATTTAAAAACATAAATAAACTAGACAGAAAAATCTATAACTGGAAATATACAGGGTGGTCATTACATCCAAGTGGTTGGGAGAAAGTTAATAATAATACAGGAGTTAAATGAGGCCACAGAGAGGCTTCAAAAAATATTCTGATATACATGGCGTTTCATTTAAAAAATATTACTTGACTGTAGAATCGTCTTGGCTCACCCTGTATATTCGAAAACCATTTCTGGTTATAAACTTTTTTGTCTAGTTTACTTATGTTTTTAAATTGTTTCTAGCTCTCATAGAACTTGATATATTGATGTCAGCTCACTATTGCACCCCCTGTATCGGTTATAACCGTAAATACAGAAAATCGAATAGTCAATAGATTTTTGAAAAATAAGTGTGACCATTTTTTTTATAAGTACGTAGTTTCTAAAATACCAGGCGTTGAAGTTTTTATTCTGATAGTTTTGTCACATATCTCTTGCATTTTTTAATAGATTTATTCTACATTTGACGGTCATTTATTTATCTTAAAATAGATGGAATCTGAAAAAATGACAAAAAAAATTGGACTAGAAATATGACCACTGGCATATACTGTCTGACCAGAGAAAGAAGCCTGTGGAAAAACTGTGCCTTCTTAATTTCATTCTCCATAAAGCGTAAATGAAATAAATAAATGTGCATGGCAAATTTTTTGTGATCGTTTGCATCCACACCTACTCATTGAAAGATATACTATACTCTTCGCAGAAATCTGGCGATATCGGTAATGCTCTCCTTTGCCGCGCGGACCTTCTTTCCCCGGCTGGACAATAGAAGTGACATGAACCCATCTTTAAAACTTCTATGCCTATGGATGTTTAGAATTTTTTTAAATTACCCCAAATTTTTGAAAAAACCGGCTTGCAAGTTTTTGAAATTTTTTTATAATCTTCCAGTAAATGTATCCAAGTGTTTCGTTGTATAACTCTGTTCTACATTTTTTAATAGGTGGCTTTGAATAGATTTGTAATCATAGTTGTTAAAACTGTCAAATCAATAAAAATACTATTTGTAACATGATTCGCGTCTGTGACTTAACAGTTCTAACATCTATGAATACAAATCGGAAGACTATTAAAAATTACACAAACTAGCAAGACAGCTTTTTCAAAAGAAATCTGGAATAATTTAAAAATGGTTTAATTTTTTTTAAAACATCCATATGCGTAGAAGTTTTAAAGAAGAAATGGGTTCATGTCCCCTCTATCTAATAAAAATGTCAATTCCCCGTATCTCAGAAACTAAGCGCTTATGAAAAAAAGTTCATAGCACAAAAGAAAACTTATATTTCAATAATCTATCTGTTACTCAATTTTCTGTATTTAAAATGGTTACACTCTGTATAATTTTGTATGGAAATTTATAATGTGTCGAATGGCATTTGGAGACACCTTATATTATTTAGTTTATCTAAGTGCTCATTCAAATGGAAGATAATAACTTTTGTTTGTTATATGTAACCCCCTACTAATTTGTTTGTAATTATGGAAGTAATTTATTAATTTATTTTTTTTCTTTTAGGTACCATGCTGTTCCAAATCGAATTTGTTTCAGAACACACAGTACGACTGTATCTCAATGGCAGTGATATTAGAATTAGTTTAGGAGGTATTAAAGCGGCATCACTGAATGTTTCTAAAACAGACATTGAAAATGATAAAACTGAAGAATTCAATAATAGAGGCTATTTAAATGAAACAGAGCTGTGTGAAACATCAGAAACTGCTGAAATTCTGAATGAGGAATTATATACAGTTGAAAATGACAATGAGGATAAAAAGTCAAATGAAAACAATATAAATATAGATATTTTGGAGGAAGAATCAGCGCACAGTATTTCCAGTAATGATATTCAAAGTAGTGATGAAACTTTAAAGAAATCTCCAGATGTAACGAAAGATTCTGTGCAAATAAATAAAGATGAATTAGAAACAAAAGAACGTGAATCAACCTTAACCATTGATGATAAAATTGAAACAAATGAAAAAAATATAAATATAGATGTTTTGGAGGAAGAAGCAGCACACAGTATTTCCAGTAATGATGTTCAAAGCAGTGACGAAACTTTATTTCTAGAAGATGTAACGAAAGATTCTGTGCAAATAAGTAAAGATGAATTCGAAACAAAAGAACATGAATCAACTTTAACTATTGATGACAAAATTGAGACCTTTCCAAAGAAAGATTCTCCAGAAAATAGTCCGTCAGGTGATACAAATAAAAGACTTGATTCTTCATTACTTCATGAAGAAACTGAACAAGCAAACGCTATGTCTTGTAGAAATGAATACTTTGATGACTTGGCTTCTTCGGAGGCACAGTTCCATGATGTTGAAAGAAATGATGAAATTGACAAAGTACAAGACCAGGATAAATCACCAGAAAAGTGTATCAAAAAAAATTTAATAGTTCAGATTAATGATGGTCAAAGCAGTGACGAAATTTTAAAGGAAGTGAAATATCCAGATGGTACGATACATTCTGTGCAAACGGGTAAAGACAAATTAGATATGAAAGACGAAAAAAGTGAACGTGAATCAACAGTAACCGTTGATGACAAAATTGAGACTTCTCCAAGGAAAGACTCACCGCAAAAAAGGCCGTCAGATGATACAAAAGAAAGACTTGATTCTTCATTGCTTCATGAAGAAATTGAAAAAACAGATATTACGTGTGGTGAAAAAATATACGTCGAGTCATCAAACGATTCTATAGTTCAGAGTAAAGGTAATTTCAAAACGAAACAGGCATTAGAGATAAAAGATGAGTTAGAATCAATGGAAAAGTTAGAAACAAAAGAGGTTTTAGAGACCAAAGAAGTATTAGAAACGAAAGATGAATTGGAATCAAAAGGGGAATTGGAATTGAAAAAACAGCTAGAAACGCAAACAGAGTTTAGTAAATCTGAAGCAAACCAAACCGTTGATGATAACACTGCAGCTTGTCCAAGGAAAGACTCCTCAACAAATAGGCCTTCAGTTAATACAAATGAAAGTCTTCATTTACGTACTTTACTTCATTCAGAAGTAGAGAAAGCACTAGATGAGAAAGATGTCCAGACAAAGAGTAGACCGTCTAGTAGTTGCTCTGGGAAAATAAAGCATGATGATCGTATTTTACCGGGATCTGTGTCAAGACCACACACTCCAGTAGAGGAAGATTTGACAGTAGATGAATCAGATGAGTCCAAAGGTTTGTCTGGTTCTGAAGTAGCTTCCATTCTCAAAGATTTACTAGATGATGCACTCGATAAACAAGATATTGAAGTGGAAAGTAGTAGACCTCAGAGTAGTGCTTCGGGTAAAATTAGTCATGATGAACGTATCGTGCCTGCAGCTCTGTCTAGATCCCAGTCTCCATTATTATCAGATGATAAAGAATCTTAAGGGAAAATAATGCGAAATGAAAACTTGCTTGATTTTATATTTTTATAAATCCCTTGTTTCTTGAGTTGTCGTTTAATTTTAATTTGTTGTTTTTAGTTAAAATCTTAAATAGTCGTTTTGTTTAGCTTAAGAAATGAACAAAACCGGTTGTTATTCGTTTTTATTATGTCTGTTTTAACGAAAACAATTATTATGTGTTACAAAATAATAACAAATTATGTTTTTTTTCCTAAATACATGTATATCTATTTCTTTATATAAGCTCTTTTATTTATGCATTAGTATAATAAAAATGTTTGGTCATTTGTTGGTGTTACAATTTATTGTGGGAGGACATCTTATACTTAGAATTAAATGGGTATTTCTTGTGGGACAGTACCATACTCGTCAGCTTAAAGTCACCACCATCTCGTAAGCACTATTTGTGGTGAGGCGTGACAGAAAGAGAGCATCTCGGAAGATGGCGACTCTGCTGATGAGTATTGTACATTATTACAGTTGGAGTAATGTGTGCGTGCGTGTGTGTGTAAAAACTGTGGTGTATAACTTCCACTTCATATTTTGACTGCATCCTATATGTGCCACAAGTATTAAAGAAACAATTATACAAATCGTCACCACCGAGAATGCGTTCTTTATGTGCCATTAATGGAAAATTAAAAGGTTTAAATAAATAAAAATGACCAGTTTCAATGTTTACATCCACTGCGCGCGAATCTCAAATTACAACTGAATAATGAATAATCACGCTTTCGCAATAGGGAAATAAATACCTGAAGTTGGGTCTCCGCACGTAACTAACCTACCGCAAAAACAAAAATGGTCGCCACGTGCTGCGTAGGTAATAATGCGATAGGATGTTTATATTATAATTAACATAGTTTTGTTTATTTAATTTTTTATGGAAAAATAATATGAATGGGAGGAATACCCAATCATCCGATGTTAATCATTAACTATCGAATGGACCCTCCTAAACATTTTCAGTATTGCTTATCCATAGTCAAGACTATAATTAATCCTTGTCGGTCTTTGAGTGGTAGGCTCAATAATAGGGTATTAAAATAGGGTTACCATAGGTAAAACTATTTTATTTTCATTGTGTACATGTATATTTTTTAATGAGCCTGTGAAATATTTTTCGTTTCTGCATTTAAGAACAAAGTAATAAGGAAATTAAATGCTCGCAGTACTAAAGGAAATATCCTCTAAATTTCACCAAGATGCTTATATACAATTTAGATAATTTATAAACTAAAATATCAAAGAATGGTTAAATTTCCTGTTAATAAAACAAATTTTTTTTCAGTAAAAACTTGCCTTTTGGGAAAAACGCAATTAAAATGTATTTTTTTCAAACTTCGCAAAAATGTAGCTGGAGATAAAAACTAATAAATGATTTAAAACAAATTAGGTATCCTTCTTGGTAAAAGTTCTATTAAAATATCGAATGAAATATAGCGCTAAAAATTTTTTTTGCTAGTTATTATTTTCTAATGAAAACATAGATACATACCTTTTTAAACAATTACTTTCCCGGCTATTTGCCAAATGCTGAAATTGATGCTTCAAAGCATCTGTCATCTCTAACAGAAATTTTTGTAACGTGTAGGTCTTGCCTGATTCATTTTTATCTGTTTGTCAAGGAGAAAATATGGCCAAAAAAATTATTTCTTCCCAACACGTGAACTCTAATTTATGATGGCTATCGATAGTAGACACTTTGGACATAACAGATACCGTGAAGGTGAACACAGTCATTAGTATGCACAATTTACTCATCCGTTGAATATTGACCCACAGTGTATTATACACCCAAGAATTACCTAATCACTAGACTAAAATAGCCTGCTAGACTCGCATACCCAGAGAAGGTATGTGGCTAGACTAGCACAGAACAGATAAAGACTGCAGCATCAGCTATGCTGAACCACACAGATTGATTCACGACTGTGGATCTCCACTGCTAACGGTCAAACGAAAATTGCGCATACTAATCGCCCTATCGTGGTTTTTCTGTATAGGTCCCGTTAAGGGCTATACTTAAAACTTAGGGAAAACTGTGAAAACATTATTTGATTGCAGCAGCTACATTAGAAAAAGTGCCTACAGTGCCAATATGTAAATCGTTTAGTGGCAGAACTAGCTCAAATTAAAGGTGGGCCGCTGGGTGGGCCACAAATGTTTCTGTTAGACCAATAAGTGTACCGTAAAACAAGGTATAATCGATCACTCGTGGAAAATTCGATCACATTGACTATTTGAAATTAATATACTATTACCACCTATGTGATAGGGGATGAGACTGATTTGTCATACACTTTGAAATTTGAAGAAAATTCAATGTTTTAAGACCGTCAATTTAGTATTTATCACATGTTGATAATGAGTATGAATTAAATATATACTTTTTTTGCAAAACTTCATTTATTCTTAGTTGTTATACCTTGAAATATGGCAAGTGTACCATGATCCAATTTTTAGATATGGCCATAACCTATAATTCACTAATCGCCGCTGCGTTGCAATTTTTTTTCAGGTGGGTCAAGTTAGGCCTGGTAATCAAACAAAAATGCACACCCTCTTCCTTCAGCTACAAGAGGCGGCAAAAAACTTTCTTGGCCTATGGACACAAAATTGTAAATGTATTTCTATTGACTAGAAGTGAGGCCCACCCTTAGTTCCGCCATTGGTTTCGCTAAACAAAAAAAAAGCTGCTTAAGGCAGGAATGGAAGGTAAAGAAAAACATACATTTTTAAATTATATGTTTATTAATAAAATTGGTCCACAAAGAGAGCAGTATAAAACACAAATTTAATTTGATCACTGATAGAATATACACAATTCATAAAACTGTATTTACAATTATAATAATTTATCATGTAGAATGTTTTAAACGTTAGAGCTGGGCTTTACACTATTGATATGTCCGGTTGGTTTAGGTGGTAATATTAACAAAAGCAAATAAGATGAAAATGAAGAAAATAATTTGTCTAGAATACTTGGAAAAACTGCCAGGGAAATAAACAATCGGGCATGCCTTCATACCACTCGATATAAACTTTTATATATTCAACAAAGGTTAAGGTAAGTCGATAGTTTGAAAAGCTGTTAATGCTTCAAAGCACCTACCAAGTAGGGAGCGCTGAGCAAAAGATTGGCAAGCATCGTGTATTTTTAAAAGAGACTGTCTACAACGTTTCATCGAAACTTATTAAATCTTTAAATTAAATATATATCTTGTTCAAACATTGTTTTATATACAAAAAGGATCATGTATTAATTTTTCAATTAACAAGATTCAAAATATTGAATTTTGGTGAAAAAAATTTGAACATTTACATATACATATAAATAAATTTCTACTGATCCAAAATTATATAATACATATGACTATAGACAACTAACAGAATAACTAATAATTGGGGCAAATACCTGAGGGGACTCGGCTAGCATTGTTTCAATACAAGTTGCTTGGAAGTTTTGTTTTCAGGTCGTAATAAAATACAAATTCCCTTTTGAAAACTATACAAATATACCGTAAGCAATAAACAAAAATATATAAACAATCAATTGGAAGGGATTGTATTAATCTTAAAGGACAGGTGCATGTTTGAACACGATGTAATGTATACAAAATTTTTTATATTTTTGCTACATATCAATAAATTTTGAAGTATAATCGGTATATATTCTTGATACAAAAACAAAAATTCACTTTTAACGATACTAAATTTTTTTAAACATTAAATGACTATAATAGGGTTTTAAATAATATAAAACTTATGAAGAAATATTTTCATACAAATAGTGATATAGAAAAAATAGCCCAGCTTTACATTTTAATCAATCATGTTTCACTTTATCTACTATTCTAAATAATCGGTGATCAGTGATCACAACATAAAATTTATGACAATTGACATCAAAATGAACCAAAACAAAACATGACTAAAAATTTTAAAGTATTATATAAATATTGACAAAAATATCACTACTCAGTAAACTGAGGTACACATAAAATCTTATTTGTATTAAAACTTAACAATAAAATGTAAAATGTACAAAATATTCATAAAAAATAGCTCGCAATTAACATTTTTATAGGAATTATTAATAGCATTGGAAAAATAGAGTATGGAATTGCTTAATGGAATATAGTTAACCATCAAAGAAGGTTAAGCGAGGAATGTACATTTTAATATCAGTGAAAATTAAGATCTACCTGGAAGTTTTTCTAGAGTAGTTATATATACAAGGTCTGACAATTATGGTGATAACTAAGTTTAATTGCTTCTGTGATATCAATAGGCATTTGCAAATAATCACTGCATGCTCTGGTAATATTGGCATCTTATTTTAAAAAGTTTTGACGAACAAATACAGATGCAAGCTTCAAGTTATTGTGAGAAATTTTGTAAATACCAAAAACAGTTGAACTTCTATACCTTGAAATTCTCTGTAACCCGAATATGTTTCTGTGCCCTTGATATATACAGTGGAGTCCGGTTATAGCGAATCCGTTTTTAATGAACTCTTGTTTATCACGTACTACCTTTGAGGCAAGAAAATTTTTTCCTTATGATTGCTTTTTTATGGTTATAACAAACTCCCGATATAACGAACCTTTTTTGGGTCCGTTATAACAGGACTTTACTGTACTTCATTTTAAAAGTATTTTCTTTTAACTCAAATTTTCTCTAACTCAAACAATCTCGCAGGGATTTAGGAGGTTCGAGTTAAAAGTTCAACTGTATATACACTTATGTATTGAAATAAATAAAATGTAGAATACAATTCACTCGGTTGAGTTTGAGGACAACACTCCAGTGTTTGTTCCAACATAGCACATCAAATATAGTGATGTACAGTTAGTAAAAATGTTTCAAAAATTGATAGCGTTTGTATCAGTCTCTCTAGACTGTTCATTCGATCTATCAAATTAAAAATTTTGGTGCACGCCAGTAGAATATATATGCAAAATAATCTTTATATTTATATATGTATACATATATAAATATAAAGATTATAAAGGGAATAAAAATTAATTTACAGGAGGAGGAATACTGCCACACATATCAATTACAACCATGAAATCAATCTAATAACATTTTTTTGCTCCATTCTATTACAAATAGTGTTATATTTATTTATGGTGACATTCTGCAATACAAAAACTACTAGATTTATTTGCCAGAACTTGCATATATATTTTATTTATTAGATAGAAATCTCGTTACAAAGTAAAAGGAAAATATCTAATACAATGGTTGCATTTAGTTAGCCCAGGAGCAGTGTCCTTTGAACGGTTTATGTTGACTTCTGCTGTTTTCTAGCTAGCTGCTATGTAAAACAGCCAAAACAAAATAAGGTGTTTAGTTCAGCACTGAGAAGGCTTTTGAGCAATATAAAAAAGTAACCAAAATGTTAACCTACAAATGCCACCAATCATAGAACACTCTGCCAGGAAATAGAAGAAAAAGCTTACTTTCATCAGAGGTCATCATGCAAAGTGTTATTTCTCAACTGCTGGGCAAGCTGAACATATCCAATGACTTTAATAATGACATGAACAATGGACGTGTTTAGCAAATGCAACTGCTGACAATTAGCGCTCAACCCGTTTACTGTCTGGTCGGGGAAAGACCCGCGGAAAGAATGTGAATTCCGCATTCTAATCACAATTAAGCATAAATGAAATAAATAAATTAGTGCGTGGCAAATTTTTGTGATCGCTTACATCCACACCCACTCATTAGGAGAGATATTATATTCCTAGTATAAGCAGTATATGATTTCACAGAAAGCTGGAGACTTATCGACAATATTCTCCCTTGCCGCGCGGGTCTTTTACCAGCTGGGCAGTAGTTATTATTATTGTTAGCAATTGTAATTTCGCTGATAGGTATGGAAAGAAGCGGACGATATTACCTGTGCTGACTAGAAACAACGTAAAATTTGTTGCTGACTACGCGAGCAGCAGTTTTCAGTTAGTGCATGGTTAACCGTCTCGTTCAGCGAACTACTGTCAGTCAACCTCCCAACAGTTGCGTTCGTTAAACGCGCCCAATGACTTATTTGAGTATTTGCATTTGTTATGATACAATTTACGTTTTTTGCGACATGACCAAAGTCAAAGTAAGAAATTTTTAATATGATTGTCACTTACATTTATGTCATTCTCTAGATGTCACATGAAAAATGTTTAAAAAATTTCAGACAGGTCACGGACAATAATAAAATTTATAAGTATAAAAAGTTATATATCGGAAAATGGAAGTATAAAATGTGGGCAAGTGTCATCAATATATGTATATTTATAAAAAAAAAGAAATTAATACAGGAAACCTTAAAACTAAAATAGTATATTGTATATATATTTCTAATAGCGTTTGTGTAAAATATTTGATTTTTCAAGTTCTAATAGTCATTAGATATCACATATGAGAGAAAATTTAAAACTACTTTTTTTTTTTGTCATTCATAAATTAACGTTCATTCAAGTAAATTTTTAAGTAATATAATCGCATTAATTTTAACTGATTAATGAATTTTACTGATATAATTCATTCTTCCAAAATCTGAGAGAATATTTCCAGGTGGTTATACATAACCAATATACCACAATAATTCCATATTGAACGTAAATCAGATTTACTACTGCTAAATATATACGCTCTTTTCTTTGATTTATATGTATCGTATAATAAAGTTAGAGAACTTGTATTCACATAAAATAGCAAAATAAGTCATCAATGTATCCAATTAATCAACTGATTTGTCGATTCCAATTTCAATTTCAAGGCACGCTACAGACAGCACTACAGTACATCACACAATGACAAATGTCCCTTTTCTAAGTGAATACAGTCTTACTACCTCTAATTCATTCAAGGTCACTCTTTGCTACAAGATTCTGAAGTGAATTGAAAGTAATTGGTATTGCATTTCCATATCTCATAAATAAACTAAAACTTCCTTAGAGGATATCACTAAAGCTGTATTTAAGAATGGTTCTGAGACCGAAATCAATTGAGAAAATAAAACCAAGACCTACAAATGATTATTGAATGTGAGGTATCGTATGGTATGGTAATAAATTAAACCTCGTGATACGATTATTAAAGCTATATCACTGAATTTTGTGTTAATAAAATATATGTAATTTATTAAATTATTTTGATGAACATTACTCAAGCCCAGTTTTAATGAAATGCTATCTAGTCTACTATATAATTAATTCATATTTTTTGATTTGACTCAATTACTTTTAAACGAATCATCATGAAACAATCTGAAATAATTGCATTAAATATATATTTGATTAATTTAAGATCTGGCTGATCATACGTACTGGACTAGAAGTATCGGCATTAGTTTTTGGTCCTCTGTTTGATTTTTTTTAATTTGGTTCCATATTGATAAGTAATAAATGTTTATTTCACTTAATATTTTGTCATGACCCGTGAATTTAACTAATATTAAAATTCATTTATTAATAGCCGATACATTTAAATAAGGATTTAATAGATTGACTGCAATTATAATCACAATGACGAACATGCATACCTTCTATAAGCTCAATTTGTTCAGGTCTAATATAATAATATATAGCAGATAGATTTGATGAGATTACTGATAAACACAATAGGCCACCTACTGACATTTAGGGAGGAACTTTATGAGCAGTCAACTTATCAAATGTTGATTTTAATTAAATAAAATCTGGAAAATTTTAAATGAGATCAGTGTCAGTATGATTTTGGCCTTGGTTTGACTGGTGATGCCGGACAGGATCTGGAAAAAAAACTTATTTTGAATACATAAACTAGACAAATTCAAAATCCGTGGTTACTACTGTCTTTAGAAATACTGCTCACGCACAAGGTTAAGCATTGGTTTTAAAGTCGTAATCTTAACTGATGAGTAGAGCGTGGCAAATCTAACGCTGGTCATAGACGTAGGCAACAATATATGTATGCACGTTTGCGGCAGATATAATTGAAATCTCTGCGAGCCATATTCCAGTTTTCAGCGAGTAAATATATCGTCACGACTGTATAAACTGATTAAAATAACTAATAGATAGATGATCGTAAACTAAACCACATAAAAAAGCTTAATAAAAAACAGACTTAAAAGGGCACTGAAAAATAAAAAAAATTGGGTAATTAGTGCATGGTATGACAGGTCCAAAAGGGAAATCATGTGACAAGTGTTTTATTTTAGACTCTTGTGAGCCCACGTCACCATATTAACTTGATTGTAAAAGATTACAAAGTCAATGCAAAAACTGTTGTTACTTAAACGCTTGACATAATGCAATAGCAGTAGCTGGATCCTGATACTACCATGAGTATTTTTAACAAGTAAAGGGGGTTTTATTCCACAGTTAAATCCTAGTGAATCAAAAGCCATCTGCAAGGCCTAATACTATTTAAAAAAATCTTGTAGTAGAAGCAGCAATCATATGATTCACAACAATTATACAGTGGTATTAGACAGTATTTAGCTATTAGAAAATTCGTCAGTGCCATTAAAAGAGTTCTTACATATAATTCATAATGTACAAAATAAATTACAAACTCTAAAAAATATGTATATGAAACATTATGTAATTTTAATTGGTATTTTAATGAAGAATATACTACAAGTGATTAAGAAAGTTTTAAGTTTGCAAGTATTACGTCGGTAGATGTGAAAATACCTTTTCATTTTACACACACGTTTACCCCATAAAGGAGATATTTTTCAACAGAAAGCATAGAAACTGTGTTACTCATGCGAATGTTCGTTGATGTGTAATCTCAGCCATTGTCCTGTCGTTAACACGTAAAAGGTAAGCAAAGTTACCTATTTCATTATCTGCCATAATTATCAGGAACATAGGTATCCACATGAAACGCTACTGAGAGCCGTCTGATTTGCCACACTCTACTGATGAGTGAAGAATATATTGCTTATATTCTTAGTATATTATAAAAATATGCACTCAAAAAAAACTCACTGTTTTTCAGGCAACTTTTGTCCACATTGCTCCAAAAATTTGTTAAAATCTATTTGAGGTAGGATCTGAAACAAAACGTATACATATATATGTCATGTCCATACTCAATAGACATGCAATTTTTGAGTGTTTTGCAAAAAGCCAATCAGGTATTTATTTACGAAAATTTCTTTCCTTATAATTACAAATTTTGTGTGCTGAATATTTTTAAAATCAACTCGCAAAGTTGTCACGCCACATACTGAAAGATTTCCAAAAAACATGACTCAGTGACATGTATTTTTTAAATTGTCGTCACATATTAAGTGATGACAAATTAAAAAATACAAAGAAAAGCTGCCATTTCAGTATTAATAAAAAGAAAATATATATTTTTTTCATTTGGCATGTATTTCAGACAAAACGACATTGTAATACCTTGACATTGTGACAGTAGCTGTTTTCTTTTTACCACTAACCTTAGCTAAGCTGATATACGGTTGCACTGTGCAAATAAAATAATTTCTTTTGATACATTCTCCGTAACCGTAAAACAACTAAGTTAGCTAAGATTGGTGGGTACAATGAAAGCACCTAGTGGAACACAATTGGAGGAAAATCTTACCTTTGAGGGTTGTAGGAATCTGCTAGGTATACGAGATGCACTAGTAGAATTAGTTGGAGGCCCAAATCCTAATCCAAGTAACACTGCCTCTGGATCTGGTTTTCTTAGCTCCAAAACGGACTCCACACTGGAACAATGACTAGAACCGTCGTCAGATTGCAATGACAAATCCCTTGATAAGAAATGACGAGGGCTCCTATGAAGGGGGCTATGTATATTAGTACTCGGTGCTTGTATTGTGTGGGCAGGAGGTAGTGTATCTACCCACTGTTGAACTGTTACTGGACTCTTTCGCATTATCTAAATAACTACAAACAAAAATTAACAGAAATATGTTAACTTACATCTGTTTATTTATAGTACTTTAAATATTTATGACATCAAAACCTACTGACAAGTAGTTAAAACAATTTTCTTTTCTTTATCTTTATACAATCAACAAGTAGTATTTTGGACCATTGACGCACTTATGACGTCTATGACTGTCATTATTTATTATTTGAATTAGTAATAATCACAATAAATGGAACAATCAAACAAATGAAAGTAGATGATGACGGCTGTTTATTACCTATATTAATAATAAATAATTGAGATCAGCAAAATATCAACTAAACTTTTATCATGACAAAAGAGCTGACGAAAGTAAATGACAACTGACAAGTGACAGCCTATAATAGCCATGTTTTATGCAGTTGGCAACACCACAGAACAGAAAAAGCAACACCAACAACACATTTGAAAAATGACGTCACACAGGTGAAAGCTGTCGTGCCGGAGAAAGACATCAGACATCACATCTTTACCTTTATTTTTTATTTAATTAGTTATACTTTAACGTTATTTTGTATGTGAACAACGTCCAGCTTTAATTGTGTTGTTTATTTTGTGCTGTTAACTGTATAATTTGTCGTGTTGTGTTTGTGATAGTTGTCAAATTTGACAGATGTTTACTGTTTTTTCAATAATATTTTTTGGAATATTGCTTTGGTTTTGAAATACTACAATTCATAAAAAACCAGCTTAAGAATGTGATTGTGGTTGATCTTAAACCTCCTATGTTTTAAAGTTGTCAAAAATAATTGTGGTTCAAGAAATCAAGGAGCAAGATAATTTTCTACCAAAATGACGAGAAAAAAATGAATGATGACGATAGCTTGGTCAGTATATTTTATTACTTTAAACACAAGATATCTGAATAATTTGTTTTTGTTTTATCTCATACTTTCTAATTAATTACATATTAGATTGATTGCTGCTAAGCATAGAAAAATAGTAGTTCGGTATTGTAAAAAAAAATTGTCGATGGGAAATATTTGCTAATTACTTCCGTTATACGATGAGAAAGAAAAGAGATTATACCTTATATTGTACGTGCTTTTAATGTAAAATTAATACATGTTTCTATTATAAATACATACGAATAAATGACATTGATATTTAAATTCTTAAGACCAGTGGCGGATTTAGGATTTGGCTAAAGGGGGGTGCAACAGTGCCGTATTTAGGGGTGTAGTAGTAGCTAAAACATCCATTTTATTTTCGAGTGTAACTGAGTTGTACATCTCTAGGGTAATTATTTAGAATACGATAAGATGCTTGAATTTTCCTGAAAATTTTTCTACCCCCCCCAAAATAAGGTACACAACAGAATAGAATCGCACCTAACTTCGTGACTATGAAAGATTTTACAGCATTTTTCATGCATTTTCGTATTTAAAACATGGTTTTTAATGTGTTAAAACATTATATTTCTGTACAAGATAAAAGTAACATCGTCTTCTAAGCATTAAAATAGTACAATTGGTAAAGTATATCCAAAGTCAGTTGAAATGCTATAAAAACACCGACAAAGGAATTTAAACGCCCGACAAAGGGATTTACTCATTTAATGGATAAAATCCGAGATAAAATCCTTTGTCGGCGTTTTTATATCGTTTCAACTGACTTTGGAAATACTATAAAATAACAGGAAGTGTTAAATATATCACAATAAAAAGTGACAGATGTGAGTGAAAACGCATTTTTTTTATATTTTTTTCCCATGAACGGCTTGTGTCCGGCGAAAAAAAACTTCATATTCGTGTTCAGCGCACCTTATTTTGGGGGGTAGAAAAATTTTCAGGAAAATTTAAGCATCTTATCGTATTCTAAATAATTACCATCTCTAGACAAAATCTTGGTTGATCTTAAAATTTGGATTTCGTTAGGTATTAAAACTAAATTATCATTTGTGGTGAATTAAAACAACCAAGTATTGGCATATTTCCCAATAAGTCTGTCCACAAACTTTTGATTTCAGCCGAAAATGATAAATTTATCAGCATTAAAAATCACTGTAACAATAAAAAAAATTGAATTAAGATTTCAGAAACTTATTTCCAATAAAACTTGTTCCGGTGCAGAGAGACTAGAAAACGTTCACTTGACAGAGGATAACGGCGTGACGTCACATGCTCGCTGGCTCACTGCCCATAGCACAGATTAAATGGACATTTACATTAATCTATACCCATAATAAATATATAAATTAACTGCGCTAGTTATAATGACTCAGTAGTCATAATCCGATGTGCACAGAACACATTTCCCTGCGTGGGTAAGTGTATTAAAAGAAATATATTGGCAAGAAAATGGTGTTTTGTTCCTGGATGCATAAATATAATTAATAAAACGTCATCTAAAATATTTGTAACCGTCCCCAAAGTATATAATAAAATAATTCTATGTGTGTTGTATATAGGGTGTTTTAAAAATAGTATGCCAAATTTCTACAGGATACATTATGGGCCAAAACAAACAAAAAAATTCTTATGGACATGAAATGAACCATTTCCATGGTAGAGTTTTTTCTTGTTTTTTTCAGAAACTTCGAGATAAATATGATAATAATAATGACATTTAGAAACAGTCGCAATTCAGTGGATTTGGCTTTGCAAGTTTTATAATTTTTTCTCCAATAGTTTCTGAAAACCAAAAAAAATGTATTTCTGGCAATACTTTACACACCCAATATCTTGGAAAATATTCATTTTTGGGCACATGCCCATAAGACCTTTTTTTTCTTATTTTGGCCCATAGTATGTCCTATAGAAATTTTGGCATACTATTTCTGAAACACCTTGTATAAGAACACTGCTATTATACGTATAAAATAAGTAGGCACCTAATAATATCTATGTATACCATAAATACTATTTATTTTTGATTATTTGTTAAATGTTGCGAAATATTGTTTATAAAGCCATCTAGTACACACCATAATAATTTGTACATTTGTCAAATCGTGCGAATCTCGTTTCTAAAAATCTTCTTCCATTTCTTTATCACGTAACAAACAAACATTATCTCTTTTAAACCATGTCATAACCATAACATTTTAAATAATATGGGCTTTGTTCTGCCAGTGCTGTACGTACAATGGACCTTTCGCTAGCTGTTGAGCTGCGAGCGTATGACGTCAGTCCAACCAGAAAGCGTTTATTGGATTCAAAGAACGCAAGCAGTTTCTACCGTTGCTGTTATGATTATGATTGTTTCATTTTCCAACTAAATTTCAGATGTTGGCAGTAACGGCACATGTATCATTTTAAGTAATATTAACGCATATCAATTGTTTGTGGACATGCCTATTACTATTTGATTGTTGTCAGAGTCAGCGTTGGCCTGGCCGTAGGCGAAAGACGATGAAAACAATTGACGAGCGTGCATTTACACGTATTCAGTCGAATGCGTCCAAACAAAGCATGCAATTTGAGAGGCGATGATACATTAATACAAAATGCGATGTTGTCAAGACTACATTTACAGTAATAAAAATGAGTTAAATATTACAATTTATTTTAAGAAAAATCCGTCCCATTCGATTTGTGATGCTGCTCGAGTTTTAAATATAACTTACAGTCCATTCAAAAAACTTTAAAAAGCATAAATATACGTCATACAAAATACAGCCAATACAAGTGTTACATAAAGATGATAAAAACAAACGTGTAGAATACTGCAATAATATTTTAAATAGATTTACTTTGAACAATCATATTTTTAAATATATAAGTATTATGGGATGAGGCTAATTTTAACACAGCAGGCATATTTAATAGAAAAAATTCACATTGCTGTAGAAAATCCACATGAAATATATGAAATCAGATTCCAAGGCAGAAATTCAATAGGAGTGTGGTGCGGCATAATAAACAATAAAGTTGTTGGCCCCATTTTCTTTAATGGAGCTTTGATTGGAGTCAGATATTTTAATTTACTTCAAAATGAAATAGAGGAACATATTGACAGAATAGTGCCTATATGTCTTTTAAATGATATTATTTGGCACCAAGATGACGGGCCTGTTCATAATATTATACCTGTTCGGAATTTTTTAAATAACAAATACTCATGTGGAATGGATTAGAAAGCATAGAACTACCTATATTGTGGCCTCCAAGAAGCCTAGACTTAAATCCACTGGTTACTGTTTTATGGGGACACTTGAAAACTAAAGTCTATAAAAATAGAAGTAACAGTGTAGAAGAATTGTAAGTTAAAATTTTGGTAGAAATAGAAAATATAAATAATTCCAAATGTTACAAAATGTCATGAATAATATAGGTATATAAACAATATACCATTTTTGTCGAAAATAATGGAGGACATTTTGAACAGTTTCCTTAAATAAAAATGTTATTTGTTCGTTAAGATATTTGATGTTATTTGCTTGATTTGATGGTATTTCCTTTAATACACTGAACTGATTCTGCGGTTGGCTCCTTGTGAAACATATAAAATAAATATTTTAAATACTGAAAGAAATTTGCTTTTTAATGTTTCAAAAATATTTTATTCGATACTCTACATGTGTTTCGGCTTTTTAGTATTCAGTATTCCCTGTACTCTTGACAAAGGCTTAAAAAGCCGAAACACGTGTAGAGTTTCTAATAAAATATTTTTGAAAAATTAAAAAACAAATTTCTTTCATATATTCAAAAAATTATTTTCTTTCTTAAATTTAAATAAAATTTAATTTATTCTTATAAATTCAATTATTATCATCAGTATTTTACTAATTATGAGGGTAAACATATATGTTATGTTATATTTTTGGAAAGAAAATTTAAAACTTTTTTTCAGAATTGTAAAAATGTGTAAGTAGGTATACGTTCCATTTAAAAAATTGCGTTGTTTCTTCCCACTTTTACTTGACTTTTAATTGTTTTTTTGTTGAAATTTTCAAAATCCTTGGAAGAAATAAGTTCTATTTTATTTTAAACATTTTTAATTTATTTCCAAAAACAAACCAAAAAATTGGGGTGAGACCATTATAGGAATCACCTTGTCCTTGTATATACAAAACTCAAGGTAGCTATAATAAAATCTTAATATCTAAATTCTTGTATGTAGGGCGAAATTTTTAAAATTTTATCATTTAGATAACATTCGCTGTTAGAATCCGATCTCTTCGTATACCTAACACCTAGGGTGAGAAGCTCTACGGGAGGGAGTCTCTCCTAAATCCGTCACTGTTTGAGACACGGTGATTTTCTGTTATCTCATGGAACTGGTAGCTAGTAGCTATAGAAATCTTGATCGATTTTTTGGAAAAAATTAGTTTAATATCGTCTCTTGATTCTTATTCTATGTTCTATACCCATCAGCTTAACTCACTACCTTCCGAAATGTTCTCTTTCTAGCATGCACCACTACACATAGTGCCAGAAAGAGAGCATTTCGGTAGGTGGTGACTTTAAGCCGATGAGTGTTGTTCATGTTATTAACGTTGCAGTGATGGGAAGTTGGCTACAATAAATCTGCTTGCTATTGGTTAAAATGTGTACCTACTGTGACCTTAGAATTAAAAAAAAAATTAAGAATATAAATAAGACGTTTTCGCGAAAATCGAACAAATGAAAAACTCAAGGATTACCCAACCATGCAAGTTTAGATGTGCTTGGATTAGCCTCAGATAAAAACAAGTTCACGTGTGGTGAAAATCTCAATTGAATTGTAAAAAATTAACACCGAAGTTGACATTCTTGTTGACTTGACACCGTTATTGGTATTTTTATTCCTGCCATCATTCACACATTGACAATTTTGTGAATTTTCTCTGAATTATTCATTTGTTTGATTTTCGCGAATAGCAAATGTTTAGTTATGCTGTAGACATAATCTAGTATTCCAGAACACATAACAGAACAGAATTAATAGGCTAAGGGAATATGGGAATTGGACATATATTTGCTGTAAAAGAGAAATACATACTATTAGGCAAGATGGAATTCTCGTAAATGGATATTATGAGCAAGAGGTCAAAACCGAGTCAAAAACTCTTCCAGAAATGTTAGAGTTTTTTGTTAATTGTGTTATAATTATTTCTCAGCTTACTAGACTCGTATAAACATAAAACGAAATGAATTTATAGCAGCTATAAAAAGTAGTTTCCAGGAATGACAATAATAATTTAAAAATATGTTCACCAAATGTTTCATTGCTATATACTACTGTCAACTTTACATTTCTTAGAAAGAATAAAGAGATGAGCGCTGACAACACCATATTTACGTGTAATGATGATAACAATAACATTACAGCGTTAACGAGACCACTGTGAGGGACGTTTTAAATATACAGTGTACACAAAAAAGTACGTTTATTTTAAATAGTATATGTTGACAAATTTCGATTCCTCGAGTCATTCTGATAACAAATCTATACACATATTGTATAATTGGTTTACAAGTTTTTGTGTTATTTTGAAGCAAGCGTTATTTTATAACTCGTGTCACAATCAATTAATGAAGTAGATCAACAAATAAAACAAAATATATTAATTGTTAAAGTAAATTACATAACATTTTCAACATAACCACCATTAAGCTCGATGCATTTTAACCAATGTTTTATAAAGTTCGAACGAATTTTTTGAAAAAGTACTACATCCAAATTTAGAAAATTTACGTTCTCTTCAATTTAATTTTTTTAGTTGTTCAATATTTTTCATTGGCTCTCTACACATTTTTGTTTGGGCGTTCCCCAAAGAAAGTCTAGGGGATTCAATTCTGGACTCCGTGCGGGCCAGCGAATAGGACCATTTTTTTCCTATCCAGAGACGATATTTATAATTTAAAAAATATGTCACCTTTCAAATACTATGAGGTGGGGAATCATCTTGCTGCCAACAAACCCTTAATATATCTAAGAGTGGTAACTCATCTAAATAGTCTGCAACATTAGTTTGTAGAATGTTCAGGTAAGTCTGACCTGTTAATCTTTCACCAATAAAGAAGGACCAATAATCTTAGATTTATGAATTCCACACCAACAATTCACAGTTCTACGCCTTTGCTTTTTCACTTGTGCCACGGCATGTGAGTTTTGTGTTGCCCAATGATGCGTATTTTTTGTATTAAATATGCCAGACCTAGAGAAAGATTATTCATCCGTCCAAAAAATATTTTCTAAAAAATTTTCGTTTTCATTAATTCTGTTAACCATTTCTTCACAGAATAATCTACGTCGAAAATCATTTTCATTCAAATGTTGCATGTTGGAGTATGTAGTATGGCTTGTAATTATATTTTTTTCATAAACTTCATTACGTTCGATTGAGACATGTTTAATTCTTTGGTTACAGACATCGTCGAGCGGCGTGGTTCCTCTATACATTTTAATAAGACTTCTAACTCACGCTCTTCCGAAAAATTCGTCTTATTTTTTCTCCTTCCAGAATTATCCAAAGAATTATTAGCAACAAATTTGTTATAAATTTGCTTGAACGTAATTTTAGTAGGTGGTCCGGAAATCATCTAAATAAATTCCCTTCTAAATTCTGTCATATTTTTATGACAAAATATAATATAAATTTCCACGATAATGCGTCTTTTTTCAATGGACAATGAACTAATTAAAATCTCTTAATAAAATAAAATTAACTAAACATCAATATGCAGAAATAATTACATTTAACAATATTTTCATGTGTTTTTGCAGCCTACTTTGAATATTGCTATTCTTGCTGTTAGCATAAAATTCCTATAGTTTTTGAAGCATAACACAAAAACTAGTAAAGCAATTATACACTGTGTGTATATATTTGTTATTAGAATTACTCGAATTACTCGAGGAATCGAAATTTGTCAAAACATACAGGGTGTTATATTTAAAATAAACGCACTTTTTTTGTGTACCCTATATACAGTGTGTCCCGTCTCAAGCGGACACACCTTGATATTTCGGTTATTATTCGACAGATCGATTTCAAATTTTTCTCTGTTATGAAACTCTTCAAGGCGCATCTTTTTATGATTTTCATTATATTTTCAACTCACTGCGTTCACTCAAAAATGTGATTTTTCCATATTTTACTTAGCGTTAGAGATACTGATACATAGTTTCATCAAAATATGCGTATTTTGATATTTTTTATAAATTTTGCAATTATTCAGAAATTTTATTCTTAAGTATTTGACTTAAGTAAAGATTGCCGTGGAAACGGAAACAAAACGTACTCAAAATCAACTCTATTAATGTGTAGTGTTGTGTGTTTAGTGAAATATTCATTGCTCCTGTTACTTTGGATAAAACAAAACGCCAATTAAAAGGTAATATATCGTTTATCATATCTTTATGTATAAGTAAGCGCGGTGTCCTGGGTCAGCTCTTGGTTTTTGCGTCATATACTATTTACTCGCGAACCTTACTACTATGTATTCTCTCTCATGAGTTTTTGCTACGGAAACAGGCCATCAACTGCAGCAAGCATTCAGTCTGCCATGATTAACTGTATCGAAAGACCTGATAAAGTCCCTAAATTAACATTATCCCAAGATTTTACTTCATTTCCAGCCTTTACACTGTTGATGACAATTGAATCAGTATCTGCATAAAAAGCGTAAGTCATATGTGATCCCATATGATTTATATCATTTCTGCATATATTGATTCAATTATTCTGTTGTCTGAAGCCATTAATATTTATTAGATTAGGATTTACTAAGATTCGTAGTTATTTTCGAGGCTTTCAATAGAGCCATCCTGACGACGCAAAGATGCAGAAAGACGTGTCGGTGGATGTTTTAAAGTTTTGAAGTGATTGCTAAATTGGAGAGTACTTTTGTTTTATTTATTTTTGGTTTTACGGAACAGAGTAGTTAGAAATAAAAATAACATTATTGAGTCAATCGTACTGAACATAATGTGCATAGTACCCTTTTTTATAATATAATATAATAAAATTTCAGCGTTTTGGCAAATAGCCGGGAAAATAATTGTTCAAAAGGATATGTATTATACTTATCTATGATAAGTTTTTTTGTAAAAGTTAGCATAATTAGCAAAAAAATCTTTAGCGTTATTATATTTTCATTTCATTCCATAATTAAAAATATATAATATACAAGTATCTAATAAGTTCAATTAATGTAATGAACTTCTAGAAAATTTATGAGAAATAGTCAAATTATGTCAGTAAGGACTTTAAAGTGAGGGTCAAATTTCAGGCCGGCCTGAGTTTACGTAATGTATGTTTTAAGTTAAATTTACACATCAGACACTGTAGGGACGGCCGCCTTCAAAGGATTGAGTAAAATGGTATATGAGCTGTAAAACAAAGCGTAGGTGTATAAAATGCTCTCTTTTACGGGCCAACAATGTCCTTTTTTACTTTTACATGAATTTCGCTTTTGCAGCAGGAAAGGTGGAAGTAACTGTTTTAACTTTTTTAGAATATTGAATCATTTAATGTAAACTGCCGTATGTAATGAAAAGTTTGGATAACATCCTCGTTCAATTTGTTGCTTTTATAGTTTTAAAAGGACTACAGTGGCATTACTGATGTGAAATATTGAATTGTGGGAAATCGTGCAAATGACAACGGTTAAAACGAGGGGTAAAACCTCGGGTAAATCACTGAGGTAGTAGTAATACTAAGAATTGTTGTCTCTTGCAAGTTTTTGATATTTTCGATATTTGTAATGTGATTTGCGTCGGTGATTTGACAGTTCTAACAACTACGATTACAAATCTGTTCAAAACCACGTATAAAAAAATGTAGAACAGAGATATGCAGTGAAACATTTGGACTTAATTTACCTGAGGACTATCGAAAATATCAAAGCACTAAGTATCAAAGTACTGAGAGCAGTGGCGTGTTCTCCATGGAAGCTAAGGTCCTTACAAGAATCATAAAATAATAAAATATATTATTTTCTTATTGTTCCCAATCTCTTTTTTCGACAGCGCTTATGAACTGGATATGTGTCAAAACAAATGTTTTAAAATGCGTTAAGTTACAAAGCTGCAATGCATTAGGTTTCCAACTTCACGATGCCGATACCGCTTTAACGGCTCCGAAGTAAGTTGTTCGAGTGTAAGCTGTTTTCGCACAGCGTACTTAAATACGGCAAATCGGCAATATTTTGTGAGTATACGCGAGCGTGTATTAGATATACTATCGAGACGTTTAGTTTATTCATTTTAAAGTGTTTCTTTAGTATTTGCTCCGCATTATTACTGTTTATTTTGCCTTTGGATATTGAAATTATTTATTGTTTAAAATATAATGCAAATATAATCACGACAAACGTTAAAAATAAACTTACAAATAGTGCGGATGTAAGCTGTAGGCTAGAAAGCTTACGTGCTAAGCGTAATGGAGACACCGGGTCCCTCAACTTCGCTAAATAGTTCTGAAACAACTGAAACTATATTATGTGAATATGTTGTGTGCAATTTAGTGATTAGGGGGATTTTCATTTTATAATTTTGAAGGCAAAAAACAAATTATTTTAAGGGCCAACTCCACTTAATTATATGTACCTAAGACATTTCCAAACGGAAAATTTTCAAACATGTGAATAGCTCACCGGTTGCAAATGAAACGAATTTGTGAAACACAAATGGATTTTCCGATTTAAATAATTTGCACATATTAATAAAAAGACATTCGTCTATAATACATATTCAGTCCATTAGAAAAAAACTTTAGGTAAAACAAGACTAGAACATGCTTAGGACAATCAGTTGAGAATAAGTCATGAACAACATAATCAAGAAGTACGAAAAAATCGCGAACCCTTAAAAGATACATAGATGTGGTGCGTTTCCTAGGTAAACATGAGCTTGGTTTTCGGAGTTACGATGAATCGGAAAATTCTGCAAATAGGGGGAATTATGCGGATTTCATTAATTTGCTTGCAAAATATGATGAAATATTGCAATTCCGTTTATCAAATTCGACAGCTGTTAAAGGCACTTCCAATCTTATACAAAATAATTTAATTTCGTGCGTAGGAGGAGTTGTATTAAGGAAAATACGGGGCGAAATAGAGGAAACTTCGTTTATTACAATTGTACTAGGGCGCTGTATTAGACGGGTAATATCGTCCGCCATTTTGGGTCCAGTTGGGTCGAAGTAAACGCGGTGTATATATAAATACAGGCCTTCTTGTCCGAAATATTCAGTTTTAAACAAGTTTTAAGATATTTTATTGAGTGAAAACGACAATTATCAAAAATTGATTGAATTCAGTGTTTACATTGAAAATTGAATAATTTACTATCTTGAAAAACCCCTACATTTAAAGACATAACATCTGTAAAAATTTGAGTTATATAATCAACCATAAAGTGACCCATCCTTCTATTCAGTTCAGTTTATATTTAAATGAAAGTAAAATCTGTGTATATTTTAGTTTACTTGAAAATGTCGGAATAGGATGAAACTAGTAAAAACAACAAATAAAGTGAAAATTAGACAAGGAATAAAAAAGTGTATAATTTTTTAAATCAAAATGGATTTTCACAAAGTAACATCATCTTCGATCAACTATTTGAGGTTATGCTTTTAACTATTAATTTTGGTTTGTACATTAACTACTAATTATAAAAAAGAAATAGTCAGGCGTAGATAAAAATAAAATATCTTAAAACTTGCCCAAAACTGAATATTTCGGACACGAATGCCTGTTATTTACTTCGAACCAACTGGACCCAAAATGGCGGACGATATTACCCGTCTAATACAGCGCCCTAATTATACTAGATGAAACCACTGACGTTAGTAATATTTGCCAGTTATCGAAGGTTGTACGTTATGTTACAAAAAAAGGTGACAACAAAGAACGATTTTTAGGATTTTTAGACGTTTCTACGCAAAGGCATCCTGTACCAGACCCATCAGACTCATATGTCTATTGAGCCGACAGTGTCCTGTTAACAGACCCACTATTATCCTAATGGCCTTTCTATTTTGGCATAGTAGATCTGTCGTAAATTTAGCCGATCTTTCTTTAATGAACTCTTTGGCCTGTCTCTGTTGCGGGAAGCCCCTCCACCATTCCAGAGACTTATTTTGCATCCATTCCTCAATGGATGTTCTTATGCCTGGCTTGGCCATGCCACAGAAGGGTTCAGATCCTACAAAGGCTGTAGATGAGCCTTCTCTGGCCAGTTCATCTGCCTTTTCGTTACCCTTATTTCCCTCGTGTCCTGGCACCCACACCATGGTCAGTTTATTTTAACTTCCTAGGTCTTTTAGGGCATTCACACAGTCCCACACAAGCTTTGAGTCAACCTGCATGGAACCGATTGCTTTTAGTGCCGCTTGGCTATTGGAGAAAATGGCTATCGACTGATTGACAGTCCCTTGTCTTATTATTTCCTTTGCACACCACTGTATCGCGGCTACTTCAGCCTGAAATACTGTGGCGTATTTTCCTAGACTTAACGAGATGTCCGTATTTGGCATTATCCCGTAAATCCCAGCTCCCACTCATTGTTCTGTCTTGGAGCCGTCCGTATACCAGATTGTTTGCACTGTTATTGGGGGATCGTTTTTCCAGTCTGCCCTGTCTGGTATTATAATTTGAAAGTTTTTATTGAAGTTATACTTCAGGACTAAACTATCCGTAGGCATTCCTAGTATAGGATGCGCCTTTAACTCTAAGTATAACCTCTGGTGCTCTGTTCCGTGCTGCTGCCTTATGGGCGTTGAGCCTTGCATTAGCCTGTGTACCACTGAACGAGCTTCTCCTTGGATAAATATATGTAGTGGTGACAGGTCTAGCAGGACCTCTAATGCGGCTGTAGGAGCGGTTCTTATGGCCCCCGTGGCACACAGGCAAGCAAGCCTTTGTTCGCCACTTAACAGCCTTATAGCTCCCAACTGCAGTGTCTTAGTCCACCATACTACTGATCCGTAGGTTATCATGGGTCTCACTACCCTGTGTATAACCATAGGGTCATTTTCGAATTCAATCGCCAGTTTTTCCCACACATCTGTCTGCACCTTCCCAGGGCAATTGTGGCTTTTTGTGTGATTTGGATGTGGGCATTCTATGTCAGTTTTTGGTCGAAGATGACTCCTAGGTATTTCACCTCACTGGCAAATGGAATTTCCACTCCATTGAGCGCTAGGGATTTTAGGCCTTCCAGGGCTCTTTTTCGTGTAAAGTTGATGATTGTGGTTTTTGTGAGGATTTATGGACAGGCCATCCTCACTGCACCACCTGTCGACAATATTTAGGGCATTTTGAGAGCGCAAATCGTCCCTTGACTACTATTACTAGATCGTCGGCATACCCTAGGCAATAAAAGCCTTCTGCGGACATTTTCCGAAGGAGTTCATCAACAAGGGTCGCCCACAGTAGTGGAGATAATACTCCACCTTGGGGGCAGCCTGTATTCACCTTTGCTTCAATGGTAGCCTCGCCTATGTTGGATATTTGTGCAATCTATAGTTGGTGAACTTAATTGTGCTTCAAAATTAGTCGCGCAAAGTTACGACGGAGCGGCAGTAATGGCAGGTGAATTAAGGAGACTAAATGCTAAAGTAAGACAAATTTACCCAAATGTACTTTTTATCCACTATATGACGCATCGAATAAATTTAGTGTTACAGCGATCTGTTAGCAGTATCAAGGAATGCAAGGTGTTTTTTCTACTTTAAGCGGCATCGCATAATTTTTTTCAAAATCGTCAAAACGTACGAGTGCTTTAGATTCCGAAGTTCATAAAAAATGCCCAAAGTAGCTCCATCTCGATGGAATTAAAATGGTAGATTGGTGCAAACTGTGTTTGAATATCGTCAGCCACGTATTGATTTTTTTGAAAAAATATTAGATCACCAGGATTGTGATTCCACGAAACAGTAGTTTGCTCTAGAGGTTATTTAGACGTGTTAAAAAATAGACACTAACTTTAATCTTTTACTTCTCGTTTCTTCTGAAATATTTCTGTTTTCCGATAACGTATTTGCAGTTTTACAAAATAAATCAAGTGATAAATTTCTGCATAAAAAGGATCCAGGAAATCAAATAATTGTTTTATCTAAGAGAGAACAATTTGATTGCCTATGGAATAAACTTGAGCAATTTAACATAGAAGCTCAATCACCGAGAAAAAGAATACGTACTAATATCCTAGGAGACCAAAAAAAGCGTCCTGATCTATCACATTCGTGGTGGAAACGAGCAGTACACATAGAACTCTGTGTGTCGACTGTGCTTATCGAGGCCCCATTTGTGGCACATGGGAACATGAAGGCACTAATTGAGTACTGTGTACTATACTTTCCAGCCTTATTTTAGTTCTTGTTCCTGATCTATCCCATCCTAGATCCAATTCCTTAGCTACGCTACGCTGATGAGGGGCAATAACTCCGAAATACGCGTCCGTAGCTGCATAATTGTTTTATTTGTCTAATAATTTGTGTAATTTTTAAAATAAATTAGAATAAGTTTCAAAATAAAATCTTGAATGTTGGCTTTGTATATTGTATACGTGAATAAAGTCTTTTGGTTGGTTTAATTTTTATTGATGGTTCAAATAGCTCAGCTTTATTGACACCCTTTACATTTAAGAAATAAGCGGTAAACGTCAAAAGTGTTTTTATAAGGAAACAAAGTGGTATAGTTTTTGGTGGAGGAGCAGGGTGGAATAATTGATCGTATTTTATTAAATTTAAAATAATAGCTAGGGGATTTTTCAGATATAAAATGTATCGAGGCCTAATATTTGGCAATTGTTTTGGTTAAGTAGGTAAATATTTGATTTCTAATAGGTAGAATAAATAAACTGTACTAATTCATAGGAAAAGAAACATTTATTGTGGCTTTTTAATGGCTTTAAATAATATTCCTACTTGTCGAAATACCGTGTGTCCCAAATTCGATGCTCTCCATTGGGATCTCGGAAACGGCAAGTGCTACAAGGTCGGTTAAATGGAATAAGTTTTAGCAAATTTTATGCTGATTTCAAATCCGTTAAGAAATCACGGCTAACTGAAACCATTTTTGAGATTTTCCAATAAAAGACGAAAATTTTGTGATTTTTCTTTTTGGCTGTAGCCTAGCAATCCTTGGTCAGACAGGTTTTAGACTTTTACAATATTAGGACACTTTTTGGAGACTAATAGTTTGGTCTAGAAATGAATGCTTTATAGTCTTTTATTTTCGGGATATCCGAGGTAACTTTTGTTTTTCTTATGGCAGCCATATTGGATTTTTGGTTTTTCAGATTTTTCAGATTGCGCTTAAATAGAGCTTCCAGGTGATATATCACATGCCGAGGAAAAGTTGTTTTTCAAGGGACAAATTTAAGAAAAGTTATCCATTGCCTAACAAAACAAAATAGTAGGCCATGGAAAATCAAAAAGTTTTTGTAAAGCCAGAAACAAGGAAGGCGACTAATTATTATCTATGTACTTAAAATCTAGTGTAAATTGCTTTATTTGTGCAATTTTCTAAACATATCAATTTTTAGACTATCATTAAGGTTTTATTTGTCATAAAATTATCAATAAAGTGTCTAAAATATTAACAAAGAAATCCTCTTCATCAAGGCCATTCTTGCATGCGAAGTAGTTAATAATTAGCAAAATTTGAAAAATGCTTTTCTAAGAACGACGAAATTCCACATAACTTTCAGTAAAATTTAGTAGGCTGTGGTTTAAAACAAATAATAAGCATTACTGTTAGTTGACAATTGTTCACTAAGTAGTTGTGGCATTATTGTAAATTGTTCAATAATGCTTATTATGACTGTTCAAGAGTGTGACTATTGTAATATGGCGCACAAATTATTAAATGAAGAAAATTTTTTTTGTTATTTAAAAGTGAATAGAAATTCGCAAAACGCATCGGCTTCCTATCTAGAAACATTTCCGGAGAGAATGTAACCACATAGAACAGTTTTTGGAAGAATTGTAAGCAATTTGTTAAATTACAGGAGTTTTGATAATAAAAGAGACCGGTATGATAATGATAATGTTGACCGCACAAATAATATTCTCTAAGCTGTTAACAATAATCCCCGCATATCAGTGCGACAAATTGCAGGCGAAACAAATATTTCTAAGACAACTGTACGTAAGACATTAAAACAAAGGAAATATCGTCCATACAAACCTACGATTGTCCAAGCTTTAAACAATAATGATTTTGATAGAAGACTTGAATTTTGTCGTTGGTTTAATTAGAAATGCGAAGAACAACCTGATTTTCAATCGAGTTATATAGCCTGATAAAAGTCGTTTTACAAATTGTGGAGTCTTTAACAAGCACAATTATCACGACTGGACCACAGAAAATCCGCAAGTAACTACGCAAAGAAGATTCCAAGATTCAATGTTTGGTGCGGCATGATAGGTATTACCTTTTCCCTTCCTATTCTACTTCTATGATCTGCCTATAACCCTTTCCTTAATTATTATTTTTAGATCGCCATTTAATTGGTCCATCCATTTTTCACAACAATTTAACGGGAGCAGCCTATCGTGAACTTCTAGAAAATCAAGTTGTACCCGAGATAATTTCAAATAGAAGACCAGTATTGTGGCTTCTCCGCTCGCTTGATATAACCTCTCCTTCTTTTTATTTGTGGGGTACGGTTAAAAATAAAGTGTATAGTTTTGAAAGCCCAGAAACTATCGATATTTTAGAAGACAGAGTTAGGAACGTTTTCGGTACACTAAATGCCAATACTCTCAGAAGAGTAATCTGCTCAGTGAGTCGTAGATGCCGAAAATGTATTCAGCTAAATGAAGGTCATATTGAACAGTTTTATTATATCTTCCTTCTTTATTATCGGTTCTTCTATTATGTTAATTTACTGTTATTAAAAAATGATCTCCATATCGATTATGTTCAGTATTTTAACAGAAAATTAAAATTATTTAAACGTGTCAAACTGGTAACCTTAATATTACTGTTATTTTTTATAATGGTTGGTATTAGGTATATCCATGAAATCAAAATAACTTTTTGATTTTCCATGACCTACTATTTTGTTTTGTTAAGCAATGGATAACACTGTCGTAGTTTTCCACGAAACACCAAAGCACTATATACTGCACTTGACGCGCGTTTCGCCAACCAAGTTGGCATCATCTGGAGATGATTAAAATTAAACTTATGCTAACAATCTACCCTATTTATACCTAAATTATTTTCACGGTTCACCGAACCGTCACGGTTCGGCGAACCGTGATCCACTAGCCAATAAAGCGGGCTATTTGGGATAGGCCCTCTGTCACTATTCATACTATTTTTACACTATGATTTCCAAGCTTTCAAATGCATCCAGCTGTCTAGTATTTGTTACATTCCTAATTAATCTAAAATTGCTAATATCTATTTTATGGTTGTTCTCAAACGCATGTTGGGCTACACTAGACTTATCTGTTCTACCATATTTGAGATGCGCTATATGCTCTTTGAATCTAGTTTGAATTGATCGTCTAGTCTGTCCAACATACTTTTGATTACAGTCCTTACAGCTAATTTCGTAAATCCTTGACTTTTCGTTTGGTTCAATTTTGTCTTTTGGATTACCTAAAAGTTGTTGTAGTTTGTTTCGCGATGAATGAACCACTGTCATACCTACATCTTTAAAAATCTTACAAATACCACGGGTGAATCGAAGATCGAATGGAATCGATACAAATTTCGGATTTTCACTTTCATTTTGAAAGGTCGAAGAATTTCGAGGCGACTCTTTAAACTTTCGTTTCCTAATTATTTTATCAATTAAACTTACAGAAGCAATGGATAACTTTTCTTAAATCAGTCCCTTGAAAACAATTTTTCCGCGGCATGTGATACATCATTTGAAAGCTCTTTTTTAAGCGCAATCTGAAAAACGAAAAATCCGATATGGCTGCTATAAGAAAAACAAGTTACGTCGGATATCTCGAAAATAAAAGAATATCGACCATTCGTTTCTAGACAAAAATATTTGTCTCTAAAACGTGTCCTAATAATGTAGAAGTCTGTCTGACCAAGGATTACTTGACTACAGCCAAAAAGAGAAATCACAAAATTTTCGTTTTTTTTGGAAATCCCAAAAACGGTTTCAGTTAGCCGTAATTTCTTAAGGGATTTGGAATCAGCATAGAATTTGCTAAACTTATCCCATTTATTTGACCTAGTAGCTGTTATGGTTTCCGAGATCGCAATAGTCAGCATCGAATTTGGGACACACGGTATATGCTTTTTGTTCATATACCTTAAATTTCTATATATTACAAAGTAGGTATTTCCCGGTTTTTTTTAACGAATATAGCGTCCCATTATACATTAACCTCGACTTTAACAAATATGTATATTCAATATTTTTGAACATGGAATTAAATGGCAATAAATAACAAATAACAGATTTTGTTATACATATTTTTATCAATATTTTTACTTAAGTTTACCAGACACACGAATCAGTTGTTCGTGGATTTTTCCTTTAATAACGGGAATGCTTTGTTTTTTATTAAATAACTTTAAGATATCTTGATTTGTCAGATATTATATCAATGGTTTTGATTAATGCATAATGATTAATTCAAGAGTGTACTAAATAAAGTAGATAGGTTAAGAAAATATATTATTATATAAATTCCAACACTGTTTTCACACGGCACACGGGACATATGTGACCATGAATTGGACCACGACGGATCGGAGCATCTGTATATGCCGAAATAAAGTTACACAATTGCAGTAGCAACAACAATATTGTTGTAATTTGCGTGGTAAACGTGCAGAAAACTGTAAACTTGGCAGACGGTAGACGCATAAATTTCGCACATACCTCAAATTTGCAGTATAGTGTGCATAACACAGAGGAAATTAGTATTAAAATGTGTTAGCTGAAGGCTAAGTACAGCTTGTTTTAATAGCTGGGGATAAGTGGGGTACAGTAAATTCTATGATAACAGATGCGAGGGGTAGGACACTTCCGAAAATTTGTACACCTATTTATAAATACAAATGTATTTATGGTATTTAATTGTATTTGACTGTAATAATGACCTATTTAGGTATTTATGAGTGTATTTATTTGTATTTACATAGGTAGATAGAAAAACCTATTTTTTCTAATATTTTTGGTTCTTTACAAGGTTCTTTCATTTAAAAAGCATCCCTGTGAAATTGATCAAGGTAGGCATCTAGTGATACCCGGAATATAGCTTTAAAGTTAACGTCAAATGTTAAAAGAAGTGAGTTAAATTTTATTTTTAATCAATAGATACATTATAAATACCTACACAAAACTAGGACAAATTTAGAGAACCCGCGAGGACGCCACAAAAAAGAGAATATATCCTCGGAAACTCGGACGTCTGGTCACCCTACCCTGTACATATATCAGTTACTTTAAAAATAAATGTTAAAAGTATTCAAAATGAGAATTTAAATATTTAGAAACATAGTATTTCATTTAAAAAATATGAACTTTGGTTATGCCCTATATACCTAGTTAAAAAGTATTTAAAAATACAATAACAGATTCGTAATCTATGAGAAAAGTAAAACCCCTCCTTGAAAACATTACAATAATAACAATGAACAAAATAAGGGGTGGTATAGGGCTGTAGAGTATACCCAAAATCGACGTCTCGTGTTTTCTAATCGGGAAAGAAGGCATTTAACTAAAAAACTATGCATGTATTTGTTAGACATTAACCTAAGAAACAATTGAAGTTAATAAATGAGATAATAACTATAATCTAACAACACTCGACGTTTTGACACTATAATGAAGATATTTTTTTCCAACTAATACCCTGTTTATTTTTTTCTGATTCAAATATATCAATATTATTATTATTCTATTTTGAAACATTTACAAAAATATATAAAAAAAGTTAATTAAAATTTAACTCCAAATTTAATATAAGCAAAATATACGTATAAGTAATATTAAATCACGGAAAACTGAAGATCTCGCTGAAAACTGACAATTGTAGCTTATGTTAATGGTTAACAGATATATAAATTGTCGTTAATTGTCGTCTTTGATTAAAACTTCTGAAGCTCGAGTTTGGGACACCCTGTATAGTAGTACACTAGCCCAAGCCAAACATAATGCACAAGAGATAATACCGAGATCTGAGAAATAATGTACAAAATATTGCAGTATTAATTTGCGCCACTATACATAACATTTTGATACCTTATTGAAAACAAAGAAAACGAAGAACAAGAAAGTGTAATTTTAAAAAAGACGCATTTGTATATATTAAAAATTTTTTTTAAGGGGTTTAAATTTCTATTTCAATATACTTAGTAAGTATGGTCACCACGCACTTATACAATCAACTGTAAAACACCTAGTAAAATATTAAATTGTTTGCAATTATGAAATGCAAGTGCAAATTTCATCTGCTGTTTAATAAAATTATATTTGTTTTAATTACTAATCTTACATAACTGAATAACTGAAAATATCCAACACTAAAAAAATCTTTTCCAGGAAAACAAAGAGCTTCTATCTTATAGTAATAATTTCCAGTTTTCTTTGTAATATATGCATCTAATAATAATAATAAACATTGTCAACTTGGCTTTATTTTATAACAAGTCACTGGAAAATAAATAAACAACACCACTAAACCGCGACTGTTACCTATAATTGCCGGCAGTATAATGAAATGCATACGTGAACATGTCTTGACAGAATTTATTAAGTATATATGTTGGTATTTAAATCTATTTAAATGTATTTAAATCTATTTAAATGCATTTAAATCTATTTAAATCTATTTAAATGTATTTAACTACATTTAAATCTACTTAAATGTATTTAAATCTATTTAAATGTATTTATTAAATACTTTTACGAGATTTGTACACTTATTTAAGAAGTGTCCTACCCCTCGAACAGATGTATGTGTCTGTAGTCTCTGCATATTTTAAAATAGTTTCAATTGTAATGATACGTTTTTGATTTATCGTTGGTTCGTTTTGTGAAATGAAACCTGCTCTATATAATCAGTTCACTATTTGAAATTTGTCAGATTTTGCCGGATATGATAGCAACTTTCATATGTTGATGTGACACCCTGTATATTTATAGTTTTAAATAAAGGGTTCATAAAGGATACGACTTTATGCCAGAACTCGAAATTGCGCCTTTTTTAAATTTTCTTAACGCCACCGTATTATACAGAAAAAAGTGCCTGAAGAATGTAAAAGTTGTTTTTTCATATATTTTCGTATATTGACATGTTTAAAAGTCGAAAAATCGACCTTTTGTTTATAACTCGAAAACAAAAGACGATAGCAAATTTTTGTTTCGCCAGTGAATTTGTCACAGAAAAAGAGATCGAGAATGTGTTTTCCATTTTTTTTGTATCTCTTACAGTTACCGAGTTACCCTATACAAACATCGAAATTTGCCCATCCTGTACAGTTTTTTCAGTAACATTATTAGAAATCCTCTATATTGAATTCTTTGCAAATACGTTTACAAGCAATACTATCAATACATTCGTATAATAGCTACAATATTGATTAATTATAATTATTTGTGTTTTGACTATTTCTTTTTTTTTCTCTAGTAAAAATTGCTGCGTAATAGTACGTGCACGACAATAAAATTATCTACAAGCAAGTTAACCTTACATACAGCGACCCAAAGTCGACACTGTCTTTTGGATAATGTTTCAAAACATTCTCACTTTAGTTATAAGCATTTTGCGCTTTATACTTCCTATATTTTAAAATATGCTATTGAAAATTTTTGATCAAATTTGTTTTGTGCAGGTTTTCCTTCATTTCAATTTTTATCATATCAATAGCTTCCCAGAAAAGCTATAATTTATTTATATTATACACGTTCTAGTACAAATACTAAAGTAGAACAAATATCGATTTTCAAAGTGCATCGCGTTATTTAGAATCAATTGGAAAATTATTGTCTAAACATTCTTTCAGTTTTCAATTTCGAATGAATATATGAATATGGAGATAATTTAAAATACGCGTACAATTAAATTTTTCTAATAATTTTGATAAGATAATTAATTTTAAGAAATATGTTCTTGTTCTAAATGGTAATCTAAATGGAAGAGAAAATATCCTTTTTAATTATCCTGCAACCAACACCTGGGTATTTTGTCAGTAATGAATGATGGAAATACTTTGACTATTTTTGACCAATAATTCATGGTGCAAGTGAAATTCATGCGACTAACATGAGTTGTCTAAGATAAAATATACAATATGAATATCTACGAAGAAAAATCTACTTTTTAAAAAAAATTCTGCTTCTCTTGAAACATTTAACCAGGTATTCACAATCACGTATGAAATAAAAATGTATTTATTGATTTACGAGAAAAAAGTGTATCTACAAAAAGTTCTGCCTCTCTTGAAGCTCCTATCAAGACTTATCCAATGTTCGTAAACAAGTAAAGCTATCAATTAAGAACGAGTATGCAAATTATATTAAAAAAATTTGACGTGGTATGGAAGACAACATAAAAACGTTTTGGTCTTTCATGTCTAACAAAAGCCGATCTAAATCTATTTCTAACTTTGTTCAATTTCATGATGAAGTAGCTACTACCGACCTTGAGATCTTGCGAATTTTTTTCTAGGTATTTCGCATCAGTTTTTGATCCTCTGATACTCCCTCGACAGTTCTACTCAGTGAGCCATTTACCTCATCAATCTAACTCATATAACTTTAGAACAAGTAGAAGATCAGATAGACAAATTAGATATAAATAAGGGAGCAGGATTGGATGGATTATCACCTTTATTTATTAAATCCTGTAAAATCTCCATTCCTTATCCTTGATTCATTGTATACAATAAGTCAGTTTCTGAGGGAGTTTTCCCTTCCATTTGGAAACAGGCACAAATTGTTCCTATTTTTATGGGTGTTAATGGAAACATAGTGTGTAATTGCCGTCCTATATCTATACTCTCTCGATTCCCGGTTAGATCGCGGGTGGGATAATACTAAAAACTTTATTAGTGAACATCAAAATGGCTTTCTCCAGGGCCCCTTTGTGGTGACCAATGTAGTCCCGTTTATGTAATCAGTATTTGATAATATGTCAAATAAAAAACAAGTAGATGATGTGTATACCGATTTTTCCAAAGCTTTTGATAAAGTTCTTCATAATACACTTCTAGCTAAGTTCGAAAATATCGGTATTCATTGCAATCTATTGAGCTATATCACATCATATAAAAGCAATAGATCACAATGTGTTAAAATTAATGGTTGCTCATCATCTTCTGTTGACGTTACCTCTGGGATTCCTCAGGAATCAGACCTGGGCTACTTTTGTTTTCTTTGTTTTTGTACGATGTTAATAGCTGTTCCTACACTTTGACTATTGTCTTTATGCCGATGATGTTAAAATGTATAAAGTAGTAAATAATTTAGTTGACAGTTTAAGTTTTCAAGAGGACTTGACTCTTAAATAATTATTGTATAATAAATAAACTTCTCCAAACATAGATAAATGCTACTGCATAACATTTTCAAAATTGCCTATGAAAGTTGTGTTCTCATATCATATTAATAATTCAGAACTTAACAGAGTTGACTCAATTAAAGACTTGGTGTAATACTGGACTCTAAGATAAGTTTTAAGTTACATGTAGAAATAATTTTTTAGGAAAGTTTATAGAAATCTCGGTTTTATAATTAGAGTTACCAAAATCTTCACTAATCTAAAGTGTCTCATTTTTTTAGTATATAATTCTCTAGTTCGTAATCTTGAATTGGCATCAATAGTGTAGAAAAAATTACGCATCATATGAACAAGAGCGTTGGCCACTACACGTAGAACCATAACATACATATGCATTGCTTATTTTTAAAGTTTTTAATAACCTGATCAAACATGATATAGATTGTAAGGTTTATTCACTAGTGAGTAGTGTGACAATTAAATTAAATCTGAAGTATAACCCTGTAACTGAGATTTTTGTAATTCTGCTGGATATAAATAAATAAATAAACTAGAACAACTTTTAGGCAATCCAAAAGATAAAATTGAAAGAAACGAAAAGTTAGGGATTTACGAAATTACGTGTATATTGGACAAACTGATCAATTCAAACTAGATTCAAGGATCATATGCCTCATCTCTAATGTGGTAGAACAGATAAGTCTAATGTTGCCCAACATGCGGTTTTGAGAGCAGTAATAAATTATATAGTAGTAATTTAAGATTAATTAGGAAAGTAACAAATATTAGACAGCTAATAATTTTTTTTTTTCAAATTCTGGATATCAACCGTTGACATTGTAGATAAATCAAGAATTAAAACAATGTTTATGGACTTTAATTTTTTATGAAGACACAGAATTTTTCCTAAATATCAATGTATAAAACAGGTTTTCCTATTCCGGACTTCATCCGTAGACACCCTGAATATTTATATATTATTATTATTTCGCACCAGAATATTAGAGGACCGGTTGAATTATATTGTATATATGTTATAAATGTTAATTTACAAATTACCAGTAAATCTTATTGATAAAGCTGCAAATCGTTTCTGTGTATCATGGTCGTGGAGTACAGATGTACTTACTGTCGCCGGCATTCACCTTGACCGCGAAACTCTTTCTCCAGTCCAGTCTATTATTAGCTTTCGAGTTGTGTACATATTAAGTCACTTGGGCGTATTGCATATGGTTTTTGTGTTTTCATTTTATTTGTTGTACTGTATTGTTGATATTAATTTAATAATAAAGCATGGCAGACGTACGCAGGGGTAGAAAACCGCCATTTGATGAAAAGTGAATAAATTCATAGGTGAATTCCCGGATTTATTCTATGATGGTGCTAAAATAATTTGTAAAGTGTGCGAGAAAGATTTGATGTGCTGGGATAAACGTGATTGTGGACCTCACGTAAATAGTGTACAGCATAAAAATAAAAAAAATGGCGTGCCTTCGACAACACGTTTTATGTTTGATTTACTATTAATGCTGATTGCCCGTGATGTTCCGGTGCACATACTTGATAAACAACCATTTCGAGAGTTTTGGAATAAATACAATGCCCAGGTGAAGTTACCAAGTCGCACAACGTTATGTAACTATCTACCAACTGTACACATAGACATGGTAAATAAGATGAAATGTGAATTAAAAAATACACGGCTGTGGTTATCTGTTGATGAGATAACAGATTGTAAAAAAAATTCTATATAGTACGAGTACCGGACCCTCTTAAATCGACAGTTCCACTGTTACTAGCTAGCAAAAGACTAAGTCAGTGTACTGGCGAAACAATTACCAGGGTGGTGCTGGAGACGTTAGAAAAATTTAAACTGTCAAAAAGTCAAGTGTTGATGTTTGTGACTGACGGCGCCGTGACAATGCGTTCGGTAGACCGTTCTTTGCAAGAACAAGGTTGTACCTTTATACATGTTACGTGTAAAGTGCATGCTTTCCATCTTGTGGCAGAAACTATTCGAAAAGGTTTTCCAGAGGTGGATGCACTAATAGCAACTACAAAAAAAGTGTTTCTTAAATCTCCTAAACGTCTCTGTGCACTTTATAGAAGTGTCCCAGTATTCCTGAACCACCACAGCCGGTTCTTATTACACGTTGGGGAACATGGTTGCAGGCAACTTTTTATTATGCTGAATATTTCCTACAAATAAAAGCTGTGATACTACAATTCAATTCAGATGAGGCTGAAGCTATTAAGGAAAGCCAGACAAAATTCGAAGATATTTCCGTTGAAACAGCTAAAAAAAATATTGCGAAGAACTATAAACCATTACATGAAAGCATAAAAAAATTAGAAAACAGTACGTTGTCGTTAGCGGAGTCAGTGCAAATAGTGGACGAAGTAAATCTACTGCTATACGCTATAGGTGACGCAACAAATGAGCGCGTTAAAGAAAAATTAGCAAGTGTGTTAAATAAAGACACCGGTTTTACCAAATTAAGACAAATATGTGATGGTGCAGCCCCAGATCCGTTAAGTGCGTTCAAAGACTATTTTACGTATGCGTGTATTACATCAGTAGATGTCGAACGGTCGTTTTCAAAATATAAAAATATATTTTCACTAAAGCGAACATCACTCATGGAGACAACCATAGAAACATACCTGATGCTGCAAAATGGCTACACATCTTCTCCAGTTTGTGATAAGCAAACTAGTTCATCAAGCTAGTTAAGAGGGTAAGTTTTACGTACATTATTATAAATTGTAACATTTATTGTTTCTCGTATTAGTTAATTTCGCATACGCCACTGTCCCACGGAACATTTTTGACAAACCTATTTATTGACGTAAAAGACAATAAATCTTTCCGAAATTATTTATTTACGTACAATTTAACCGATTAAGAGGACGCTGCATTAAAGGATATCATGTGTCTTCCAGTGATAGGAAATGCGTGGTACTGAACTAAACTTGATACCATTCTAATCGGTTTTTTAGTGCGAAATAGTGCACTATCATTTCCTGGCGTCAGCTGAGTGCTTTGACGTTACTTTTTTTTTAATTGATAGGCGGTGGAGAGCCAGAGACGAGAGCCAAACCAATTTCCGATTGGCATCGGTGAAACGTATTGTGCCTCCTTGACAAGTAATGCATTAGAAATATATCCGCCAATATAATTTTTCATCTAGATTTATCATAAAATGAAATGATAAATTGTTTTTGTGGAGCTAAATGGAAACAGTGGCAGGGATTTCAAACATGTAGACTTGTGGCAATTTTATGTAAAAATCTGCAAAGAAAGATTAATTTCTCTCATATTTTTAATTTTTTTTTGTGATGGGATTTGTCTGTATGGGATGATTTTCAGTAAATACCACACTTTTGTTTGTAACAGACTTTAAAGTGGACGAGTCTTAACTATAACAAACGAAAGAAATGAAAGATCGGATGAATTAAACATTCTCGAACAAATCTGTTCTTCAATAAATTGTAATTTTTGATTTTTGCTACTATCAGTTTTAGAATAAAGATAATATCAATGTCATAAACAGGGTGTTCGGAAGTGATCCTGCTCATAAAAATAATAAGACAACTTCATATAACATTTTTTGAAATCACGCAGAGTTACAGCAGAGTTACGTATCATGTATTTTTATGCGTGTTACTTAAGAGGGCTAATCGAACCAGTCTTTGTAAGGTAATTTTTCAAAATTTATTTCTTCCATACGGTTTGGTCAAATTACACCAAATTTGGAGGATTAGTAGTTGAAAGTGTACTAGAGGGTACACGTATATCTATTCTAATTAATTTTCACTTTATGTAAGGAAAATTTATACTGTAAATATAAGTGAAATTTGAACGTGATTAGCTCCTGAATTATGATATCAATCGGTAAAATTCGAGGTAAAATTCGTACATGTCTTCTAGAATGAATCTTCATAATTATGCTCAGCAAGTTTCAAACTTTTATTCCGTACTATTTGGTTAAAATGAATTTTTTTAAATAAGTATCTTTGTCACTACAAATCGAGCAACGAAGTGTTACCTCTATCGGAAATTGCACCTCAATGAAGTCTGTGAATAAAACGTCCAGTAAACGTATAGTCAAGAGCAAAATTATTCAGCGGCGCATGTAAAAAAACTTTCTAGAGAGTGACACAGCTATCCGAAGCTTTTTTCCGACTAGGCCCCTTAAGGTTTAACAGAATTTAGGGAATTTCCGAAGAAAGTTCGCAAAACTTAACGCTTTTTTCTAAAAAAAAAAAAAAAACGGTTGTTTTATCGATTTGAAACAACCTTTCTGTAAGATTTATTAATAGCCTGTAATAATAAATTATTAAATTAAACAAAAAAAACGCTGCCAATTACTTAGGGAACAAAACTTCCTCACCGTAGTAAAACTCGACGTGTGGCGGAGTTTATAATAAAAGTAATTTTTGACGTTTCAAAAAAGTCACATTTTTTTGACGTTTCAAAAAAAGTCACATTTTGACGTTCTAAAAAAGTCACATTTTTTGACATTTCAAAAATTGGGACCGATTTTGCTCAGGAACGAACTCAATCTCTTCCTTGACCTCTAGAATGTGTGTACCAAATTTGAAAGCTTTATCCTAAAAACTGTAGCTGCTATCGCGAACCAGACAGACAGACACACAGACAGAAAATTTTTACGGTCTGAAATTTTGTGTATCGTCATAATTCGTCGAGATCCGTCCAGAAATGCAAAAAAAATTTTCAAAATTATTTTTACGAATACATAACTTCCACACTTTGAGGGGTGAGTAATAAAAATGCAAATAAAAAAGTTCTGGTGAAATTTTTGTGGCCAGCAATGACAATTTTTATGATTTTTTTTTACGTTGGTACAGTTTTTTTTATGTGTAACAAGTCCGCCAAATTTGAAAAAAATCACTTCACTAGCAAAAAAGTTGTGATAAAATATTAATATGACAAAATAATCTTTAAGGTTATGTAACTCCGCTAATATGAAGATTTCGAAAAAGGGTTAGGGTCAATGGGGGTAACTGTGATTTCGGGATGAGTGCGATACCCGCAAATAAAATTAAAATTTATTGAGAAACGAGAAATATTTTGCCACAAACGCTTACTATGTTAGGTAATAATACTGAAATTAAAATATGAAAAATAAACAGCAAATAATATAAAAGTTTTGTCAAGTATTTTTCATATGTAATTTTTATTCCAATGTTCAAATTAATTCACACTATTTCAAAATTTAAGTATCTCATTTGTTAAACGTTATTTAGATGACCTCTTTACATTGTTTTCATCTGAAAGGTATGCTAGATGAATTCTAATAGCAAAACCGATTTTAGCTTGCTAAAAAAATTTTTTTGTTATCACAGTCACCCCTTATAAATAAACACTAGGGGGTTACTGTGATATCAACAGGTGGGGTAATTGTGATGCAATAGACTTGTTAGCAGTTACCATCCAGACAAACTTAAGAGGTGTATAGGGACTTTTTAAAAAAGAGATCAAGTGAACAAAATGTTGATAAAACGGCTTCTATAGATCATCCACTTTTATCTGAAGATAGTATGCCGAGTACATCCAGAGAACCCAATAATATATCTTTAAATGATAATAATTCTGAGATGAAATCGAGTCCTGGTACATGCTTCCAAAATTTGTTATTACAAAAAGTCACTCAAACTGCAGTAATAAAAAGTGTAAAAAGAAGGATTGACGTAGCAGAGATTATAACAAAAGAAAGTTACCTGGCTACACTTAAAAAGAAAGAAGAAGAAAAGTTGGCAAAACTTAAAGAGAAAAAGGAAGAAAAGGTGGCAAAAAAAGAAAAGTGTGTCTGTAAAAAGGAAGAAAAATATTAAGACGGATCCTAAGAAGAAACCGAAATCAAGAGAAGCTGAGAATACTGATAGTAGTAATACAGCTGAGTCAGAAATATTAACAGCATCATCGGGAGATAGCGATTATGCACCAGAAGATCCCAGAATGGAACCAACGAAGGTATTGTCCGCTAAACATGAGGATTTAAAGAAGGGAACTTTCGTGTTAGTTTGTTTTAAAGGGGACAAAAGAAATCAAACAACTTTTCGTTTTGTTTGTATTATACAATCGGAAGTTGATTCAAATAACGAATTAGAAATAATGGGTTTAAAAAGTGTAGAAAATAATAAAACTGCCTTTGTAATAGTCGAAAAAGATAAGTCTCTTATTTCTACCAATGAAATTGTTGGAATTTTAGAAGAACTCCAACTTTTAACCCAAGGTGCACGAATAAAATATGTTTTTCCTGGTCCTGTAGACGTATTTGAACCATTGTCTTATTTTGTGTGCATTATTCTCTTTAAAGTTATATGAAGTTATTTTCATTTGCTCTTTTGTAATGTTAAATATTAAAATAAAGTTTTAAAAATTTTTGTACTAAGTAAACAAAATCTGCTCTTTTTTATTACAGTCAGCCCATTACAGTCAAATGAATAATTTTTAAGAAAATGCACGGCTATCACACTAGCCCCATCATCTATCACAGTTACCCCGACATGATGGGGTAACTGTGACAGTAGGTGGCAAAACAAGAATTATATGTAAAAAAAAAGAGAGAAGGCATTTTAGAGACAATCCCGCATAAAATGTTTAAACAGAACATTACTAAGATTACACAATTAAAATTTCATTTAGATATTTACAACAATGTCTGTGTAATCTAAAAACAAACATAAACTTGTGATTTTCCTATCACAGTTACCCCCATTGACCCTACATGAATTTGTACCATTGTTTTTATGAGTAGAATCTCCCCTTGAATATTTTGCTATGAAGTTCGAACGAAAGTTAATGATTGCGTTGTAACAATAATTTTAGCAAATTATGGTTACTACTTCACTGTCCTTGTTTTCAGTCGAAAAGCCCTGATTTTCGTTCATGCACGAGTCAATCACTTGACGAGGGCGCGTGCGAAGCGGAGAGTCTGGGTGTTTTTCAAGTAGGAAGGTGAGCGTAGCGTAGCATTATCGTTAAATTATTAATTTAAAATATTTAATAATTTCACTTTAAACTATTGGAGCATGTATGGCTAGTCGCCATATTTACGTGTCCTTTACATTCAACTAACATTCTTGAATTTGGATCGCCTTTTACTAACTCTGTAGATGAAAATATCGTTTACCTTATCTAATTAGTAATCATCTTATCGTACTTTGTCAATTATCATTTTTGTTGCTAATTTGCTACCCTCACTCGCCTCTTGGACCCAAGTCTTTTTTTCTTCTTGCTGGAGAATACGTAAAGTCTCGTAGATACATAAAATGTCTATCTATTTTAATGTTAGTTAATTTCATTTTTCTCTACCTTTATAAAACTATATATTTTGAATTTACAGATTCATAAGGGCTGTTGCCTAAATTTTTGGCTAGTATTAACGTATTGCAGAAGATTAACATAATTCATTAAAATAGACAGACTTTGTCAGTTTCCACGAGACTTTGCGTGTTCTCCAGCAGGAAGAAAAAAAGAACTTGAGCCGTAATGAGGGTAGCAAATTAACAATAAAAATGCTAATTGACAAGGTACGATAAGATAATAATTAGATAAGATAAACGAGATAAATGTTATGTATAGAGCTAGTAAGGCGATCTAAACTCAAGAATGTTAGTTGAAGTTAAGGAAATAAATAACTTGTCAAGAACACAGGAATTGCCCTAATGCTCTAATTGTTTAAAGTGAAATTATTAAATATTTTAAGTTAATAATTTAACGATAATGCTACGCTACGCTCACCTTCCTACTTGAAGAACATCCACAGACTCTCCGCTTCACCCGCGCCCTCGTCAAGTGATTGACTCGCGCATGAACGAAAATCAGGGCATTTCGACTGAAAACAAGGTAGTAGTAACCATAATTTGCTAAAAGTATTGTTACAGTATCAGAGCGCTTGCCGATAGGAGCATACGAGACAATGTTTTATAATGTTTATGTTCCATTATTCTTGTGACAAAGTAGATTCAGTATCGCTAAAGCTGCGGTGGAGAGTATTGCTTGTTCGTCTAAAGAAATCTTTGCGCATTGATATATTCACTAAAATTACCTGATTGTTTCAAAATTTCAGTGTTTCTTCCGAGGCGCTACAGATAGTAAAATACTAAAATTATAAAAAATATCAGAATAGCACACAATCAAATATTGATTTTTTTCGAGACAAAAAGTGAATCTTAAAACATAAATTGATAGTCTCATAAGTAATAAGAAAAATATTATCAACTCTAAAAAAATAAAATAATACGTAAATAAATAACTAAATAATTTAAATTAGATGCTCAAAAAAAAACTCCTTGAAAAAGACAATATCCCAATCTGTTATAAAAGCACCATCTGACATTCGCGCTGGCAACAGACGGGTGACTGTAAACTGCGCATAGTGCTAGTCGTGTATCTAGTGGGTTGGCTCGGTCTGTAGACAACACCGTCTGACATCAGTTAGTTGAATTTTTTGACATTTAAGTTTCACTGTCAGGTTAATATTTGGTGGTTTCATCCACGCTAATCCAGTATTTGTCATTCAATGAAGAATAGTCTGTTTAATAGTGCCACATGTTCTTAGTGTTGTTTCCAGTGCCACCGAAACATTGCTATACGGCCCCACCAATACACTTGCAAAAATTGAGCGAGACATTTTAAGAAAGTTTAATCTCCGTTGTCTTTAATTTCGCATTCTTTAATCTACGTGTTATTCACATAGATGTTTTATAAACACTAATTATTTAAAGTGTATTCTAATAACTCAGAAGTCATTGGTGTATAAATTTTCAACATGGGGCAGTGAGCATAAACACGCGATCAGCCAATACGTATTTCTATGAATTGTTATTGGACACTCGACAAAAACGAGCCCTATCGGTGAGTAAGTAATTGTTTTTTTAGCTAAAAGCCCTCCTATTACCTGATAAAAATCTTTAATTTTTTGTTCCCATTTTTATAAGAAAATTTTATAATTTCATATTGTTTGGAAATATTTCATTAGTTGTTTACAATATAATATTGTATCTATGTAAAAGTCGTCTCTGGAATTTATCGCTACCTCCCATCTCTATGATTTTGAGATCCTCCTTGTTGACGTTGCGTATGCCTACTTCGCACTGACAAAGACAATAACCAGAAACCGGTCTGCGAATGGTATCCGTGACGGTCTTACGAAGGATTTGGTAAAAATCTTTTACTAGTGGGCCATCACAATTAAAGCTTAATCACTTCTCTTTGTGTGATACAAGTTTTATAAATCATCAGGAAGTGTGTGTGGTTATTTTATTTAATTTTCTGGTATCTTGTATTTAGGTATTGTTTTTAGTATTTATTACTATTTGTAAATTAATTTCACCTCTCTATTGAAATACCTTGATATTTTTATTATACCTTTATGAGTTAAAAAAATATTACCAAAATAAGAAATACAACCCAAAAAAATACCGTAGTTTATCATAATTCAAAACCATTTGGATTGGAGAATACGTATAATTAAATTAGTACAGTGCACTTATATTTTTATGGCAGCCTCTGAAGTAGTTTGGCACACTAGTGGTAGATTACCCTGTATCCATTTTTCTAATTTTTCACAAAAAATACAGTTTACTCTCAACTGTAACTGCCTTTATCACAGACAAGCCGTTATATCGTATATACTTGACCCAAACCATTGATTAACTCCCAGATTTTACCATTACTATTGAAAATGGCGAATGCACCGGGAGCAAATCTAAATTTAAATCGATCAATAAAATTGGCTAAAATACACCTCATGGGAACCGACATGTGTTTTTCGTTTTCTTTAACTTATAAACGTTTCTGTCCTGAAATGTTCGGTAAGTGTGAGGGTTTATGGATTGTCGATAAACTTACATTTGTTGGCAAAAGGAAAGATTTTCGTCGTTCTTACGTTTGTAATCAATAATTCATATGTTCTGCTTGTGGGCTAACCAGGTTTTTCCCTCTTGTATAATAAAATTTAGTTTGCCGTAGTTGACAGTTTTATCCTCGATTCTATCTCAGAAGAACGCTGTCAGCGTTGAAGCATTTGTGTCTGCTGAATAACAATATATAATTTTTATATAAGAGATTGATTGAAATGAACTTTGTCTAAATTTAAAATCACGATATAATAGTAAAATACGAGATTTTAACCTAACTAACACGAGATAAAAATAGGGTGTTTGACACTATGAAAAATAAATTATTAAATTATGTGAATACGATAATTTTTCAAATAAGAAATCAGAAATTATCGGTTTGTATTCACAAAAAGTCAATCGAGGTTGATTTATTATTTCAATTTTAAAATTGCAATTTTTTTGTTTGTGAACGATATCTCACAAAACGCTACCGGCCATGATGGTTTTAAATGTGACGTCACTCTTGTAGTAAGCAAAACCTACTGTTATCTTATCGTGACTGCTTTGTGAATATTTGGACTGATTTCGTATTGTTTTTTCAAGTTTATAATAATTAATCATGGAGGGCGGTTTGTTAATAGCGGACAGTACGAATTTGCCAAGAATTGACACAATAATGGTGGCAAAATTCTTTCAGACTAATACCGATTTCCGTTCTGCCGAATTTAGGAACATTAAAGCATCTGTATAATATTTGTTTACTTCTAATTTTAAAGCTAACTAGGTACTTATGTTTATAAAAGTGTGTATAATGTAGGTATTTAGAACAATATTTGGTTACAAAAGTAATCTTAATTATAAAAAGTGCAATTTCAATCTACTCTATCACGATATTATGTATACTGATTGGTTGGGGCTCTCTAATTTCACAGATATGGATGATATGGTTACTGAATTTTATGATATTTTGCACACGTTTTTTGTTAAACACGTTCCTAAAAAGAATAACTTCTAAATAGTATCCTCCATGGTTCGACAAAAATATAATTAATAAGATTAGGTTAAAAAATAAACTCCTGAACACGTATAAATAGTCCAATAACGACAACAATCGTAATAACTTTGAACGAATTAGATCGGAGGTAAAATTATTTATCAAAGTAGTTTATAAAAATTACTTAAATTCCGTTGAGGATGAATTATGCAGTAATCCCAGAAGTTTTGGTCTCACATAAATTCTAAGTCTAATTCAACAACTGTACCATCCAGTTTGATTTATAGTGACACCCACTTAGACAAACCAAATGATATTGTTAATGCCTTCGCCAGTTTTTTTCCCCGGAAAATCTAAGTAACACATCTGATAATATGTTCAAAGAGAACCTTAATAACAATACTTTATGTATATCTGAATTAATGAAGACGAAATAATTAAAGCCATAAAAAAAAATGAAAGGTAATTTTACAATGGGCCCAGATTTAATTCCCGCCTTTTTAGTACGATTATTTTATTAAAGAAATGTCACTTATCAAATATAATTGTCATTTTCATAGCTCATTTTAATAATGTTAACTTTTCCATATTTACAGTAACTAGTTTTAAGATATTCGACGTTTAATAACTCAAAAACGGTATATGGTAGGGGTAACATATGGTATATTTTTTAAATCAGGAACAAAGGATCATTCCAAAAATTTACTAATATATAGAGTATCCCATTAAAAGAAAATATTATTTTTTTGTATCCCCCTGAAATCTGCACGCTATTGTACTTTTGATAGCAATTTATAATGAATAACTCTGTACTTACATCAAAGTGATAATCACAAAAATGCAGTATACTTTTACTCGATAATAATTTTGGGTATCTCCAGGCAAGTTGTAACCAAGTCATTATCATTTTAATATCATTTGGCACTTTATAAACAACTTCTGTGGTGTCTTTACACTTTACTCTTGCAGTTCTACACCAAACAACACGTATAGTGATGGGAACTCATTATTTTATATGATAAATAAAATAAACAATACCGACCGTTATTTGCACTTGTTTGTTTACTACAAGAATGACGTCACAATAGATAGTGACATGGCGGCTCGTGTTTTTGCGCCAATATATGTATATATTTGAAATTTTGAATGATAATTTATCCTATATTGTGATTTCAGTTAAGCGAAATAAAAATTCCTGTGGACTAATACTACTATATGAACATTTTAAGACAATGTAAAGATAAGGGTCAAATAGCGTATTGTTATAATTATAAAAAAGCTGTACCGTTTTAACAAATTTAGACATTTTTGATATAGAAGCCAAAAGGTGTCTGTCTATGATCGTCGGTAATTGTTGTTTCCATTTGATATCAGAATAGTTAAAACAATTTAAACGACACTCTGGACCCATATTTTTCGATTAACCACTAACGACAAAAATGCAGCATCCATTCATGGGCACTTCCCAAATTTTGAGTTACTTTATTCGAACATTTTTGAAACTATAATCTAGCTTAAAAAAATAAAGATTTGAATTTTAGCCTTCTTACGTCATCCAACTAGTCCCGTGTTAAAACACAGTCAGCCAAAGAAAGTATTATACAGGGTAAATTTTAAATACAAGTTTATATTTGAACCTGTTGAACTTTATAACTCCTAAAAATTTTTTAAAAGTTGTTGTTTGTAAAATATATCAAAAACAACCAAAATTATTCAGTTTTGACTTAAAATATCTGCAACACTCCTGAGCAGACTTCTAAATCTTTATTTAAGTGCACTGTTTACATGCATGCGGTCCCCCATCCCGAATGTACCATTAATCCATTAAGATAGAGATATAATTGATAAAGTTTTGAAACTAACATACTAGAAGTCCTGAGCTCAATCTGTCGCGTTCGAGCCATCGTCATCTTGGAAAAATTGTACTCCGATTCATTTTTTCAACTATAGGCCATACCTGTATGTTTTATACCTATAAAAAATAAAGCTTATAAAATTCTCATTTTTTTGTACGTATCTATTACCATTATTAAATTCGTATATCATATACTTAACGAGATATTCTTAGATCCAAATAATATCTATTTAATCCAATTTACGTGTATCCAAGAACGTTCTTGCTCCAGAACATAAAATAGTAAAAATATAAATAATTCTGTTACATATATCTTCTCAGCTGTTTGAGATATTTGACTACCAGTTTTGGTAAATTTGTATCATTTATTATTACATTAGCAACATTTGTGCAAAGTTTGGAAAGGCAGTGGCATTTTAATGTGGTAAATATCCTGTATCGCACCCAATTTTTTTTATCCCGTGGACTGTATCATATTATATTATGGTCTTTTTGTAATGAAATCATTTCATTTTTCATTCCTGATTTTCTTTAAATTAAGCCATTCTTTTCAACATATAGTTCTAAATACTTCTTTTTTCGGGTGATTTTTTGGTCATTTGTGGTTTTGTTGAGAAATTTCAATTAAAAAAGAATAACATTTTAATTATTCTAATAGTAACGATTTAATATTATAAAAAAAATATAATTAAGTTATCTCTATTTTACTATGTTATTACTTTGTAAATTACTTTAAAAAACTCATAGAAAAATATAATTAAGTTGTCTCTATTTTACTATGTTATTACTTTGTAAATTACTTTACGAGTTTCTGCGATGGAGTATTTAGTTATCTATATTTTATCGTGTGTTACTACTTTTTTAATTACTTTACATTATTAAATTGTTAATATTAAAATAATCAAAATTGTATAGAATAGAATAGAATGTGATTTATTGTGCAAATTAGTTCATATTAACAATATACGGGTACAGTATTTTTAAAGACTAAATAAATAAATAAATAAATTATGCACAAATAGGTCGATGTTGGCATAAACTTGCGATCTTCCACACCGCCTGCGCCTATTCATATTAGTGAAATGAAATTAAATAATTACAGCATGCCTGTGTTTGAAATTTATCAACAAAATAGTTACTGATGGCGATTTTTTCTCTATTTTGTTGTAATCCTAACTGAATGACGGTTTTACCTTCGGCGTTGAGTTGTCCAGAAAAAATGTATCACTATAAATTATTCTGAGTGACCTTACCTTTCAGTTGGAAGGCTTCTACTAATTTAATTTACGCGGTAATATGATACTTTTATAACGTAAGGGTATGAGGAACATTGCGTTGAAACTTTAATTTAGTTAGGAAATTTCTAATTCATCAACAAAATCAATACTGAGATATAAATAAATACACAGGGTCCAATTATTTTATATACGTCTAGAACAAACGTGTACGTTGTATTATTGATTATTAAAGTTCTAAAATTAGTATTGTTTATAACCAGTTACTTCCACCACGGTAATGGAAATGTCGTGACGATTGTTAAAAGTATGGTTCCATCTCAGGAAATCACGTCGACCGATTCTTCGAGAACAAACATAAATCTGATGCTCACACGACAGAATTCTCTACATTTTCGAGGTGTGCATTATTTTAAGCGATTTCCTAAATTTTTAAGCTGATCTCCTTAGAATGCTGTATTCATATGGATAATATTGACTAATTTCCTTCCAATTTTTATTAATACTAAATATACTCGTACCAATGTCGCTTGGTTGTATCATAATTAATATTTTTAAACCAATTATGAGACTATAACATTTTATAATGTAAATATAATGTAATTGCTCTTTATGTATATTGGATACATCATTTTTTTACTAGATTAAGTCCTACGTTGAATACGAGTATATTTTAAAATTTACTGAAAGAATAACTAGTCGTAATAACAATACTGATGCCACCATGGTCATGTTTTAAAATAATTTACTCTTTGTCCAATAACTCTTGATCCAGAAAAGTATACATTTTTTTTAGTGGACCATGATCTCCCTGATATCTCCAGATTTATGAGTTGCCAACATCGAAATAAATCATAAATTATTTTATTTATTCTTCACTACATACAATACGGTAGACCGACTCATATTACATTAATCAGTACCATTTATATAACATCTAGAGCTCGGAATTTAGGTATTGATGACGTCAAAATCAGGATTGTATATAGGTTATGTGTCGCACTTCATTGCATAAAGCGATATTTTAAATTGCTGTATAAAACAGTAGTTGGAAATATTGTAGAGGTATGTAGTTACCTTGCATTATTGCATACCTATCCTGTATTGCAATATTAAAATACAAATAACTCCAAAATGATGGCTCCTATCGAAATTTAGTAAGAGCACCTTTTTTTATGCAGTTTTACCACTGCTACCTTTTCCCTTTGTAATGACCCCTACAAAACATGATATTTAGATAAAAGTTTGACAAAATATGTAAGTAACATTATGAAATTAATAAATGGTCCAAATTTAATTTTTGCAAGATGTTTCGAATGTATTGGCAAATACCTATATTGTACTTTCCCTATGAATTGATTGAAGACAAATGTTTATATACAACACTCAACTTAATATTTTCTAGTTCTATCACCCCCTTGAAGGTAGCTACTTAATTATGGGACACCCAGTATATTTTTCTTCATAACGGGGGCCCATGAAATTACAATAATAGTGCTATTTAAATATAGTGGATTATTAAGAATTAATAAGTTCGTCATTTGCATAAAAAATCAATTTTAGTTAGCCGTCCTTTGCGGAATAACTGAATTAAATAACAGAGAGAAATTTGGTGTCCATTTAGATAATTGTTCCCTCAAACAAAGTTTTCAAGAAGCTTAAAGTATAGAATATCTTTAGTTATATTTCATTGTGTAATTCATCAAACATACAATACAATGTTAAGAGTAGGTATTATACAATTAAAAATATTTTAATAAAGCTTGAATAGGCTAATCGTCAAACAACTACATGGGTTTTGTAAATATGTATAAAAAAATAATAAAAACTTGCTCTGTGTACATCTACTATATCAAAGGACAGTATGAATACATTTAAAAATGTATAAGAAAAGAAAAATAAAAAATACGAATACAATAATTATTCTTTATATTTTTCCGAGAGCATATGAAAAGAAAACTTAAATAGAATTTTTTCCAGTGGCGGTCTGTGCTAAAGGGCACCAGGTCATGTGCGTTCCCTAGCAATAGCTGGTCAAATAGATTTTTTATTTGTCTGTTATTTTTAACATATCTTATAAATATGTACTTATTTATTATTATTTGTTAATTCTTACAAATTTCATCAAAACTACTTTTTGCACCTTTCTCCGCATCCGATATCAAACCTAATATAACCGTGTCGAGAGCGGCCGATTAAGAGGACGAGGAGTCGCGAATACAGATATGAAAGGGGCACATATTTGCCCTTCCCATTTAAACTGAAATATCAAAACATCAGTGACAGTGAAATTGCAAACGAGAACAGTTGTCTGTTTCTAGTCTGGTGGCGTCATCCGGTCATGTTCTAGTATATTTGTTTAATTTCTTTGATTTGTTTTGTTTCTGCAAGAGCTGCGAAGGATGCCCCTGCACCTCTGCAGTTCTTGACCCATGTACACAGCTTTTATATACACCCCTGCATTTTGTGCCCTCCTTTTGCATAAAACCACGGGCCGCCACTGATTTTTTCAAGTAAATTAGAACCAACTTTATCCAAGATATGAGTTATTAATTAATTAATAAAAAAATCCAAGCAATTTTTTAATAGTTTTGACGAAACAAAGCTCTTTTCAATGCAAGGTCGAGGCAGTCTATTTCACCATTGTCGTCAAAAGTTATGCGCTCTTCTTCACATATTATATAATTGTCGGCGATCGACCTCTCGTCAGTGCAAATTTTACACGTAAATAATTTAATGTGCAGTAAAAAAAACAGAAATTAAAATTTATTTTATTATTATAACACGCGTTTTTCCTATCTCTAGTAATTTCCTATGGCTTATATTGTGGAAAATCTGCCTCTTACAGCCATCTTTTCAGATAACGTTCTTCACGATCTGTAGTCCTTCTGGAACGTCCGGCTCTGCAGCAGCCCTCATGAAGACCTTCTTCAGACCACTTTAACCAACATCTTAACACAGTTATCACGTTACGGTCTACGCGGTTGGTAAATCCTGCATTCCTTATACCAATAAATCTAACCACGTTTAAAGTCACTTAACTGACGATAATTTGGAACTCGAACTCTAGACATTGTGGATAATGTTTGCGACAGAAATGTAGACGCAGACAAGAATTTATTCATTTTTATCAGGAATCCTTCAAAATATACACATTTTACATAAAAACCACAGCAAAAGCCAAGATAACATTGGAGTTTTTTGTTGATATTTTAATCATATCTTTGTTCTTCTTCAGGTGCAAGAACACATTCAGTTGTGTTTAAATCAAACAAAAATGGATATGCTCTATCCGTCGAAAAACGTATTTATAAAAAAAAGTTCGATTTGTTTGCACAAGAGTATAATTTATAACATCTTAATATTAAATTACCAAACAGTGAAATATTGATGAAATAAATGTTTATTTCCTTGAAATGATTTTTGTTTATCTAACAAAATTTGCTACAGGATGTTTAGTTATAATGAATATTTTTGTATTGTGTAGGATGCTTGTTTTAATTTTTCGAAATTATGTTTGAAGTCACTAAATAAAGCAGTCGAACACTTTTGTGTAATAAATAAATGCGTCTGGTAAGTTTTTATTCGTGTCTTATTTTGTCCAAAGTAAAGGTGGAGTCCGCCCAGTTAACATAATATAACATAACATAAACACTACAAAAATTAAACAACCCTCGAATCTAAGGCCGATTCTGGACAGGCAAGGGTTACACTTATGAAAAAACGCGGACGCACCATTCCCACCGATACATTGTTGCCAGTGGCGGTGGCGGGATTCGAACCCGCAGGACGATGGAGAGATTAGGGGCATTCAATGTATGTATCAAGGAGTTGGATATAAATGTTATTTGTTTGTTAATATATTTGATGTTACTTGCTTGATTTGATATTTCCTTTGTTAAATTTAAATAAAATTTAATCTATTCTTATAAATTATTTCAATTATTTCATCAAATTTTTTTGAAAAATTGGTGAAACACGTCGACCTTGTTTCCAAGGGGGACATATTTTAATGTAATACTTGTATACCTATCAACGTCCCTCTACCCTACACGGCCACCTCCTCAAAAAAGTTCAAATGGCAAAAGGGATCGAGTGATACATTTTTTGAAAGGTTTTTCAATTCTCTACATAACTATGTATTTTTTTTAAACTTTTATCGAATCGTTCCTGAGAAATAATTGTTTCATTATTTTAGGTTTGGGAAATAAAAATAAAAGAATCAGTTTAAATTATCGTATGTATTGTTCAAAATGACCCCCACCGACTTCCATACAGTAGTATAATCTGTTTTAAAATTCTGTACGAATATTTCTGAACACATCTGGAGTCAATAAACGGCATTCTCGAACAATTCTTTCACGTAACTCTTCCAGAGATGCGGGTTTTGTTGCAAATACCTTCGATTTCAAATGTCCCCACAGAAAGAAATCCAAGGGAGTTAAATCGGGTGACCTAGCGGGCCACTCCACAGGACCTCTTCTTCCAATCCATCGCTCAGGAAACCGATTATCCAAAAATTGCTATAGCAAAATGTAGGGGTGCCCCATCCTGTTGAAAAAACAGTTCGCCCTCTAAAAGATTATCGTCTTCTTCGAGGATTTTGGTAATCATTAGCTCGATGTTATTTTCTAACAGATCGAGGTACCTTTCGCCATTTAAATTATCAGGAAAGAAAAACGGCCCGACAATGTGATCCCCTAAGATTCCAGCCCAAACATTTAACTTCTGAGGCCTTTGGGTATGAGTTTCCATGAACAAATGTGGATTGGTTTCACTCCAATATCTACAATTGTGCCTGTTTACCTCCCCATTTAACTGAAATGTCGATTCATCAGAAAAACACGTATTGTACAATAGATTGGCATTATCATTTAATTGTTCACTAAAAATCTCACAGAATTCAAGCCGACGATCGGGATCATCTTCGTTTAATTCGTGTACCAATTTAAATTTATGTGGATGAAATTTGTGGACCTTTACTATTCGATGAACACTGCTTCGTGATACACCGGAAGCCTCAGCTACTTTCCTGATCGATTGAGTATTATCCATCTGCAAATAATCCAGAACTGCCACTTCGACTGCTTCATTCATAATCGGTCGCTGAGGTTCATGCTTTTTGTTTCCTACAGAACCTGTTTCCATAAATTTTCTCAATAATTGTAAAACATACTGAGAACCAACCCTTCTATCTGGGTGATTTCTATTGAATATGCGCTCCGTAGCTCTAGCACAATTATCGTTTTTAAAATAAATGCTGACAATTTCTATTCTCTCCTGAAGGGTATAAACCATTTTGAGAACTCACTCTCGTAAAATGTAGTATCTCGATTTAAAATTGGTTGTGAACAAATTAATGTTCAAGGACTATCAAATACTTATGAGTCTTTTATTATTCTAAAACTAAACGGACAAAGAAAGTGTTTTTTGTCGACAAAACTTGTGTTGATTTGAGAGCACTAAAAAATATAGTTTTTTTTTATAAATTCCAATACCCAGTGCCGTGTATTTTAGATTTTTTAAACGATTTCGATTGTGTGTAATCATCAAAAATAAAATTATTTTCCTTAAGAACGAATCGATAAAAGTTAAAAAAAATACACAGTTATGTAGGGAATTGAAAGACCTTTCAAAAGATGCATCACTCGACCCCCCTTGTCATTTGAATTTTTTGAGGAGGTGGCCGTGTAGGGTAGAGAGATGATGATAGGTATACAAGTATTACATTAAAATATGCCCCCCTTGGAAACAAGGTCGACGTGTTTCACCAATTTTTTAAAAAAACTTTATCTCCAAAGTTATTCATGGTGCCTACTTTTGGTTGGAACACCCTGTATATCACCAACACGCATCGACGGTCATTAAACAACTAACACTTGTGTCGACTCGTGCCATATGCCCTACGCTGACCTGCGATAGAGAATTCAATCTCAACGTTCCAGCTTTAGTGATAATACAACATTTAATATTACTATACAGCCGATTGGAAACAAGTAGTATCAAACTTTACACACGCACTGTATATGGTGTTTTATTTGATAGTATTACCATCTTTTAGCAGTCAGTATTTTCGGATAATATAAGTTACTTAGTACGAGGAAATGTTACTTGAAAGACATGCATCATTCTTATGCTTTTAGTTATTCTTTGAACGATCCATGTTTACTTATTGAACGGAATGGAATCCATCAATTTGAAATAAACATACCGAATGACTTCTGTGAAATTGCCTTCATCCAAAACAGTGATAAATGTCGTAGTTGATGCTGATAGTTCCAACTTTGAGTGGATCTTTTGTTTTGTATGGACGAGAAAATAGCTATGTAATTGAAAATAGGAAATAAATTAAGATGTCAAGAGATTAGAGACGGTAGAAGTTTGCTGGTTTTTACTACCACGGTTACTCAGTGTGATGAAATATAATAATGACAATAATATTAAATGACATGAATTTTAACAGCATGGATTAGAAGAAAGCATACTTAACTTGATTTCAGTCTAGGATATGTTTAGAAGACTGTTTAATTTAATGTGTTTGTAAAATTGCTTAATACTCTGTGGCAAAGAGTCAAAGAAAAAAATAAGATAAACTTTGCTAATTTGAGCAAGGACATACTGTTGACTGTGATTAGATTATAAAGATTATATTGGATTTGACCTATTTTACGAATTGTATATTATTATTAACATGATATAAAACAGAACTCTTAAAATTTATTACATTTTATATATATTTATATATAAAATATGCATCGTATTATTCCAAACAGAAATATACACTTTTGATCTCTAAATGTTTACGATAAAATTTTCTTTAATAATTAAGATACACTTTTTTGTCGAAGGTTTCAAAGCATGCCACAAACCACTCACGGATATCTCGCAGTGTCGGATCATACGTCACTTAATTGGCATTTCATCGGTTTTGACAAGGTGGTTGCAAAATCAAGACTGTTTTGATTTTGTAACTTCCTGAATAATCGGAAAAATGAGGAGACTCAATTAAAAACCTATACTCCGATAAATCTTGAACCTTAACCTTAATTATGGGATTTACTGAGTTTGTTTAAATGTTTCTACCTCGGTTCGTACTGACTTATGACTTAAAATCACGTAGTATTCTGACAGAATATACTCAACTTGGTGGTTAGGCTTCGCCTCTAGATTTTTTTCGTAACAGTTCGTCTCGAGAAATCGGTAAACAAGATTTGATGCAGTAACAAAATTTATTGTAATAAATTAAAATTTGTGGTATTACCTGAAAAATGAATTTTATTATGTTGAACAATTTTTAAAATGTAAAAAAAGAAATATTTTTAGTCTTAACATTTGATTGTCCGTAGCTCATTTAACAAGAATTTTCGGACCTACGGTCATTAACACTTATTGATTCAGTATAGAATCACTGATAAAATATTGGACAGCATTTTCAGAACATCCTGTATTCTTATATTGTTATTAAGGAACAGCTGGTAAAAATACAGAAAGTAAAAGATATTTTTATGTAAAATCTCTTTTCCTAATTTCGATATCCGTCTGTTATTCTAAAGTGAAATTAAATAAATTATATCCTTCGCTGTGACTATATTATGTAAACATGATACCGAGTGACTGCCATAAGTTGGACTATTAGTATCGCTCATAGAAATATATTTGTATCTTGTGGGTTCGGGCATTTCCGACTGCGAATTATAATAATATAATTAATATTTTACAGAATCTACAAACCTCTAAGTTCTAGTTCTAATGAACTCTTAGAAAATCATTGTATTTGCTGTCGAATTAAAATTTGTACGTAGAAAACCGTACGTTTAACGAAATCCTGACCATTAGTCTGAAGATAACCTGGAGTAAATAATCGAAACTTCATGTAACCTCAATGTATTTTAAAAATATAATTTGGTATTGTTAAAGGCATTCTTGTTGCAAGAAGGTGAAATTTTAATCTCCTTTGACGTTTGTTCATTGTTTCCAAATGTTCCATTACACAGACCTTGGACTACCTTGAGGATTAACTTGAATCAGACAATATCAAGATGTAGTAAAAATACATTTAACTTACTGAACTTTGCATGATTCAATGACGTTTCTTTGAATAACATGAATGAACAGCAGTGAGTAACTCTTCCATTCATTGCCAGTCTCTTCATGAACAGATTCGACACAGAAGCAAAAGAAGCAATCGAGTATTTCCCTAGAGTTTGGCTTAGGTATGTGGATGACATTTTTACAATGTTTGATATAAAATTCAATATTAGTAACTTTCAGTCGTTTGTGTCAGTTAAATTCACATATGAAATTGAAAACTGTGGACAACTACCATTTTTAGATGTATTAATAATTAGAAATAGTGAAAATAAGTTAGAATTTGATATATTATACAGAAAAGATACCAGTATTTTAAGTAGTGCACAATGGTGAGAGTCCCTAAGGACTCTCACCATTGTGCACAAAATGTCGAGTTTTAATTTTCTAGTTCTTCGCCCTTCATAAGAAGACGTTTGAAAAAAAAAGCATCGTTGCATGTAAGTTTAGTTGATCAAATAATTAGGAAACTTAAATTTAAAGAGACACTCAACTTTTCAAAGTGAAAGAGACAATTCGAAATTTGTGTTGATTCCATGCGATCCTCGATTCACCCGTGACATTGGTAAGTTTTTTAAAGATATAGGTATGACAGTTCTTCATTTATCAGGAAATAAACTGCAACAGCTTTTAGGCAAACCAAAAGACAAAATTGAAACAATCGAAAAGTCGGGGATTTACGAAATTAGCTTATAAGCACTGCAATCAAAAGTATGTTGGACAAACTAGACGATCAATCCATACTAGATTTAAGGAGCATATGGCTCATCTCAAATGTGGTAGAACAGATAAGTCTAGTGTTGCCCACCACGAGTTTGAGGACAACCATAAAATAGTAGCAGTTTAAGATTAATTAGGAATGTAACAAATACAAGAGAGATGGATGCATTTGAAAGCTTGGAAGTTACAAAGTGTAAAAATAGTATGAATAGTGACAGAGGGCCAATCCCAAATAGTTGTGCTATTAATTTATGGGTTAAGAGCTTTCAAGAGACTGCTTCAGCTTGTAAGAAAAGGCCTCCAGGAAGACCAACTGCGGTACGTAAAGTTCAGTTCAAACTTATTTGTAACATAAAGAAAGGTCGATTTGATTCCTTTACCGCTGTCAAAGATGCCGATGTTTTTTATGTTACAAATAAGTTTTTTGAAATAAACTTTACACACTTAAATATTAATCGAGAAAGAGAGACTATAGACTGATTTCCTCAACAATCTGTTCATCGGCATTCAGTGTCATTGAACACGTCCAGCTCCAGCTTTCGTCGCATATGGCACAAGAATTTAACTTACCATTTATCACCCATACAAAATTCAGATTTCCATAAATTGCGAAATCAGAACCGTCTTAGCCATGAACGTTTCTGGCAGCAATTTTGTGATTTGTAAACGATACGCCTGCCCAATTCAACAATGAGTGGATGTCTGACGAAGCACATTTTCATTTGACAGGATACGTTAAGAAACAAAACTACCGTTACTGGTCTATTGAGAATTCACCAACAGCCACTTTATAGCATTAAAGTAACTGGTGTGCAATTTCGTACGTTGACATCATTGGGTTTCAATTTTTCAAGGATGACAATGGTGTCGCCCAGATTGTTACATCGGCTAGATACGTAAATTTTTAGTACCAGAATTGCGTCGTTTACTTCAAAATCCCTGACTTATGGTTTCAAGAGGATGGATCCATAGCTCTCACCGCAAGAGCTTATATGAATGTTTTGCGAAATTTGTTTCTGCATCATTTAGTGTCCCTAAATGGAGATTTGCCGTGGCCTGCCAAGTCCCCGGATCTTACACCTTGCGATTTCTTTTTGTGGGACTATCTAAAGTTCAAAGTTTACGTCAATCGTCCACATACCATCCAAGAAGCGCAAGAGTAATATACGGGAAGAAGTTAGAAGGATAAGTACCGTTGAATATGCTGAGAAATGTAATGGAAAACGTCCGTTCACGAATGCAAGAATGTTTGGAGAGAAGAGGGTATCACCTTGCAGATGTTATTTTAAAAAAGTGAAATGCTTTTTCATACTCTTCATTGAGGTACAGTTGTTTTACTAATAAAATTATTTTCATCTACCTTTCAACACTTGTGACTCGTTTTTTTTTTTTGTTCACCTTATATTTTTTGAACATGTAGGTGAATTTTAGATTAAACCGCACATTAGTCATCTTCACAGCTAAAGAATAGAGTGGTGTGGTGTGTATACCATGAGAAAAAAATTAGAAGACCAGCCATTTAGAAATTGGTCACTTTTGCCTGTAATATTTGGTTGATTGTGAAATATTTGCCCATCTCTATATATGACAGGACCTCGTCAGTTAGGCCTCCCACGTACTGCCGATTTTTAGTTGTACAACTAAAAGTTGAAGTCGGTGAGTTGTACAAGTTAGTGTACAGAGGCAACAGCCCTACGACTAAAAATTGGATCGGTTGGGAAATTGACAGTGCGCGGTGTTTATCCAATTTCCATAAATTTTTGTGGTTGTCACTCTACCAACTTTTAGTTGTACAACTAAAAATCTTAAGTATAGCAATGAGGATTTTATAATATAATATGGTAAAGAGGGTTCACCGTGTATGTATATACCAAGATTACTAAAGGAAGGTACACTAGTGTATACTATGTATACTACGCGCGTTGCGTGGTAAATGTCAATTAGGTGAATACGGCAAACGCTCATCTGCTGTGCTATGCTATGACTCTCATTTGTTTGGACAAACGCTTCAGTAGATCGAAGAGAGTAAACGTGGTCGGTGTAGTGCAATCTGGCGCGCACTTCGCTCGCACGTTGGAATTTGTTATTGATCTCTCTCGTCCAATTGGTTTTTCACTTGTCCACGCTTTTCTATTCCACCGCTCAATTTGATTTTCTCGTTTTTCCTGTCTTGATATTTTAATTCTTGCGGCGTTCCTCAAAACAAATTTTAGCAGTGATTTAAACATGTTTTAATTGGATTTAAAGACATTAAATTACTGATTGTGCCTCTATAAATTTGATTTTAATCAATGTTGTTGCCGACTAATTCCTCACCGGTCGGTTTTCAACAAGAATTTTATCACAGTGTCACGGAAAAAACTAAACTGTTTGCATCGAAATGTGTGAATAGAAGTTCTAGTCCCGCGAAAGAAAAGTGTAATAATGACACTTTGAAAAGGGGGAGGTTCAGGTTTTGTGTTTGTACCGGTCCTAGGAAAAGCAATAAGAAGTCCACGAAGTGGTATGTTAAGGTAAACATTTGATTTTTTTTATTATAATAATATTTTTTTTGACGGTTTTGTGTCCACAGTTCCAAATATATGATAAAGTTATTTAATATACCTATCAACATATAACCAAAAGTATGCCGGTACCTGCATAAATAATATGTGGATTAGAATTAATACGAAAAACTGTCAAAATTTGTGTTTACCATTTTCTAAAATATTTTATAAATGTGTTTTAAACATTTTTTGTACATGCCTTTGCCAAATTCTCACCATATTTTGCCAATCTTTGCTGGCATTCATACAAGTTTTGCTAAGTGGTCATCCCTCACATACTACTGGTTTTTCCTCCTATGAATCTTTTGCCTATTTTATATATTTGTGTTTAATGGCATGGACGCAAGCCAGTCTTTTTTTGTATTTTGTGTATAATATTTTGTCATTTTATTCATTTGTCATTTAAGACATAATCGAAATAATTAAAAATATACATTAATACAATTTATAGTATTTAAATAACGAATATTCCGTTTGACTATTAAATTAGATAATCTCGTAGATAACCTAAGAAATTAATATTACAGCATGAAATAAATTGATAAAGAAATGCGAATAAAAATGTAAATATTAGTTTTTTTACTCCTTCATAAAGAAAGTAATATGAAAATAGTTTTTACGAAGATGCTCGAATTGCACGTTTCTGACCCCAAAAATTTATTTTTACAAAATATCTATTAATTCTTGACTTTCAGGTTTTCTGTGATCAGTGAAAATTTTTATTATTACCCACTTTTGGAAATTAAAATCAAGATTGAATCAAAACAAAGATGCTATCACATGGGCGTCGTCAAAAAATCTTTCCCCCCCCCCCACACCAAAAAACAGGCCCCCCAAACACCCCCCCCCCAAAAAAAAAAGAGGAAGAGAGGAGGGAGGGAAGGGAAGAGGAAGCACCCAACACACAAAAACCCACCACAACAAAAACAAACACCCCAAAAAAAAAAAAAAAAAGGAGAGAGGACAACCAACCCCCCCCAAGCAGGAAACAACGACAGGAGGCACGCAACCCC
>JANEYF010005087.1:1800000-2045000 GCA_029963845.1 Rhamnusium bicolor | reverse complement strand
TATTATTTGTTAGTAAAATGCTATTAATAGACATTCTTAAACCTATGGAAGAGCTTTGTTTATGTTACAAGTAATCATAATCATTAATCACTGAACTTTATTTACTTATACGAGGCGAGTGCTGTACCTATGGGATACGCAGTAAGTATTAGGTAGGTATATACATACTTACTTCATAAATGTACCTTAATGATTACAAAGTAACGAATACAAAGTAACGATTACTATCCGTAGAAGTAACGAATACATACGAGTATTCAAAAGTAACGAGTATTCCCATCACTAGTCACTGATGATACTGTATGCGAATTTGACCCAAAGAGAGCAAAAACGTATTGCTGGCAATTACATCTGGCTAAAGGCTGGTTGCTCAGATCGTAGCTCACAGTAAGTGCCAAACGTTTCAAAATGCCATAGATTTATTTGTGCTACTGACGAGTTGGAATTTTTTGTTTTAAATTAGTAATGAATATTTTGTTCCATTATCATTACATGTGTCTAAATATCTCAACTCGGTGGAGTAGTTGGCTAGAGTGTTCGATGGCAAGCGTGACTAGATAATCTCTCCATCGTAGCTACGGGTTCAAATCATGCCACCGGCACTGACAATGTCGGTGGGAATGGCTGTGTGCACGTTTTTTTTTTTTATAAGTGTAACCCTCGCCTGTGCAGCTTCGGCTTTCGATTCGGAGGTTGTCTAATTTCTGTGGTGTTTATTATTATATTATATTATTATCTCTAAAGCCGACCCTGACTTCTCAATCCGTTCTGAAAAGAACCGGTCTCTACATACATACGATGTGTACACCCACAGATGCAGACTATTTCTTTGGTACAAATTTGATATTTTACCTGACGCTGGGATAGATTATTTCATTTTAATTACTTTTACAAGGTGGAACTTGAAAATATATGATGGAGGTTCTAATATTTTTTTTGTTGTGTGTACGCAGCACAACTGAATTGGCCGAAATTTCATAAAAGGGACTATGTAATTTCATTTTTTCAAAACAGGTTATTCCAGTTGAGGTCAAACTAAAGGTGTTGTCATGACTGAATTCTGCAACGAAAAGTTTGGTGTGAAAATTCCCGGAAATATTCTAAGGTTGTGTAGGTTAAGGAACTACCTTGTTTTACTTCAGTTTTTTTTTAACTATAATACAGTAAAACATAATATCGAATATTTCTAGAACCTACTAACAACAGACACGCAAATTGTATATCATGGAGTTTTTTTGCAAAAAACCTTGCACGAGGCTTTACATACTATTGAAATTATTTTTATCTATAATAGAAAGCGACATTATAAACCAGACAATAAACTGTGTAATTATATGGTTTTTAGTAAAAACACGAATGAGAATACGTAATAAAGTATATGCTAAAGTATGCATAATAAGTTTTTACTTATCCGGTATTTTTACCGGGTGACTATTAAAAAACGAATCTTGTTTGAAGCTCCATAACTCTGGAGTACATTGAGATATCGATTTGAAATTTCTTTCTCTTACAGACAATGGTTTGAAAGGTATTCCTAACAAATGTCTTAGATGTGCCTATCAACAACGAAATAACAAAATTTTAAATTTACCATTCAAATCAAAACATTATCAAGTTTGGTGAAAGTTTTGTCTAATTATCTCGAGATTTTTTGTAACAATGGCATCTCACTTAAGGGGGTTATGCAGGTCAGAAATTTCTAAAAATTCGATTTTCGGTTTTTTGCATATTCTTATAGTGCAAAGCCTTATCTTTAATAATCTGAAAGAATTTTTGAAAAATCTTGAAAATTGACCGATTTACAGCGGTTTTCGTAGTACCCTTCCCCGGGCGGTTTCGGCCCAAGCGCCGCGGGAGCCTATTGTACTGGAAGCGCGCTTAAGCCAGGTACTTATACCTGGATTATAGATGACCCTTTTAATCCTTTACTACAATATTTTCTATCTTATTAGAATTTTTAGGCATGAAATAAATCTGTACCTGATTTTCAAATGCGTTTTTCTCGAAACTATGTTTTTTTGGACCGTGTACGTGATATCTCGAGAACCGTTAATCCGATTAACACCAAATTTTGACACAATGTTCAGTATGAAATTTGCAACAATCTGTGCCGTGGGTTTTTTTGATATCTTGCACCATTTGTTTATTATTAATAATTGAATCAAGTGAAAATTGACTTTTTTTTCAAACTACTGCCACAAATCGAATTTTTTAATTTTTCAAAAACCCACGGCAGAGATTGTGGAAAATGGTATAAATGACAAAAAAAAATTTTTGCGTTTGTTTCAGATGCATACAGTTCCGGAAATCCGGTACACCGTTTGGGGACGGCAAAAAAATGCGTTTCAACATTTTTTATTGCATACTTTTTTTTTGTGTAAAAATTGACATAACATTTTTTTTTTAGATAATTGAGACATTGCTTTTTAATTTAAGACCAGTCCCATGTTTCTATGTTCAATAGTTGAGCCGCAATTAATTCCCAAAAAAAAGTTAGCATTTTTCGCCGCGCGACCTGCATAACCCCCTTAAATAAGTTTGACTTAGAGATCATTGCAACTTGTTATCAAGAATTGGCGTGGCAAATGAATTGCAGAAGAATTTCCAGGGAAGAGATGGCCACTTTCTAGCGTAAATCGTGCTAATAGGCAATTGATACAAACTTGATCAATTTTTAGAAAACCTGTGAGTGGAAGGCCTGTAATTATTACAAATACCGAAAATTCAGAAATGGTACATGAACTGTCTTTGTCACAAGAAAATCAATCGGGAACTCATTTATCACAACGTAAAATAGCAAACAGATTTAGAATCAATCGCAGGTCTGTAAATTATTCAAAAACGATTAGGCGTTGAATGCTACAAAGGGTTGCAATCCCCGGTAATTTTACTAAATACAAAAATGCGACGATCATTACGAGCCTTGGGGTTTATAGGAAGTTTTCGAATGTAGATCTACGGCGTTTAGGTATTCAAGATGAAAAAGAGTCCCGCAGAATCCCAAGTTGGAAATTTTATTTGTAATTTGTTTCGGATTAAGATGGGATAGGGAACTGTCGATGCCCTAGATGTGGTTCGGACTCCACAATAAACTGTAATTCTCTCTTTACTCAACACAAAATCCTAGGATTTTATGGGAGTTACTTCGGTGACTTGCGAGGTGGTTTAGAAAACATTTTTTAAGAATAAGCAAAATAACAGTTTATTCAACTACAAGATAAAACGTTATTCAACCGGAACGTATAAGCCACAACAAGTCTAGGGTTTCTAAGCTCATGGTATCCTGCGTAATATCCTGGAATGGCAAAAGTGTCTTATTTTTTACAAATATCCAGTTGAAAAAAACGAATGTGGATAACTACGTCCACCATTTGCGAGAGGATTTAATACCTGAAATGCGCCAGTTGCACCCAAACAATGATTGTTCTTATTCAGGATGATGCCCCATTACACAGGGCTCTAAGAACACAACATTTCTTAGCAGAAAGCTCGTCATCCTTTATTTAAGCAAATCAGTTGCCACCAAATTCTCTTGATTGTAATCCATTCGACAATTCAGTATGTAATGCATTACAGGAAAAAGTATATGCCCAAATACGAGAACCGTTTGTGAACCTGAAAGATCTGCTTTGTCGAATAGAAGTGTGGGCAAAGGGGACGTCCCAAGAGATCTAACTCTAATAGCCACCTCCAATGCCATTTCCCATGAGATTTAACGCATCACCATGTATACAGGGTGTCCCTACAGTGCGTATTTGTTCCTTAACTCTCTAACTATTACAGATAGAAAAAAAAAGTTAACACAAAAGTTCCTAAGTATTCATCATTGCATACTTTAAAAATAATTTTAGTCATACAGGGTATTTCGTTTTGGCTGTGTAGTAATCAACTTTGTTAATTAAATAAAACACCGTGTATTATTTCATATTTGGTTAGTGAGCATCAAGAGCTTTCCAATAAACTACATAACATGTACTTTGTTTGAGTAGTTCAGGAATTATTTGAAATTATGTAGAAATTTTGACGTATGTACACCATTACAAGAGACGTATTCGTCTAATTTGAAATATTTTCAAATGTTTCGATACGGTAATGAATTACAATAGAAAAGTGCTTTCAAACCATGTGTTCGCTTTTACATTTTTTTTTTTATAGGATGTCCATAATTTTGTGTCGAACTTGGAGATTTAAAAACCTGAATAACTTTGTTATTTCAAATGGAAAACCCTATATGTTATTTCATATTCAATTAGAGAATTTCAAGAGCTTTCCGATGACCTACTTAACATTTAGGAAGTAATTATATTGAATGCATTTGTTATTTTATTTTTCAAATCATTGACGTCTCTGGGTTCTTCTTGATAAACTATGTTTTTAATGGTACCTCACAGACAAAAATCTAAACTTGTAAGATCGGGCGATCTTGGAGGCCAAGTCACTGGACGACCTCGACCAATCCAGCGTTGTTGGAAAATTTCATTTAGGTACTCTCTTACCTCAGCGCTATAATGCGCTGGTGCATCAACGTGTTGAAACCATAGTCTAGCTATGATATTTAGTGGTATATTTAGTAATAGGTCATCTAATTCATTTCGCAAGAAATTTAAGTGTGTCCTTCAAAGAAATTTGGTCCGTTAATATGTTGGCCCCCCTATTCCAGCCCATACAGTCACACTGAACTGATTAATTCCTGAATTATTCTTGGGTTTTCTGTCGCGTAATAATGAAAATTGTGACTATTAAATCGGCCGCAGTTATAAAATGTAGATTCGTCACTAATTAAAACGAAGTTAAAAAACAGAGAATCTTCATTAATTCTAATTCATGCCCAATCGCAGAATCTTAGTCTATACTCAAAATCGAGGTTTGATAATTTCTGGTGGTGTTGTATATGATAGGAATGGAACTTATTTTTCTTTACTACCCTATTTATCACACTCTGAAATATCTAGTTGGTCACTGAGCTGCCTCACACTTACATTAGGATTTTCTACAATGACAGTGCAAATAGGGAACTTGCACATTTTTTTTTTACTTCATAAAAATGTTCTACAATACTAAAAAATAAGATATGCAAAATATGACGCCTTAATTCCCAATAATAAATTTGTTATAAATTATTAAAGTTTCGCGTGCGAGCGAACCGTTTCAAACAGGTTCAAAAGCGCAGGAGTAGTCGTGACATCACACCATACCACGACGGAGATCCCAGCACTCGACTGCTTGATTTCAGCCGTAAAAATACCAGCATCGCCATAAATTTTAAGTGTATAGGTACTTAAAATGGAAACAAAAACTCCTTATTTTAAATATTGCATTGTACCGTTGTGTAAGAATACTATAGTAAAAGTGCCAGATAAAATATTTATAATGTTACCAGAAGATAAGATTCGTCGATCAAAATGGCTAAAAGCGTGTAGAAGAAATGAAAAAGACATTTCACAGAGCAGTAGGTCTCTACATGTGTGTGAAGATCATTTTAATGTAAGTACATTATTAAATACTATATGTCTATCTACTAGTTTTTCGCAGGCGGGCAATAAAATATTCCGAATTATTGAATTTTAATTAGGGTAGGATTAAAGAAAGAATGTGTAAACAATGTTAGAAAATAAGATTAGTAGATAGAATGTAATTTAGTGATACTAAGTAAAGGTAATTTCCTGGTGCGAAAGTAAACACCTATTTATTATAATACTCTTCGCAAATACGATTAGGAAGAGTATATTGCATTTGATCGGGACATTTCTAAAATCGTTAATATCGCTCGCAGAGAAAAAATCATTTCGTTCGTCATCGAATTCTGAACAACTTTCAAAATGTCCGTCTGTTCATCTGTCCGTCCGTCTGTCTGTCCGTCACGTTTCTTGTAAGCACGATAACTAAAGAAAAAAAAGTCCGTTCGAATTGAAATTTGGGCTATAAGTTAGTGTTAGCTAGAGGAAGAAATCCATTGTTTTTGAAAAAAATCAAATAGTAAATAAAAAAAGTTATAGGACATTTTATTTAAAAATATGAATCTACAGAGGGTTGCAATTTTCAATGTACTACTAAAATTGAAGTAATTTTCTATAGACACCAAAATGCTGTAAAATATACTACCACAAATTTCTCCTACGCAGTCGGCATCATCGGGAGATGAAAAAAAAAATTGAAAATTAAATATGTGATCAATATATTAGATATTGTAAAAATGAATCTTAGTTTATACTATAAAATATACTGCCACGCGTTTCGCCAATACAGTCGGCACCATCGGGAGAGAAAATTAAATATGTAGTCAATACATTAGGTATTGTAAGAATGAAGTTTATAAGACAAACACAAGATTCTTTTCAAAAAACTGCGAAGAGTATCCTACAGAATGTGCAACAAATGTCTTCTATAGAGACACTTTACACGTGTGTACAAAAAAAAACACGAAAAATATAGAAGTGGCTGTTGTAAAGAATTACCCTAAATTCTTTCATAAGTCTGCTAAAAATGCTTAGTTGCAACTAAGCATTTTTGTAATTATTTCTTTTTATTCCGTGATCAAGTCATAACTATTTCATGTTTATAAATTATTACTAAAAGCTAAAAAAAATACATACTTCTCTGCCTTGACCCCACGGACTTCTCCAAGGGAAAACTTTCACTATTTTGTATAAAAGATGCCACCATAAACATATCCACTTTAGGCAAATTATCAGATTAGCCCTTTGAAAAACCTTGATCAGTCATTTTAAAATATCTGTACAACTACAATAAGCGGTATTATAAAACACAATTATATATTTATATCAGAACAGTCATTAACAAATCAACCACAGTCTTATAACACCGGTAAACATCTGATTGTATTGCTTCCCGGCGCGACGACTACCGAATATGGTATGGTGTGACGTCACAGTCAATAGTAGCTCGTTTCGGGCCACCTCAATTTTATCGCTGTATAGATCCTTTATACTGATCGCGTGGAATTAGAAAACTTATTTTTTTGTGAAGTACACGTTTTATTACAACGTTACGCTATGTTTTTTAGTATTATTTTTATTTTTAAAATTATAGGCAAGTTCCCTATTGCAAACTGATTTTCCTCTCTACTAACCTCATGAGTTCTTGAATACTTTTATATTTAATACTTAATGTTGCTTGAAATCTAGTTTTCAGCCTTTCAAAAGCACTCAGTTGTGGGTGTCTTCTATCTGGATATGTAACAGCGTACATTCTAGATGTTAATAAAGAATTTTTATTGCATTCTCCCAACATATAAAGCATATCAACTAATTCATTATCGTAAAAATTCATTTTTTTTAATAATTATTCCTGTTTTACTAAACGCACAAAACCACTACTAATAATTGTCACAACTGTTACAATCAATTATGACTTCTGACAGTCTCGTATCTTTGTTTCTACGGCTTACTTGATCTTAAAATTTTTAAGAAGTAACTACCGGGTCATTTTTGCAGATTACTGTTACTGTTTTTCTCTCGTTTTCTCCCATGGGTAAGAAAATAATTAAGCTTAAAAAAAGGATATAATTTTCTACAGTACATTATTTTGGATGGATATGACCTGTGGGATATTTAAGTGAAAAAGGCACATTATCTTTTTGTTGATTTGTTTATATTTATTTATTTATTTAAATTTTAATCGAATTCACTATTAAAAACACTGTTTTACAATTTTACATCAGTTTTGCTTATAATTAAATATTTTAATAAACTGTTTTGTAAACAATGCATTGCAAGGATATTGAGAAAATGTAATTAATTTTTAGTTTTGGTTAAAATACCAAAGTTTTTAAATACTACTTCCAACTATCGTACCATAAAAAATTGGTATTGTTGTAAATCACTCGGTTAGGATAGATTTCAATTCAATTATTTATGTTGCCGGAATAGTTATTAAATTAGTTGCAGCAACTACACTCACGTTGTCGACATCGAGCACAGGCGTGAGGGCGGGCGTGGCAGTGCCAGATCATTAAATAATTGAAAAATAAATGTAGACCAAATAATTACAGTAATTTTAAAAATTAAAAAATAATACTGGAAATATATGTTAATTTATATTAGGTACTTTTTTGTCTTTAAATGAAACAAACAAAAATAAAACGGCCAGAGGGGTTCAAGAATAAAATGGCCAATGAAATGGTGTATGTGGCTGATTCGTTGTTGCGTTTTTGGGATAGATACTAGTCCTTGCTTTGTTTTGTTTTTGGAAACGAGCAGTACACGTGGGGCTGTATGTTGTGTTGAACACTGTGTACTGTACTTTCCAACCTTTGCTAGTTTTTGTTTGTAATATGTCCCATCCTCGATCCCATCCCATATCCTTGTTCTTAAGCTACGATATTTTGATGAGGACCAATAATTTCGAAACTCGGGTGCGCAGCCACATCATTGATTTCTCTTTTTTTTTGTAAAAATAAAACTATTCCGTAAATCTCTCATTTACAGTCTTACATTCCAGTAGGCACTATTGATGCTGATTTCTTCCATGCATTAAGTATGCATTAACCTAATGAATAGAGCTGGCAGAAATGTGCGGCGAGTCATAGGCGTACGCATCATAATAAGCGTAATAAAAGAAATTAACTAGTAACAAAAGCAATAAACAGTTACAATTTATAACAATTATGCACAACATACCCTCTTAACTAGCTTAATGAACTAGCTTCGTTATCACAAACTCGAGAAGATCTATAAAAACTTTGCAGCATCAGGTATGTTTCTATGGTTGTCTCCGTGAGTGATGTTCACTGTGGTGAAAAAATATGCTTATATATTGAGAACGACCGTTCGAAATCTGTTGATGTAATACTAGCATACTTAAAATAGTCTTTGAACGCACTTAACGGATCTATAGTTGCACCATTAGTACCACCACAAATTTATCTTAATCTGGTAAAACCCGTGTCATGCTTTAACACACGTGCAAACTTTTCTCTAACGGGCTCATTTTTTGCGTCACCTATAGAGTGTAGCAGTCGAATTTACTTCGTCCACTGTTTGCAGTGACTCCGCTAATGACAACGTACTGTTTTGTAAATTTTGTATGGTGTCATGTAGTCTTTTATAGTTCTTGTGAATAGTTTTAAGCTGTTTCAACGGAAATATCTTCGAATTTTATCTGGCTCTCCTTAATAGCTGCAGCCTCGTCAGGATTGAATTGTAGTATCACAACATTTGTTGTAAATATTCAGCATAATAAAAAGCTGCCTGCAACCATTTTTCCCAACGTGTAAGAATCGGCTGTGGTGCTTCGGGAATACCGAGACACTTGCTGTGAAATGCGCGAAGACGTTTAGAAGATTTAAGGAACAATTTTTGTACTTGCTATTAATACATCTACCTCTAGAAAACCTTGTCGAATAGTTTCTGCCACAAGATGTGAAGCATGCACTTTACACGTAACATGTACCAATCTACAACCGTGTTCGTGAAGAGAACGGCCTACCAAACGCATTGTCCCGACACCATCGGTCACAAACATCAACAGTTGACTTGTTGACAAGTCAAATTTTTCTAACGTTTCCAGCACTACCCGCGTAATTGTTTTGCCAGTACACTTAGTCTTTTGCTAGCTAGTAATAGTGGAAATGTCCGTTTAAGAAGGTCCAGTACACGTACTGTAACATTTACAATAGAATTTTTTTTGCGATCTGTCGTCTCGTCAACACATAACCACAGCCGTGTATTTTTTAATATACATTTGATCTTATTTACAATGTCTTCGCGTATAGTTGCTACATAGTTACGCAACGTAGCGCGACTTGGTAACGTCACCTTGGGATTGTATTTATTCCAGAATTTCTGAAATGGTTGTTTATCGAGTATGTGCAGCGGAACATCACAGGCAATCAGCATTAAGAGTAAATCGAACATAAACTGTATTGTCGAAGGCACGCAATTTTTTTAGTTTTTTGCTGCACAGTATTTACGTGACGTCTACAATCATATTTATCCCAGCACATCAGATCTGTCTCGCACACCTTACAAATTATTGTAGCACTATTATAGAATAAATCCGGGACTTCACTGATAAATTTATTCACTTTGCCAGCGTAGTGCCGTTTTTTACCCTTGCGTAACATATTTTATTATTAAATTAATATCAACAATAAAATACAACAAATAAAATTATCAACAATACAACAACATAGGATACAACGGAGATGAATAAATTAGCGTGTAAACACTACTACATACAACAATGGACTAGTCTCTCGGCTGGCTTCGATTTATCCGCCATCCGGTCATTGCCTCACCAGATATCTATCTACCTGCTGTTGCATCACTGAATAGCCGCACAACTTGCCAACTTCTTCTAATAAAGCATCAGATTTTATTGTATAACTGATCAGTAGATACCGGACATTTTCCGTGTGTCTCGGACCGGCTTCCCAACTGACCTGTCTGAGATCCAATAGGAAAACAACGTAAGCACGAGTACGCACAACGAGACCTGGACCGTGTTTATTCTTCTTCAGTTTATCTACAGATGTGTGTAGACGGCGCCAGGATGAAAATACGACAATGTCAGCAATTCAACTACAGAAAATTGTTTCCTGGCTTGGTGACTTTCGAGTCAATGAATCTGCACTACATTGTACCGTGTGTAACAGAAAATTAATGTTTCCCAACGTCATATGGCATCTTGAATCAAAAGTTCATCGTAATAATAAAATACGAAACATATCAGGATAACTTTCGTATAGCACGTTTCTTTACGAGTTGTGCATTTTGTTTTGTTCACGACATTTAAAGTGGGAACTCTTAGAGCGCTCTGAATTAAAAAACTTGTATGAGAAGTTCATGCCCGAATGGCCACTACTCTCACGTTCGATTATGCGCAAAAAGTATATTCCTATAATGTATAGCAATGTTCCGGACAATATCACGGAGGACGCGAAAAATCAGTATGTGTGAATTTACGTTGACGAAGCCATGGATTTTAAGGAACATGAAATCATTAATGTTATGCGTATTTTGACTACAATTTAGAGTACACCTCCACTGTTAATATGTAGTAAAGAGGTGCTGAAAACTAATGCGAGAACAGTTGAGGAAATAATTATAAATGTTGTGTAATGTTGTTATTAAAAGTGAAAATATTTTACTGCTTGTATCAGACGCAACGGAATATATGTATAAAGCTGTCAGACTTTTGCGACCACGTATGCCATCCCATATGATTCATGTAGCTTGTCTAGCCCATGCCTTGTATTTCTTAACCGACGAAGTACGTCACTAATATCCTGCAGTAGACCGATTAATTGCAAGTATAAAGGACGCATTTATAAAGGCCAGTTCTCGCCAACAATTTAAGGAGCACCTCTGATTATTATTGTTTCTTACCCAATGGGCCCGCCCTGCACGCACGGAAATTTTCCCGTGTCTACTGATCAGACATGTTTACCCTGGAAAATTCTTTGATGTACCTAGCATACGTCTTGAACAAGTTGATGTACAAACTGTATTACAAATTTTGAAAATGTTCCCCACATGTTTTCTCTGGTCTCCAATAGACTGAAATATAATTTAAGTTTTATAGTAAAATTATGTTTTGTTTAAAAACGAAAAAAAGTTGCAAAAATGCTTTAAACCAGATATAGGTTTTTTTTGTTATTACTTTTTAAAAATATTAATTATTTTTGTGGTAAATACATATAGTTTGATCAACGTTGTATTGTGGGTATGCGTTTTTCAAGTCACATTTTTTTTAAATAGAAAAATTTCTGGCTACTCTGATGTGCAACTATCAAAATATTAATTCAAAAACATTTAGTGAATAGTCATATTATGGCTGAAATTACATTAAAAAACTAAAGATGAAAGATTTTTCGTTTAATTAGTTTTTGGTTACATTAAAACAGTTTAAAAACTCGAAGGAAAACAGAAAAAGAAATTTTCTTCTCAAACACGTTCAACTATATTCGAATCTTTTGACCTGATTTAAGTGAACATTTAATTAAAATTCCATTAGCCCTTTCTGAAATTATTTTTTCTAATGTCTACCAGTGGCAGAATTTAACCGTTTACTCTTAAGAACCACTTTGTATGTTAAATTTCAATAGAATACATATTTAATCTTCAATTTGTCGATTTTTTTTTTGGTATAATACTATAATCAAAATATGAAAATAAATAAATATTCTTATGTTCAGATAGTCTTACTTCTCGCGTTCCAGATGTTTCACCTACATAAAAGTTACTATGTTCGTTTAGAGAGTTGGCGTATCTATAAAATGTTTATGAATATTCATTAACCATTACACGCCACAAAGAATCCATAAACAATATACACATAATTTAATATCTTTCGTGTAATCATGGATGCAGGTACATGTGCCTTACACATGTATTTATAATAACACATACCGATTAATATATTTATTAAACTAATAAACAGGCTGCATAACTTTAAGATTGACTTTGAAAACATAATTATGAAAATTAATCTTTCGTTATAAAGTGAGTGATTTATAAACGATTATAATTGATATTTTTATTATCTGTGTAAAAATATGTTTTGACTTTGAATATGTTTATTGTTTTGATATATTTTTAATTTTTCATGAACTAACGAAAGTATTTTGTTATGCAAATTTGTCATTTTTAAAAATATATTGCCCTCTTTAACCTTTTTGGGGAAATAGAGAGGAAATGCTACCATTATGTAATCATTATATAAACATCATTATGGTGCATATAACATTTTTAATAAATGCAGCAAATTCTTGGCAGAATAAAGAAATTATAAATTGTGCACACACTTCGAGGTTTTTAAATTTTCATCTCGAATATTCTTATATTTTTTCTTTATTAGGAGAGTGGTTATTTTATTGCCGAAAAAGCATGTTGTTATAAATTATATCTGTGTATTACTTCCGTGTTTAGTCCAATTATATTTGGATCAAAAACACCTTCTGCATTTATGGGTTAAATTTAATTAATCATTGCATTCGATTTCACTGAAATAATTAAGAAGCAATGATATTTTTTAGAAAATGAGGTAATTTCCGAAAGGCGTCATTGTCAGTGCCAAATATTTATTATTAACTTATCGTCTAATTCATATAAATAGAGACCGCATCTTAGGTAGTTATTCCAGTCACGGACTTACGAATAATTCTCGTACAACTAATAAAATGAGAATAATGTGAAATTAGTTAATAATCTTCTCAGATGTTATTTTCTGTTACTAATGCCTTGCAAAATACAAGACATTATGCACTCGAGTAATTAAATGAAATATTGAAGAATTAAAAAAAAACTGTTTTAAATGTGGGTGCCATTTACAAATTTAAGTGGTATTGTCATCTTTTAAATGTAGAAGAGATGTTCGAGAAGTACTTCCAGATACACCTTTACTCCCAGAGCCTATTTAACTCGATGAGGTACGTGGATAAAGGCGGCATCATGTTATTATATAAGTTTCGATAGGTAATGTATGATAGATCCACTGAATCCAAATACCGCACTTGCTATTTCATGTGCACAGCAAGCATTTATGGAGCCAACTTTTCATGAAAATTTGGCGTACATACATGTATATTTTTCACGAATTCCCTCAGCCATATACATTTTTGAGCGCCAATCAACATCACATTTTTGTTTAGTTGACGCAATGAATGTTATGTACGATCTACGCCAATGATTTTCCGGTTTTCAGGAACCACTGAGGACAATGTGAAACAAAAATGTCAAACAGTTTTGAATAATAATCTGCGATTTAATATTATGTCATATAGTGGACCTTTTTTACAGGCAAATAACTCGACTTTTCTGATCCTAATGTACCTGTTGCTTCTTTGAGAAATTTTCAGTATTTTAAATACGCTCCAGTTATGTCTGTGGACGTGCAGTGGTCGTTTTCAGATTACAAATAGATTTTTAATGACAGGCGCCGGAATTTAACTCCAGATGATTTAGAACAATAATTATTAATAATATACTTTTATTCCAGTGCCACAAAATAATTGTTATAGTTTATACGAGCACAATTGAAATCGTATAAAAACTAAAAGCCAGCAAAACAGTCGGCATCTCTTTATTCTATATATTATTGTATATGTACAATAAAGAGATGCCGACTGTTTTTGCAGGCTTTCAGTTTTTATACGATTTCAATTGTACTCATATAAACTATACAGTGCTATAATATTTTTTTGCTAAATTTTCAGCATTCATCTAATTTTGGACATTTCAAAAAAACCCGTTAAAAGTATGAGATAAGACATTGCCTATTTTTTATTGTATATCGCTTTTGCACATGATAATGATGTGTAACTATCGAATATAGAAAAATAGGCAGCTGATTATTATGTAAAAACACCTCACAAAACGTATTTTTGAGGTCGCGACAAATCGCGACCGCAGATCAAAATCTGCAATTGCTATCTTGGAAAAAATTGCACTTGTCATTTTTTTTGTACGAAAAATACAATTTTCGCATTTTTATGTTACCACCCCTCTGTATCTGTCATCGCTGTCGTAAAACTTGATATTTTAGTATTGCACTATTTAAAACTTTCGCTTTCCAAAGGCCTATGCAAAAATATGTTTTTTTTTATAAGGCTGAAAAATAAATAAATAAGAGTTGCCACCTTTTGTGTAATTTACAGCGAAAAGTGTGGATCGAGGTAACTTTTTTTATTTTTCAAAATAATTGCACACTGTAAGCGAGTAAGTTTTAATGAAATGAGAATTTTTTTTTATTTAAGGCGTTTTTTTTTTATAAAATGCATAGTAAGTGAGAAAAAAGACCTTGTAAAATGAATCACTCATGCGGCGTTCTGGCGCGCAGTCCAAAACCATATTCATTCAAGTGTTTAGTTCACTGCGGTTAGTTTTTTAAGAAATATTGTAAATATTGTTATAATTAAAAAATACAAAGTTAATCATAAACCAGTTGAAAATAAATTTCCAACTGGTTTGTGATTAACCGCATGGTGTAGCATGAATAGATAGTCATTTGGTGAAATTATTGAAATACATGCAGAATTTATATGAACTTACGGGAAGTATGGTCCATTTACGAGCCCATTCATTTCCAACTTATAAATATAATTGCCAATACGTGTATTAACTCAAAATCTCCCTTTTTTAAATATAGGTATGTTACTTTCAGGGACTTACCATTTATGGAAAGCGTATTTTATCATATTCTGAGACGGCAACATGAGAATATGATTTCAGTTTTTGTATGTTCGCGAGTTGCATAGGTCAGTTTTATTTTTTGTGTTCCGAGAAGGAGAGGAAGGAGAATCATGCCTTTGCCCTGGAAGATTTTGTGTTACATACGAAACACTCTGTATTTTAACAATTGTATTTTGGAACCTCAGAACACATCCAACCTGCTACTGATTTTATTTTGCAATATTTTAAAAACCGTTACTTTTGTGGCTAAATTGGTTCATTGGGGTGTGTCAATGCTCCCTAGTAAAAACTGCACGTGGACATATCGTTATGTTGATAAGAAATCGATGTAGGAAGTACAGCGATCCAGCACGTGTCTCTGTTAACCTTTATGAGGTTGCAACTTTTGAAAAAATGTGGATGGTCACATTTTACGCCGATTTAAATAATTGTTGTGTAGTTATTGCTTAGAAAAAGCATAAAAACAATGATTCTACGTCAGATTTCGCGTCAGATTTAATCCTCAAAGGTATAAACATGTGCGGTTGATCAGTTTTTGACATTCTCATCAATGACTGTTAAAAAAACAATTATCATAGTATTTAATTAGTTGCATATGAAAGCTGTTAGTCAGAGATTGTCGCAATATGTTTTTTTTAATCCGTTAATTGTTTTTAGGAAGTATTTAACGTGGCTGATATTTATTGGAATAATACGTGCCAATTACTAGAACCTACTTCCAGTTTCAGATATGAAGTTGAAGTTTGAATACATAATAATTTTTATGGTTTTGGCTTGCATTGAAGCAAGTTTCAAAAAAAATAGTAAATAACCTAGCAACATTGCAAAGGGTTGTCGTCCCTAGTTTTACTATCGTAATAGATATATTACTGTTTGCCCTCGTCTATTTCGAAGCAAAATCTATTACGATTTGCAAAATCTATTACTTTTCTGTAATTTCAAAATAAAAAAAATATCTAACCCTTAATATTCTTTTTTTTTCAGTTTTATCGATAAAAATATGCTTTGTACTAATAGGTTGGGAACACCGTACGCTCGTCGCGTAGGTGGTGACATTCGTCACCGACGTATCGTCTGTTTTAATACATTCATAATGAGTGAAGCAAACGACGATTCGTCTGCAGAATCGGCGGCCGACTCGGCACAAAACGCCTCGTCTGTTTTCAGCCATAAAGTCTTTAGTGTGTTCGGGAGTTTGTTAGTACGACGATAGTCATTATAAGTTACTTTTACAAAAAAAAAGTTACTGTTGAAACAAATTCTGTATGTATGTAAGTGTACTTAAAGAACTTTTTCCGTTCCGCTTTATAAAATATGAGAATTAATTTTTGTTAATAATATTAACAATGTGAATGTAGTCACAAATATATCATTGTATAACCTAAAACTAATGAATAGACTGGGCCATTTTCTGAGTAATTCAGCGGTGTCGCAAAGAACGTACCCATATTACGTATTAAGTACACGTGAAAGACACGAAGGGACATTGCATCATTTCATCAAGCAGGTAGGCAGTCTCGCTTCACAATCGGTACGTCGCTCTTCGAGTTAGTTATAAATAATATTAACAACTTGTAAACATTTAACGAAATTTGAGGACTTAAAAATGTGATGGTTGGAAGCAGTTCTTTATCGCAACTACTTTAAAGACGCAAAGACCTTTTGCTTCAGTTAAATCCTGATAACATAACTAACAGGCCATCCCTGAGATCGGTTTCACATATAGCGGAATTCGTTCCAGCGGAACTATTTTCAGCCAATCAAACGCTCCCACTTAATACCTTGTGATTTATATCAAGCGTTTGATTGGCTGAAAATCGTTCCGCCCGAACGAATTCCGCTGTATGTGAAACCGACCTGAAGCTCAGCAATTATTAAGCAATCAAGATTTTGATTATACACGTTATTTATAACAACTATAAAGTAGTATTGGACAGAATCCACAAATTAGAAAGTACTTCCATGTACAGTCGACGGCATAATGTCATTGGCAATTTTCAACCAAAATCGTATTCAATGGAATCGCAAGTGTCCGCCTACTGACGGGGATGAATAACGCCACGGGCCAGCCGTTCATCGTTCAGTACAGCGTTGCCAACTCTAGGGAAATTTCCTTATTCTAGGTAAATCCAGATCATTTGGGCATAAAGGGAATTTTTATGCATTCTAGGGAATTTTGAAAAATGATAAAAATATGCAAAACTATTTTAATTAACTATTATATTATATTTCTTTCCAAAGATGGATACGCGTTAAGCGAAATTGAACTTTTAGCTGCATTCGACTGTACCTAGCATACTTTCTTGAACTACTTGATGTACAAACTGTATCCCCGGTACGCGAGTTAGTAAACGGTTTAGTAGCATTTTACAAAAAAAATCCAGGTATACAGAATTACGTGATACTAATCGGTCTCAGTGAGAAACATCTTTCAGTTGAAAATTTATATATATTTATTAATTTTATAGCTCCGTTTATGTTGAACGATCATTTTCGCTGTATACACATGTTTACACAACGAAGGAGACGGGCGAAATCATACATTGCTTCTGCAAATGTTCTCACGTATTCTCTCTGAGCGTTTGTCTTTACATACACTATATGTATTAAAATATTAGATATAGTACATTCAAGGAAGACTGAAATTTGGCAACGTAGAGATGCATGTCTAATGAATAATTCAATACACATACTATTTACGTTGGCTCACGTTTGACGCCACTGAACTACTACGGAATTTGGCCCAGTCTTACTAACGAGGAAATATTTTGATAAATTTTAGTAGAATTTAAATTTTTAGTGATCTAGAACTGAAATTGCCAAATCTATTACTATTTATTTGATGATCTATTACCGAAAAAAAAAAAATCAGGAGATGGTAATACTGCAACCAAAGATTGTTAGATTATTTTAAAAAATTATGACCATACTTGCCACATTTTTCCAATCATTCTTTATATATCTTGTAACAATTTTAGAATATCTGTCTCATCCCGCATTTGAATTGTTTCCGCATCTAATCAGAGCTAGAGGAGCAAATATGCATTGTTTAGACACCATAGAACAATTAATTCTCTGTTATTTTATAATGGAGTTTAATCTCGAGTTTAATAACTTTTTAATTTCCTTTAAATTAAAAAATAAAAATAAATACGTTTTTATGTTTCCATATTCGAACAGGAAAAGCCGTGTTTCCGTTCCATCCTAAGCAATTAAAATACATTTAATCACAACTGCGAGTGTAATTTGTACTAGATGTTCCTTTTAAGTACACCTGTCGAAATATGTTTATTTTTAAAGAGACAAAAATTATTTGTCGCGAAATACGTTAAATAGCAAAATATTTTTTTTTATATTTTATACAGAGTGATTCTTAGTGAATTGAGAAAATTCAGAAAATGATTCCTGAACCTATTTTCAGACGAAAAGCCAAAATAAAGTTTTGTCCCTAACTGCTTCGTTTGGGAATACAATTCATTAATTTAAAACTATATTATTTGAGTTTCTGCATGTGATCAATTTTTAACTTTAATAAATATAGCAAACCATGAAATAAATGATATAAAAAGTATGTCATACGTGAGGTGACAGAACAAAATTGTTTCCAAGTTTATTAGACTTCAAAGTTGCTTTGTTGATTTAGTTGTTTTGTTAAAGATGCGTTTGTTAACGAGGAATATACAGATTATTTTTGTATATGACTTTTGTGACGGCAACGCATTAAAAACTTGTATGGAATACAACAGGAAATTCCCGAGTAGGCGACGATTATCTCATCGGGTGTTTTCAGACGCTATTCAAAGGCTGCGAGAGTTTGGAATTGGTAATTCTCGTATTGGTACTGGTGGTCCTGCCCGAAATCATGTTATTGAAATAGAAGTGATAGATCGTCTCCTTGAAAATCCGGGAACTATTCGTAGTACTAGGCGGATTGCTGCCCGTCTCAATGTATCACATAGTTTTGTTTGAAGAACTTTAAACAGAGAAGTTTTACATTCATTTCATAAACAAAAAGTACATAATTTGCAACCAGGAGATCACGTGCAACGACTCGCATTTTGTCAATGGCTTCTTCAACAGCATGAACAAAATTAAATTTTCATTAGAGAGACGCCTTGGTCGGACGAAATTACTTTTATTCGGGATGGCATGAATAACAGCCATAATGAACATGTATGGTCTTTAGAAAATCCACACGCAAAATAAGAGGTTTTCAGCAAAGGTTCTCTGTTAATGTGTGGGACGGAGTCTTTAACGGACAACTACTTCCGATTTAAGTCCTTCCTAACCGTTTGGGTGCTGAAGCGTACTTGAATTTTTTAAAAACGGTCTCACAGAATTGCTGGAAGATTTTCCTCTTGATTTGGTTTACAATCGTATGTGGTATCAGGATTACGGGGCACCGCCCCATATTGGACGTAATGTTGTCGCTTGTTAAACGAAACTTTTAATGGGAGATGGATTGGGCGGCATGGTCAGGTGCTATGGCCTGCGAGATCACCTGACTTGATTCCTCTGGATTATTTTATATGAGAGCATTTAAAACAATTTGTTTACTCAGTGGAAATTGATAACCATGAGTAATTAATGCAAATAATAATGAATGCAGTCGAATACATTCAAAATAGACAAAACATCCAATCAGTTTACGAATCGTTTATTTTTCGCTGCCAAGCTTGTATCTGCGCTGATGGAATTTTTGAGCATTTGTTATAATTGTTTTATTATTTGTATTGTTTTTTGTAGTTAATAATACGTTCATTTTTGTAAATCAATTATTGTTACCATATTAAATTATTGTATCATTATTACTCTCCTTCATTTATCGCATAAGTTATGAAACAATTGCATTTCTAATCAACAAAAAATGTTCTTGAACATATTTTTTATATAATTTATTTCATGGCTTGCTATTATTTATTAAAGTTAAAAATTAATCACATACAGAAACTTTGAAGTCTAATAACTCGGAAACAAAGCCCTACCGGCAAAAATTTTATTTTACATTTTTAACCAGAAAATCACACCTTACACGTTCCTTAAATTTTCTCCTCGAGTTATGAAATACCCTGTATATGCAAAACTTTCCAATGTAAAAATGATCATTTTGGTTTATATACAGGATTTTTCAATTTAAACTTAACCACTATCTGTCATATTTGTTACAATTTATTTGAAAATTACCGAGCCGTCACAAAGATATCAAGAAGGACATATTTCTGCGTAAAAACTATACACCTGTCATCAACTCTTTAGGTCCACAGCCACCCCTTCTAAAATTACAAATGGCACCATACACATGTGGCACACCATTGTAAAGTTTATTTTATAAGGAATTCATTCGCGTTTCTACTTTTTTAGATGGCCTGAAATTGAGACAAAAAAACGTATTTTTTATTTCTTTATAATCTCTTTTAGAATGTAAAAGTGTTGTAAATCCAAACGTTTGCTACCCGGATTACCAGAATGACAAATAAGAAACGATTAATAAAAATAAAATTTAATAAGTCCTCAAAAAGAAAGATTTAAAGAATGTTATTTAAAGATTATATCAGTTTATTTTTATTAATTGTTTCTTATCTTATTTGACATTGTACTAGAATGAAGTCATGGTAAATTCCAGTTTTTCTGAGAAGTAGTAAGAAAATAGGCCGAATTTATCGATACTTTTTCCGACATTGTATAAATGAATTATGTTTTCGTTAACAACAAAAGCCTCAAATAAACGTATTTTTGTATACTCAATAAAGAAAACTTGAATGCCTCATTTAATTGAAGGATCCCGTCGGGGTGGCGTAAAATTTAAAAGACTATGTTCTATAGAACACTTTATGGGCAAGAACCATTTTTAATTTCATGTTCTTTTCTTAGTAATGCGATAATTTTAATAATTATGGAATTTGTTAAAGGCGTTTGGTTGTTATATTTATTGGCATACGAATACAATTTTAGCGAATAGTGATGTTTAAACCAATAGAAGACATTCCAGCGAGATAAATTTATTAAAAATATCAAAACCTTGTTTACAAATATTATTACATGCTCACAGATAAAGGTGTCTTAATCATATTCACACCTTTTATATTTGCTTACATTAGATAATTTCCAAATAAACCGACATATCCTTTGCTTTACACGTGTTTAATCAAAAGAATTCATTGAAAAATTTATTTGATTTTTTGCCTCCAAATATTAGATAGCAAACCTTATCGAATCCTGTGTTTGTATTATTCGAGTGTCCCCAATGTCCCCTGGTTATTTTAGATTTATGATACCCTAAAACATGTGTTATTCGTATTAACAGAGCCATAAAATAAAGGAATCTTTCTGGAAAGAGACGGCATTGTTTATAAATTTACCGATATCCAATTAAGCCGAGCCAATAAAAATTATTTATTATTGCCCCTATATATTCATGAGTGAACGACCTATTAAAAGTTTTATTTGATTCTTTCACAGTCTTTAATTTTATATCTGATGGAGATCTTAATTGCGTTTTATTATCTAAATTAATCAGTATTGATCTGTTTGAATATTACTACCGTATTACATTGAACACCTATTAAGAGTTTTTACCCATTTATAGTTAAGATTTCGCATTTATTTTAGGTTTTTTATACCTAGCCTGTGCCTAAATATTAAAAAAAAACGTAGTAAGATTAAGATATTTAAAATTGTTATAGAATTTTGCCATTCTTCTAACAATTATAATAGTATGAATTTTTATTTGTAAATTTCCGTTGTAATTAAAATTTGTGTCCTAACGATCAAACAATGAATATATATTTACTTATACAGGGTGTCCCGAAATTAGTGTGCAATATTTTACCAGCTGCTTCTACGGCCAGAAATAGGAAAAAAACTTCATATAAACATTGGTCGAAAAAATGCTTCCTAAGGGAGCTACAGGCCCCAAAAGATGGGCCCATGAGAAAGGTTTTTATCGAATATCTCCAAAACCACTCAAATATTGAAAATTTACACAGCCGCTACACTTCTTATGTGTAGTAAGATGAAATGGAAATAATTCGAAAATTTTATCCAGGGCTGTCCCAAACTGGGGAGTTGTGGGGTTAAAATAACCCCAACTTTATTGTATCTAACTTTTTTTCTATTTTTGACGGTAGAATATGAAATTTTAGAGTTTTATACGTAAAAAAGGTACTCTTGATGAATATCGATAAAATGCACCGATTTTGAATAATGTCGATTTGAAAATTGTAAAATTTAATTAATTTTATTTGTTTTTTAAATTTTATAACATATTTAGCAAAATACATTGTACCAGATGAGTTTTGTCTATTATTTCATGTCCATATAAAGTAGATACTAATATTTTTAATTTGTTGCTTGGAAAATAGGTGAAAAATATTTTTTTTATGAATAACTCGAGCGAAACTGTCATACCCAATACGAACAAAAATCATCCAGTAATCTTTTTATATCAACAAAATTAAATTTGAATTTTACATAGTTTTATTGTAACAAATTTACACAGTATACATAGTCTCGCTCGACGTTCTAAAGTCTGAGAAGCCCGTAAAGTCTTGAATGTATATTTCTTCTTAATTCATTTCCGGCCTGATTTATTCTTTGAAGTAGTTCTTCTCGTGTATTTACTTCAGTGGCGTAAACCAAACCCTTCATATAACCCCAAAAGTAAAAATCTAATGAGTTTAGATCTGGTGAACGAGGTGGCCAAGCTATAGGACTACCTCGACCAATCCACCTGCCTGGAAAATTTTGATGTAACCAAGTTCAAATATTGCGCCCAAAATGGGCAGGCGCGCCGTCATGTTGAAAATGCATATTTTGTCGAACTTCGTGTCGAACATTCAACGGTAATAAATCGATAAGGTCGTTTTGGAGGAAGTTTAAATACTCTTTTGCATTAAGACGATTGGGGAATTCTATTGGGCCAATTACTTGATCCCCAATGAGTCGTGCCCATAAATTCACCGAAAATCTATGTTGGAAATTTGTGCGCCGAATAACTCATGGATTTTCATCCAACCTATGATGCATATTGTGCATATTAAAAGCTCCGTTCGTAGTGAACATTGCCTCATCAGTCCATAATATGCTAGGAAGAATATTTCTGTTCGCTAATATCCATTGACAAAACTGGAGTCGTGATAAAAAAATCTGCCTCCGTTAAATGTTGCACGCGTCTAAAATGGTATGGGTGTATTCCTTGCATTACTGTCATTCTTCCTATCTGAAATTATTAATTAAGATAAATAATTATCTAGGTACTTACATTTTTTATTAACTATTGAGCGAGGTATGTTGACAATTTTTGAAACTCTTCGAATGCTTATTTGTGGATCATTTTCTAAATGATTCAAAACTATATCCATACGATGATTTCCTCGTGTCCTTCCTGTGCCTCGAGACCCTTTAAAATCCTCATGGTCTGCCAAATTCCGGTGAAGAACTGCACATATTCGATGCCCAGGTACTCTACGATTGGGAAATCTTCGTCGGTATTCGCTTGCTGTGACTAATGCACTACCATTGCAAAAACCGTAAACAAAATGTATATCAGTCATTTCCCTATTTGTAAATCTTGGGATTTTAAATGGACTTAATGAAAATCGTATTTAAAGGCGCACAAATGAAATAACTGATAGAAAATGGGACAAAACGTTTTTTTTTCCGATACGCGTTCTTAGGATTTTATATCATACAACTGTTTATAAAAATTTATTAACCATGTTGACAGCTCTAACATCAAATTATATCATAGCGGCATGAAGCATTTTTTTTATTCATGGCCTACTATTAATAAAAAATTAGTTTAGATTCCCAATACCTATCTCATACCATGATATAAAATTTTCAAGTCGATATTATTCAAAAACGGTGCATTTTATCGATGTTCATCAAGAGTAGAAAAAAGTTACATACAAAAAAAGTGGGGGTTATTTTAACCCCACAACCCCCCAATTTGGGACAGCCCTGGATAATATTTTCGAATTATTTCCATTTAATATTATTACACATAAGAAGAGTAGCGGCTGTGTAAATTTTCAATACTTAGGCAAAATACAAATTTCCATAACATACTTTAAAAGCACAGTGTAGCATGTACACAAACCGTTTTATATCAGAAATATAAGAAAGTAGTGAAATTAATTTTTTTTTTAATTTTCGTTTCTTCTCACCGCAAAAAAATGATTTTTCAACTCATTTACTTGATATCATTTTACCCAACCATTTTTAATGCAACCCAACCATACAATTTTTTATTGAAGAAATAAATCAGAGGTCGCAGGGTTTGTGAAAAAAAAATTATGAAAACATATCAAATTTTTCCTATACCTTTTTCCAGTCTATAAGCGGTTTGAATTAAAAAAAAATGTTTTAAAATGTAATTACTCGTGTTAATCGATATGATTAGATTTTGAATGATAATTGATAAACAGTATTTATGGAGTAGAAAGCGAAAAAAATTGTGTACATGAATTATATTTTGTTTAGTAACGGTGTGTCAAAAGATTTTAACAATGAAATTTAGCTTAAAGAAAATATTGTAGTAGGTTTACATTTTGACGTGTTTTTTTCAGTCGTGACTTTCCTTCATTATTTATTCTATATGTACTTATATATAAGAACGTAAAGAGTCAACATAATTAAAAACTGGAAAAATATGGAGAAAATGCGTATGTTATACGAAAATAAACACAATGTTGTTGTTTGTCAGAAACATGTTTTTTTATATATGAACACTCTCTCCTACCTATGTATATGACGACCACCTTTATTGCCTGCGGTTGAGTATCTAATAAAAGTTAAAAATATACCAGGGTAAATATGTGTATTCAAATTACATCTTAAAATTTAATGTAAGAACAGTAATAATGATGCTCGTCACAGCTGACCGTATAGTGTAGTAGGTTGTGTGCAAGTATAACTAGCCCAGGAATCCAACAGTTTCATGCAGAATAAAAAAAAAAAAAAAAACATAAAATACACCACATATACTTAAGGCGGTTGTCCACTGAATGCGGTGCTGTGCTGTTTTGTGTTGTACGAGTATATCTGAAAAGTTTTTCTACAAAATTCAAATTCATTAATTTGTAGAAATTTGATAGTTAATCGAAAGAATGCCCCAACTAGCTCTAAAGGCAGGCGGAATCAGAATTTTTTTTTTGTATTTGTTTTTTGTTGACAGCCACCAGTATTTATTTGTTTATGTCCAATAATAGCAACTTGATATTATTTACAACGGTAAAGTGTATCCCATGATAAAACTGGAAAGCGATGGGGTTGGTTTTAAACTGAAAAGAATTATCTTAGCTTTCCACATAACTTTCAGCGTACTATAATTAGGCTACATAATAATTACTGATACTTATTTTGAGTTTCACATAATTTCAGTGTTTACCACATACTGGCCTGAAAAATAAAACAATGAATAATAAATTTACATATATTAACTTCCAATTCTTAAGTAAACGTTTGTAACTCTGGTTCTGACATCCATAAAAAATAAAAGTGTCTATACTAATAGAAATATAACCAAAATATTATTACAAGGTGCAATGTGTTATAACATTTAAATTACAAATAAAATCTAAAAAAAAGTTAAATATTACAGTAGATCCTAGTAGTTCTTAAACTAGACGGGTAAACCGGTGTCATGCTTTAAGACACGTGCGAACTTTTCTCTAACGGGCTCCTTTTTTGCGTCACCTATAGAGTATAGCAGTCTATTTACTTCATCCATTATTTGCAGTAACTCCACTAACTAGAACGAACTGTTTAGTAAATTTTGTATGGCGGCATGTAGTCTTTTATAGTTCTTGTGAATATTGTTAAAGCTGTTTCAATGGAAATATCTTCGAATTTTATCTGGCTTTCCTTAATAGCTGTAGCGTCGGCAGGATTGAATTGTAGTATCACAGTTTTTATTTGTTGTAAATATTCAGCATAATAAAAAGCTGCCTTCAACCATGTTCCTCAACGTGTAAGAATAGGAATACAATATAATATATAATAAGAATAAAATACAACAAACAAAAATTATCAACAATACAACAACATAAAATGCAACGGAGAGGAATAAATTAGCGTGTAAACACTACAACACACAACAATAGACGTCTCGCGCTAGCTTCGATTTGTCCGCCAGCCGGTAATTGCCTCACTAGATATCTTTCTACCTGCTGTTGCACCACTGAATATCCGCACGAGTAATAACTCATAATAATAATAATAATAATAATAGCAGCTCAGTCAAATGTGCGGTTAAATATAAATCGCTGTTGTAACTTCTATTGCCTAACTAACAGGGGCATTAGTAAATTTAAATACAAATTTTTATGCCAAATACGGGGCGATCAAAAAGTGGACCGTTACAACTATGCTAAGTTGATGAACTCTGCGGTCTGACTATCCACTGGTGCTATGCTGTTCAGTAGTGTTGTCTTTCAAATTGCATTGTTTTGCTGTCCTATCCCATGTGCCTTCACGGAGTTTTTGATTTTTAAAATTATCATATATTTTCCATACACAGGAATAACTACGGACTAGTTCGATAAATTATTCTATTTTCACCTTTGCACAACACATATCTATACCACTGAGTATAGCTCGAATCGGTATCGGAGCGAAATTAAGCTGAATCAGCAAATCACAGCTTGTCAAAAACGCACCGCTCAGTACGAGTGGACGGTCCGTCGACCGTCATAGCAATGCATGTAAATTTAATTACGAGCTGACTCCATTTTACACCGTTTCGCACAGCACAGCACAACACCGCATTCGATGGACAACCGTCTTTAAGGGATACAACTGATCAACTTGGTCTAGCCCAGATTTGAGTCATATCGGTGGAGGCACGCGCCACTGCCCCTTACATTACTGAATCCATACTCAATAATTGGTCAGTGATCACCCTCCATTTTATTATGATAGATCGTTAGATATCTAAAACATACGATAATTTTTTTAGAGTTCTAAGAATAATGATACCTTATTTCGTGTAGATAATAAAATAATAAAATAAAACAACTTCTAGTATTGAAGGGCTTGTGAGAACTTGTGCTCCTCTTTCACCAATTTGTTATGCTAATCTTGAGAATCACCTCTACTAAAGAAAATTGTCAAACAAAAAGTTTTTAATTAGATTTTACACTTTGAAGATTTAATGAAAAATATACCTAGTCTACTATAAACAATTCTTAGCGCAATCTGGCCAAGGTTAATAGTGCGTTTTTATAATTTTAATAAAAACTGTTTTTACCACAAGGTAAATAAATTACTATGATCTTGTAGAAATAAACAATTTAATTGGCATATAATAATTTTTTAAATTAATCTATTAATTATGTTTTTTACTCGTATACAGGATGATTACATATTTAGTCGTTAGCAAACACAATACTAGCTGCGAAAATGACAAATCACATATAATTTTTTTTATTTAAATTCTAAAATAACGTTAAAATAATAAAAACGAAGAAAATATAACTCTTTATTGGAACCGAACTTGGAACTATAAGCAGTAATACATTATTCCTTCTTTGTAAGTGTTTTCTCACTATTCGCAGAATGTGTATAAATGAAAAGAATTAAAACTAGGAAATACTACACAACACATGTTAAGAGCCAAACAAGAACATTACTAAAAATATGTTTGTCAGTGAAGGCTTTTTTTTGAGGAAGTTCCAAATGAGAAATAGTAATAAAAGACCGTGAGAATTTGTGGTGGTCAAGAATTAATCAAATGGGAATCGTGGCATATTGTCCTAAAATAAATTACGCTAATGAGGAACAATAATTCCGAAACACCGTTGTTATAGCTGCATCGTGTTTCTTTTTTGGGGTATATGACACGATTTCCTTTTGGCTATTAAATTAAATATATTTATTACACTCAAATTTCGGTATGCTTACCTGTACACAAGTATATAGTCTCGCCTTGTCATTTATCTCAACTTTCAGAACGTTGGCGGGGTAATATTTTTTATCAAAAGTATTGCAATCTCACAACACTATAATATTCGAGAAAATTCGTTTTGTTTTATTTGCAAGGGGGAAATACAGCTGATGTCGCCACTTGTTGCAGTCAGGGTCAAAATTGTTGCATTTTTATCAGACATTTGGGCAATATTTTTTCTGGCTAAACCGCCCCATTAATTAAAAAATAGCAAGAGAAAAAAAGATTCCAAATTAAGTCAGTTAGTTATAAAAAAAATAGATAGTCATTGCGTGACAGTAAAAAAAATATATATGTAGATCGATATTTAAAAAATATATATATTTTTGCTAATTTTGAAGCCCTCTAACGGCTAAACGAAGCAATTTTGGATATAGGTAAGTTGAGTTAAATCGATCTTACGTAGTACACGTATTATCCTGGCACCCTATATACAGCAACATAATTTGATTGCACTGTTTTCAAAATGTTTCCAAATTTATGTTTTGTGAACTTCATCGCAAAAAAAAATCAACTAATCGGGAGACTTCTGTGACTATTTATTTATTCATTTATTTATTTATTTATAGTTACAACTACCCAACAGACAAATCCAATTATTACAGGGCAATAAAGTACAAAACATAATCGATACTAATTAATTTGACAAAATAACTTAAATATATAACATAGTCCATACTGAAAGAACATGATTTTTTATAATCCAAATATTACAATTAAAAATATCAATGTTTTCAGGAACCGACTTATAGTTTGGACACATAGTGTATAAAGGTGAAAATTTTAACAGATTTGTTCGAGAAACTGGCAAATAAAATAAAGATTACTCCGAAATCTTTAAACTTATAACATCTAGTTGCATTAGCCTCGTTAATTGAATTGAATTCAATTGGCTGCAGTTTTCTCATAAAATTCATGCAATTGCACTTACTAATATTGAGAGTAATAAATTTCTTATGCTCCAAAGATTCAATTTATTTAAATCTTCCTGCAAACTGATACATCCTCATAGTCGGATCTCCACGAATATACTTTTAGATCATCTGCATATAATAGAGCATTACAACTAAATTCACAGACGATGCCATTCATGAAAATAATGAACAAAAGAGGCCCTAGACCGAATCCTTGCGGAACTCCTGAAGTTACTGTCATTTCAACAGACTTAAAACCCTGGTACTGCACGTATAGGCTTCTGTTGTTTAAACAGGAATAAAAAAACTTGAGGAATCCATCACTAAGTATGCATCTCGTTGTTAAAAATAATATGAACCTCAACATCTATCCATTTACTATCTCAAAACGAGCAAATTTAAATTTATATAGTTCAGGAAAAGTTAAACAATCCAGTGAAAATATAAGATGCGAATCCTATGAATAGGATTGGGATTTTATGGGCCTAGTAGGTGGATCACATCAAGTTAATATACTCAGGGGACTGTCTAGGGCTCAACAAATTGTAATTCAAGAATTCAAGTAAATTGTTCTATAGAAGCAAGGTATTAATCAAGTAAGTATATACACTCAGCAACAACACCCCACTTCGACTTTTAGAAACTGGCCCATTTATAAAATCATGTCACAAATTTTTAATTATTACTTCTAGGTACAAAGACATTGAAATTTTCTACCTCCTCCACACATAATTTTAACCGCAGTAAATTCGAATTATTTTAAAACTGAACTGTGTACGATTCCATTTGCTGTTTGTTAGTCATTCATTGTCAATGTTAAAATACACATGAGAATTAAATTGGAATTATTTTAATAAACGTACTGAACTGTACGCTTCCATTTGCTGTTACTCATGCATTTTCAGATTTAAAACACATGAAAATATTGTGCTACGAACATGGTTTACAGGTCTCCGCTAAGTTAATTAATTTACCTAAAAGGATAGGCAGCCTATTAGCACGTAGCCGTGGGCTTGTCAACATATTTATTTTGTATATAGAGGGTGGTTGTAATTTGCCTTTGGGTAAAAGCCTAAAGTTAGGTCAGTGTTTTTATGTAGGCGTAGACTGGTTGCCTGCATCTGGTATTTGTAAGTTTGTATGAGACTCTAATATAATTTCTAAATTGGTTATGGTGCTTTGCTTCTGCTACTTCTGATTTCTGTAGGACAGAGTAGGACTGAAAACGTAATACTCTGTTTAATGTTTTATTTAGTGCAGCGGTAATGGCCTCACGGATACAAATTAGATTAGTGTACCCATTTGGTACAACAAGATCAAATAATAAACTTTCTATTTTATAAAATATGTACACTCCCCGGCAACAAATACCGTCCCTCTAAAATTTTGGCTAAGTTTGATTCTTTATAGAACTTTTTAATTTTTAATCCAATTTTTATGATTTTTTAAACATTTTGTGGATAAATTTATTGAGATTATACTGCATCGTTTTAATAATGAACATTTCCTTTTTTTAGATGGTGTTATACTGGTGTAAATCAAAATATTTGTTGTCGTAAGTTCAAAACACCGTGTGGAAAATTTCGGGCACTGAATTTTGTTTAAAAATTATTTGCTATAAAGTTGTATGCATCCTAACATTTGGTTTTTTGAATCATCCCGTTATACCCTTTATTGTAGGAACATTTTTAAATAAGCACAAGCAGTCGGGTTACATACTCGACACCCGTTTCGCCCATCAACTTGGCATCATTTTGGGATGATTAAAACCGTTTTAACAACTTTTTACGTACAGCAGCTTTGAATATGTTTTGATTACTTCATGTGAACTGCTTCTATAATTTATAAACTAAGAAAAGTTAAATTTAATTCTGCTCCTAACTGTAGGTATCATTATAGCACACCAAAAATATTTAATTTTTGGTGTAATTTTTGGTTACAAAACAGTGCGTCCTCGTTAGCGGAGTCACTGCAAATAGTGGTCGAAGTAAATCGAAAAGGAAAAGTTTCCACGTGTTTTAAAAGCAAGACACTGGTTTTACCAGATTAAGACAAATTTGTGATGGTGCTGATGGTGCATCTCCAGATCCGTTAAATGCGTTCAAAAACTATTTTCAGTATGCCTGTATTACATCAATAGATGTCGAACGGTCGTTCTCAAAATATAAGCATATTTTTTCACCACATCGAACATCACTCACGGAGACAACCATAGAAACATACCTGATGCTGCAAAGTTTTTACAGATCTCCAGTTTGTGATAACCAAACTAGTTAAGAGGGTAATTTGTGCATACATTTTTATAAATTATAACAGTTTATTGCTTTTGTTACAACTTAATTTCTTTTATTACGCTTATTAAGATGTCCCGCCGTACGACTTGTCAGCATAAGTTACTTATAACTGAGATAATATATACAAGATCGTCAAGCACGTTGTATGTTTAAAATATTGAGGCATGTCGATTATAAAGATAATAAATAAAGTTCCCAGAATCGATCCTTGACGAACTCCAATGCTGACATCTCCTAAAGATGATCCACTGTTGTTGATCCTTACTTGTTGCAAACGATCAGACAAAAACGAATTAAACCAATTATGAGTTACACCTCTAACTCCATGTTTCTCAAGTTTCGACAATTAAATGGAATGGTCAACGTAGTCAAATGCTTTCGAAAAATCAACAAAGAGCCATAAAGCAACCTGTGACTTATCGAGAGCACTCACAACACCATTCACAAAATCACTAAGTGCAGTGTCAAGACTTTTATGTTTCCTAAAGCCATGTTGTCTAGGGGACAGTACATTATTTATTAACAGAAAATTAACAAGTTGATTATCAACAGCGGATTTAAATACATGACAGAATTTATGTAAAGAAATACCAGTAAACACCACTATCTAATTAGGTAGGTTATTATTAACCATTTATTATTATACGTGACTTTATGGATAATATTGAACAATAAATAACTAATAAGGAATTTCCTAATTAAAATTTATTCTTGGAAATCTGTTTGTTTATAGTTTCGTCTGATTATATTTTATTTGGTGTTTTGCTTCTTGAGACGGCATATATATAAACATAAAAGGATTGTGAATGTGGTGAATGTGTGAATGAAAAAACATCTCTTAACGCAGGATTTTCTCTTTTACTTCATTTATATTATACATCTAGAAGTGATCCGTTTGATAATTTGTCTGCGATTATTTTTCACAAAATGTGCCATAGATATGTCGCAAAACTTGTATTACCCGATTTACTTGAATATTCTACCAAGAAGGAATAGTAGTAATTATAGTTCCATATTTTGATATAATTATTGTTTTAGTGAAATTTATAAACGATAAATACTGCTTAAATTTCTAAACCAACCACGGCAACATTCATACAATACGAGTTTCGTAACATTTTAATATTCTCAATATGTGCGGTACGGATCTGCCTTCTTGTTAAGAGGCCATGATTCACGGCCTGTGATTATATTATACATACCGTGGATAGTTTTATGGAAATACACTTGTATTATATAATTTGCAAGATTTATAAATAGTAAGTAGCACTATATATTTTGTATTATTTTTTTCTTTCACATCCTTCAAAGCAGTTATATTAAAATGTTTCCTCATTACGATTTATTAAAGTATGAGCATCAACAACTTATGTCCAGTAAAATTAGTCCATTACATATTCGATCATTATAATTGTAGAATTTGTTGTCGTTTAATTAATTAATTAATTTAATTTTCTATCGAGAGAATTGCCAACTGATTATGTTCAAATACAACAATGGTGATTTAGTTCCGCACAATATTCATAATATTGTTATTAAATAGTTTTTTGCAACACTCTGAAACAAGTCAATCTTATTTTTTAAATAGGCACTGGCTGACGTAAAAAAAATGGTTTTTTTTATATTTTGTTTTTCATAATTTTTTTTTAATTCATTTTTTAATAAAAATTGATTCCTTATTGTTTTCTGAGTACAATGGTATCCAATTTTAGGGGTCTGCTAAAGCATCAATTTCGTATCGAAATGGAAAAAATATCAGCCCGGAAGTTATTGAACGTTCAATACAAAGTGTTTACACACCTGCTACCGGCCAATGTCAGATTGTTATTGGCGGACATTTTGAGGAATTACGTTAAATGTTAATATTCTTTTTTTGAATAATATTATGAATATTATTCGGAACTAAATTACCACCCTGTGTAATCCGGATGAGTGATAAGAAAATCAGTTTTATATTATTTAAATCGATGCACCATGAGAACTAAGATTATATTGCTTTGACCTGGTCACGAAAAAGTCAATTTTTAATTATAGCAAATACTGTGTCTGTGATTATAGACCGTATAAGGCTATAGCAACATCGTCAATCCTGTGTCTTCAGGAACAACCGTTAGAAGTGGTCGATTAAAGTCGGTTGCTGTAAATTTGACCACTATCTATTTTTGTCCACTGACAACTAAGGTAGATGTGTAACTGTATGTGTATGTTCAATCATAGTATTGTATACTTGTATAATATGCACTTAATTTACTATGTCTGGACACAATAGTTGACAATGCTTCAAGGATGGTTAATAAAATTAAGTGCAATTATACTAACAATATAAACTGAATAAATTAGACCGTGTTAACAGAAATACAATCGTTTTACTTTTTTAAGTGGGCATCTTCTTACATATCTATAAATACAATTCAGAATGACTTCAACCAATAATGGCGTAGTTTATATCTTTATTCGTTTAATTTTGATTGGAGTTTCTTTATTCTTCCATCCATTTTAACCGACGCGACGTTGCTATTGTCATATAATTTCTATAAATGTCATCACACTATTATGCACACAATATTGTTTCATTATTTGTTTTATCAGAAAGCTGTTTTATTATTTGAATATTTTTTATCCAAGTGTCAGGGGGGCGCTTTTGTCTAGCCTGTAATAACGGGTCTTCATAAATAATCGAAAACCACGTGACCAATTAGTTCTCTAACAATCTCATCGAGTCGTGTCAACAAAAGATGGTTAAAAACATTCTTTAGAACATACGTATGTGCAAAAATCCTTATCAGATACTACCGTCATGAAAGACGCAAAATCATGACTTAAACTAGTTGATCACGTGGTTTTTAATCATTTATGAAGGCTCTGTATTATACCTGCCACCCATATATATTACGATTTATTTACCTGTGTACCATAATAGTTTGATTCGATTGGTATCTGCTTTGTATTAAAACAATTTCACAACTATGTATTTGAGTCCAAAAGATATTGAGATTAAAAACAAATAAAAATATAAACAAAGTAAAGAGAGTGCCAAACTATTACTAACTCATGGTTGATTATTCAACCACTTTACAATAGTATAACTTGATTACGTTAAAAATGTTCACTTTTCCATCCATATAGTTGTTTAAGAAATGTGTAATAAATGTAATAAGAATTGGCTGTCAAACCATCCACATTTACATGAAAACAAATCTAAAATGAATGAATAATTCCACGGTGACCTTTTCGACCATCATTATTGATATCCCTGTATATATTCTCAGTCGTAAGTCTGATTGATATAAAATGACTACATTTGATCAGGCGAAACATTTTTATATACGAAAATGTAGCAAAAAGTTGATTATTTTAAAAAAAGTTAATAAAAACCAGCCAAAAACACATATTATGCAATGTTAAATATTGATGTTAAGACGTGTGTTTAATTAAAACAGACAATTATAAACAAACTACAGTCAGGAAATAACTTGAATATTCATTTATCTTTCCCGTTTTTTTCAAAATTTTTTCTTTTTACACACAAATATCAATATTTAGTTATCACATGGCAGACAGTTACTCAAACTACAGACACTAAACTGGCACTGGTTGATATTTCAACCAGTTGTGAAATCATGCACAGGCAGGCAACTTTTGTGGTCGAAATTTCATTTTAAATCATTCTATAAGATGCAGTCTAATCAACTGGTTGAATTAAATGTTCCAATTATATACTGAACAAATATGTGGTTCAATAATCGACCACTGCCGGTTGAAAGGTCTTAACCTCTACTTGCTTCAAGTGTTCTGAATTCGAAACCGGTGTGTGCTGCAAATTTAATTACTTTATTAATTAATTTCATCGTTAAACTGAATATATTCGTACGGGGTGCGCTTTTACAAGGGCACATTAGTTGTCTGGCGTAATTGTTGAGAAAAAGAACTACAGTTGGGACATTTTTCAAGCAATCTGCAAACAGAGAACTTTTTATATACAGATCGAGCCAGCCCACTAGATACACGACTAGCGGTATGCGCAGTTTACAGTTGCCCGTCTGAATATGAAATCCGAGCGAAAGTTAACGTTTGCGTCAGAGCTCTTGCTAAGAGAAAAGAGGAGCATTCAAAGTAGATTATGTCAGTATCGCTAAAGCTGCGGTGGAGAGTGTTGCTCGTTCATCTAAAGAAATGTGTATTTACGTATTTACTAAAATTATCTGATTGTTTTACAATTTCAGTGTTTCTTCCGAGGCGCCACAGATAGTAAAACGATAAAATTATTATGAAAAATATCAGAGCAGCACACAATTAGATATTGATTTTTTTTCGAAACGAAAGATAATTTTAAAAACAAACTAATATTCTCATAAATAATTTTAAAAATAATACCAACCCTAAAAGATAAATAATACATGAGTATATAAATAAATAATTCAAATTAGATGCTCAAAAAGACCTCATTCTTGAGAAAGACAATATCCTAACCTACTATAAAAGCCACTTTTGATATTCACGCTGTGATTGCCCCGTCATGCTAGCAACAGAGGGGAGACTGTAAACTGCGCATACCGCTAGTCATGTATCTAATGGTCAGGCTCGATCTGTATTGATAGTTATCAAAAACGTTTGGGTATAATTTTATTTATTAAATCTTGTAAGTCAATTAAAACCATATTTGTTTTTGTTTCTGATTCTCAGTAGTAAAAAGTTTCAAAAGCGTCGTATATAGATAGTTTCATGCTAGAGAACCTTCAATAATTTTAGTAATAATTACATAAAACGTCAGAGTATAACAGAAGAGTTAATTCCTTCTCTTGTACTCTTGCTAATGCAGGACATGATGTATGTTTTGAACATCAGGGTAGAGATGTTGTACACAGATAATGAACACCCTGGTATCGGAATAGAATTCTCAGGTCAGACCCGGCGACATTCGCCCATAAAGTATAAAGCGGACCAACCAGTAAAACTTTAATGGACTATTGATGTTTTATATTATTTCGATGATCGTATATTTTATACAATCGAAAGGGCTGTTCGTCTCACATATTATATAGCTCAATAAAATTCCGCCAGTACGCCTAATGACAATTTTGTTAAATTATTTTGAATTTTTTCTTTTAGGTTTGTAGTAATCATTCATTCGATTGCATGTAAAATTGTTGTATAACTGATTACTTCATGTACATAGTTACAGTTTGATGAATAATCTTGCAAAATACTATTTAGCCCACAATTTTTTTATAAATTTTCTTGGAAATGTGTGCTAAAGCTTTTGGAAAATATTAATTAATTATTCAGGGTTCTGACTCATATCTATGGAAAACTTAGAGAACTTGGAAAATCAGGGAATTTAAAAATTCTAAAAAAGGTCATGGAAATATCAGTGAATTTGAAAAATGTCGTCAAATGTCAGAAAATTTTGCTCAACATTCTCGAAAACAATAAACTACCTACGAGTTTCTAATGTTTTCACTGTTATTATTTTTATTTAAGTTTTTTTTAATTGCTATTTTAATTTAAACAAAAGATTTAGAAAACAATTTACTCTCTGCTACGCTATTGAATTCGTTCGAATAATAATCGCGCATGATCGAATTACTGCGCCTAATTAACAACTGATTTGATTAGCAAGTGATGTATGTGTATGTGTATTCTTACATGTGATTCTTACACATATATAAAAAAAATACATAAAAAGATACGTTCGGGTTCAACGCGCGTTAGAAAAAGAGAAACATAGTACTGCAATTCGCAATATGTTCTGTTCGGATCGTATCTAAATCGAAAATGACGAGATACTCGTAGTAAACAAAGTGCTATTGCGAGTGAAATTTCAGTGTTAGAGAAAAATAAATCTACAATCTCACATATTGCAATAGGGATGTGCGATACATTGAAAAGTACTGGTATCGCGTATCGTATCGATTAAAAATTACCGGTTGGGTACAATATCGAACGGAAAAATACGATATACGATATACCGGTTCACATCCGATCCGGCATTTATTGAAAGAGTTTTTAGTATTTTCTTTATTGCCAACATTATGAAAATATAAAACTTGCCACCAACATGAAAATATTCATAAATATAAACAAACATATATAAATAAAATAAGAGTCGAAACTCTAAACTGTTTTAACGAAAATAAACGTATATTACATATTACACACATACAAACACTACTTCTATTTTATATAATACGGCCACATGCTATGAGCATCCAATCAATTTTACTAATACCTCGTCGATATCTGATGCGGTAGGTACTGGCCAAAAATGTGCCGTATCGTACCGTACCATATCGTAAACCGTAAAACTTGTGCAAAATATCGAGTATCGGAAAGAAAAGTACCGGCACCCGAAAATATCGTACGGTATCGCACATTTCTAAATTGAGAAAATGTGTATGTTTCCTAAATTTTTACTAATCAATTTTAATATGCCTTATTTTATTCAAAAGATATGTAGTCATCTCAACTATTTTGTTATACAGGCTGTAACAAATTTGCTTCTCACTATAGAGATCTCGGAAACGGTGAGAGATACAGCATTGGTTAAATTGGGGCAAAGTTGCAGAATTTGGCGATCGGGAAAATGTTGTTGAGATATCGAAAATGTCTCTTGCTGCTCTTGAGATTTTTGAAAAATAGTAAAATTTTGAATTTTCGTAGCTGTAAACCATTATATGTGATTTTTTCCTTGATGATTACAGCTACGAAACGATTACCAACATACATCAATGAAGTCTGAGGTTCAAATGATAAAAAAAAATACAATTAAAAATACAGGTCCATTTTTAAAACAATTTACGTGATGGTGGTCGCGAAAAGATGAACGTCTTATAAAAAAAACTTTTACGCTAAATTATAAAGGATAAAAAACGCCAGTGAAGAAGTGTTCTTAGTTTATCGATATATCTTCAAATAACGCCAAGAAATTCAAATTGTTGCTTTTTTTTCCAAAAATCTCAAGAACAGCAAGAGATATTTTCGATTTCTTAACGGCAAATTTCTGATTGCCAATTTCTGCAATTCTGCCCCAATTTACCCAATGCTGTATCTTTTACCGTTTCCGAGATTCTTGTAGTGAGAAGCGAATTTGTTACAGCCTGTTGTATATTTAAATATTTATAGCAAGTAATTTATTTTTAAATTTTTCCGTGTTTCTGAACTGTGTGTTCGTATAATAAAAGTAATCTGATCTCTATGTGCAGTGACGTCTCGCAGATTTTGTTACTATTTTAGATATTTCCTAATAAAAAATAATTTTATTTGACGTTATTGTATTTAATTTTATAAATATCTGTGCGCATTACTCGTACTAAGTACAATGTAAGAAATTAAGTATTTCCTTATCAAATTAAAAATCAGTTTATATAAAAGACAGAAAATAAATGATCTAAAATCAGGTTTAATTTTATATTAAAAATCATGGGAAAACTAAATTTTTGTTATGGAAATCCTAGAAAATTCAGGGAATTTTTTCAGCTACATAAAGTCCGAACCCTGTTATTGCAAATGGCATTTCCACGAATTTTCAAAATGGTTTGAATTTGTTTTTTTGGAAAATAAAGAAAAAAATGCTCATGGCAATTAAAAGAAAATCCGTATTAGATATGCAGAAAAAAAGTGTTTCCGAAGGGGAAAGGATTATAATTACCCACATTATATGTTTTAAATTGTATGATGTTAAATGTATGAGGCACTTAAAAATAAAACACCAAATAAGAATTGACATTCATTTCTAGTACTTTCTATTAGGTTCGCATGGTAGTCAACGATATAATAGTGTTGGCGTTCAGGCGCTGCAAGTTGATCGCTGATCACGTGAAGTAAATATAGACAATCTCACCGAGAAATTAATTGAAAATGTTAAAAAGCACAATATATTGTTTGATCTGTCGCACCTTGACTACAAGAATGTGCGTTTAAAAAAAAGTATGGGATGAAATTGCTAAAGATATAAAATTAGGAATTGCTAGTGAAAAGTATTGGCTGATTTTTTTTGTGTTGCTGTTTTCATCGTCCAATAATGTTGCAAGAAGCAGTGGCTTTTTCTTACTATAAACTGTATATTTCTATTTATTTAAGACTCTCTTTTAAAAATTAAATGGGGAGATTGTAGATTTAGTCATAATGGGCGCGTTTAGCGAACATAACGGTTGGAAGGTAGACCGACAGCAGTTCGCTGAACGAGACGGATGACTATGCGCTAACTAGAGGCTACTGCCAAAAGTAGTCAACGACAAATTTTACGCTGTTTCTAGTCTGCACAGGTAATATCATCCACGTCCTTACAGACCATTTAGCGAAATTACAACTGTTAACAGTAATAATAACTAAACAGGTTGAACGCTAAATCTCAACAGTTGCATTCGCTAGACGGGCCGCATTTTTCCGTTTCCTATTGTGCTAGCGCTACATAGTGCGCTAATCATCTAGGAGTTGGATGCAGATATAGTGTATTCGTTTCCTAAGTGAATACAGCACACGAGCAAAAAAATTAAATAAATGATATAATCATACAGAAGTCGGTAACCATCGCTGTGCGACTTCTGGACATTAGTTTTATAAGTAATAGATACAACACAATAAGTGACTAGCGTCTACAAACTGATCCTTCTACTTTCAATCCTGCACCGTAATTCAATTAGTTGATATACATTTTGTGATGTAACAAATTTCCCCTGCCTTAAATTGTCTTTTTTTGAAATTTTTAATGTTATGAAGGTCTAAAATGATCTTAGAATGTCATTATTCCGGTCCATTTCTCATCCTGATCATTTCATCTTTGATCACTGACCTTGAACTGTGACCTTCATAACATTAAATTACAAAAAAATTATATTTTGTGGCAAGGAAAATTAGTCACTTCACAAAATGTACATCATATAATAGAACTAATTTTATTGTAACAAGTGGAAAAATTATATGCCGACTAGATAAACTTAAAACGTATATTCAATGTATGTATAACGCATACTTATGTGCTGAAACAAATGCACTGGACCTACATCCGACTTCTACATGATTAACGCACTATATAACGCTAACAGAATAGAAAACGGAAAAATGCAGACGGGACCAATATCACAAACGTGGCGTTTGTGATATTGCTGCTACCGCTACCGCCACCGCTTATATGTGTGCAAGCCTTTATAGCTTTATGTTGGATACATGGTCAAAACGCAGTCTTCAATAATCGAACAAGGGCTATAGTGACATGCGTCATTCATTAATTTCGTTTTGCGAAAAATAAATAGAGTTCCACGGCCTGGTATTGAATGCTGGACACTTGACCGAGAAGCAGTGTGCTTACTTTTCGACCAAGCAACCATACAGTTATCTGGGATAATTTTTTTATTAATTTTACATGAAATAACCAGTATTCACTAATACATATATGAAATTAGATGTATTATCTGTTAAAAATAAAATTGTATTAACTGTGATGAAAAATTTATGGCATATAAATTTAGCAACTGGTTTGTACCATTAAACTATAGCATTATGAAATTTCTTGGCCGGTTAAATAATTTAAAAGTAAAAGACCTTATTAGTTTTAATTTGCGGTTTTGCTACTAATTAAAAGTGAAGGTTCAATGTTTAAGATGTAATTATGAAAATTTATTGTGCCGTAGAATTTACAATTCATAGGAATTAATTTTCTTGTTTAAATAGTAATTAAAGAGGACTATAGTTACGAGACTTTTTTTCTATTTTATTATACTAAAGCAACTTTTAATGTAAAGTTTATTTCAAACTTATTTTCAGTATAAAATACGTCGGCACCTTTGACGGAGTTAAATGGATCAAAGTCGTCAATGTTTTCTATATTGCAAATAAGTTTGAGCTGAACTTTACAGTCTTATCATTTTGTTCGTTACACATTTTGATTTGATTTTGCAAGTTTATTTAGGAAAATATTTAAAAAAATCATATAAAATTTTATTTGGCGTTAAGAAAAAAACAGTGGAATACCGATTTTTTTCAGATATACACAATATATGGTTTTTTAAACGAAACATTGTATATTTTTATCGTAACGATTATTTTTTTAATTGAAAGTAGAACAGCCAATTTTCGTCATTTAAGTGACTTTGAGAGAGCCGAATAATCGGTATGAGAGACGCCGCGCCAGTTCCTCAATTTTATGTTAAACTAAGGCTGTTAAACACGTAAACCTAGTACCTACTCAAGTATTAAAAAAAATTTCATTTAAATTTTGACTTAAAAGGTAGGTACTATGGGCATCGTACAATGAAATCTATTGGAATTGGGCAATCTGCATTACACGCGTGCTCACTAGAGCTGTGCAAATCTTCGCAAAGCATCAAAACATTCCCAGATTGAAGTAAAGAAATTGAGCATAAATGTGCGAGAAACTCCACTGCTTGTTACATGCGTGTGCCCAACTCCAACACTGTTGAATTAACTTATTGTTTGTTGCATTTTCTACGGGCAGATATTACCTCATTGGTATTTCTGTGAAACTAAATTAGATAAACGCTGTATTACAATGTATGGTTTATTTACAACCTACGCCGTCAATGTATCTAATTTGCATTGTTCAAATGTTCAACCAAATAAAATAACAAGGAAGTAAACAAAACATGTTTTGGTTGCAATTTGCTCGTTCCAATTTTATTGGCTCCATTGAATTTGTTTGATGGCTACTATGTATTGGCAAGCTGCATTTTTATTTACTATCGATAACCAGAACAGCACTGATTTTAGCTCGGATGTAAGTGACATTCCAATTGATTTTGAAATTATACGTCTGCTGCTGAAATTGGATAACTTCAGGAATAGTATTTATTTTAAAATACGTGGAGATCCGAACTCAATGCCTTAGCAAAAATTAAATGAAATTGCAGTAAAATAGGAACATCTACAGAGCAATACTAAGCGACAATTTACCAAAAATTTATTAAGCAAATAATTATTTCTTGAAATATTAATCTCGAAAGTGGTCAGTTTAATTTTTCCCGGATACGTATTGTGTTGTGAACAAACGAATCCAATAAAATCGTTAGCTACAAATACAGAGGTATAAAAAAAACGTAAATGAAGTACACTTAGGCTTCTGAACCAACTTAAAGCAGAGGACCTTCTGCAACTGTCACCAATGTATATTGGTGTATTTAGGAAACGATGCAATAAGACTAGAAATTTTGGCAAACGTATTTACTCCAACTACCTGAACAGTGCATTTTCGGTTTCTTAATTAACCGATTAATAGATAAAAGAATCGATAATCCATAGTTTGATTATTGTTCTCACAGTAATCGATTTAATCAATTATATGCGATCATCGAATAATCGATTACCGAAAAAGATAATCAAATAATCGATAATCTGCAAACAATTGATCAACATAAAACGCGCCCACACTTTGTATCAGAAATGAGATCGCTTTGCAAGTCTTCAATGCTACAATGCCAATGGAGTAAGGCTGGTCGTTTTCCAGCGACTCGCCAGCCACCACTCAGCAATGAGTGAGTCTTATGTATTTCATACATTAAACTCATTCACTGCTGAACAATAGCTGACGAGTCGCTGGAGAACGACTATGCATACCAGCCTAAGTTCTGTGATGTCAATCTGCGATCTTGTGTTATGTTTTGTCGTTGGATGTTGAGTGTTCTTTTTTGTGCGAAAAATCGGTTATCGGTCATCGAAAAATTGATAATCGTATAATCGATCATTGAATAACCGAACTTCTAGAATATTTGAAAAATCGCTTTGATCACTTTCGTAGCTCATACTTAAAAAAGTTGTATAACATGTCTCCACAAACATGTTTTTAACGTTGGCAACAATGAAATCATGTAAACCGATTATTATAGTTATTTTTTATTTCGGCATTCGTCAATTTGACAGCAACTAAAAAATGTAAGTTTAAGAATATGTTTCTTATTTTAAAATACTTGGTAGTAGAATCATTTGCTAATTCCTCACTAGACATAGCCCGGTTTCGAACTTGTTATGTCCTCGTCAGTATGCCATAAGTCATGAGCCATAAGCCATATGCTCACTATGTCTGTCTTGCTTATTCCGCTTTAGGCTAGCCGGGTTTGCTATTATTATTTGTCTTTTCCATTACTTATGGCATACTGACGAGAACATAACATGTTCGAAACCGGTCTATATCTAGTGAGGAATTGGCAAATGATTTTGGCTACCAAACTAGACTTGCAGGTTTAATTCAATGCAGGTCGGGGCTTTTATCCGCTGAGTAGTTGTTTCCTGTAATTCTTATTCAGTATACAGTTTAGCCCACCACGGTTAGAGGTCACAGCTTTGCTACCTGCTTTGCAGGTCGCTATCATTTATTAACACATCAATGATGTCTGACGGATAGTATCACTGACCACCAGAGGAATACACTTATCTCTCACAATGTTTGGTAGTAGAAACAATCATGTATAAAACTCGAATATAAGTTTTTTTTTTGCACTAATGAGATTTCAGAACTCGACTAACGGCTCTTTCTGATAAATCCTCACACATGCAAAAAATACTCCTTTTATATTAGTGTTGTATAAATATTTGTCATTCAAATAAATTAATTATTTAAAATGATGTAAATGAGCCAATAACGTGATACCTTGCTCTTTATCTTTTTATGAACTTTCTTAAATACCAACTTTGGTTGGTTGAAAATTATTTAAAAATATACACTTTTTCGCTATTGCCTTTTACTTCATTTATATGATACGATACGATATTTGCACAGTTTGTGATGTGGAATTTTTAAATCCCAAATTGTGATTTTAATAAAATTAATTAAATCCCTCTGTTGGCTAGCTAGTTTTTTTTTACATGAAAGACATTGTTTGAAAGAATACGGTATTTTTTTAAAAAAGTGTGGTACCTATTTTGTATTTTGACACTGATGTATTTTTGGTGCTAATTGCCAATAAATACAATTAAAAAAATACTGAATGTATTTAATTCCAATTTTGGTTCCAACAATAACAATATGGATAATTGATAAATTTTTAGCTTTTCTGAAAATATGCCTTTCGTGCTATTTAATATTTCATAGTTTTCTTTAATTTGTGTCCTTTAAATATTGTGCAGCTTGTAGCATAACTTATTACAGACGTTAATAATACTCTAACCCATCAACATTAACCTATGCAAATTATAAATTCACTCGGATATTTTCTTTTCTCCTCAGTTTCCATGAAAAATTATCATATGAGAAAGTGCAAATAAACGTTATTTATTACACGTTAAACTAGGGCAGATTTTGCAAGTAAAACGAGGAATACGGTCCGATTTCAAAATTTGCGAAATAAATCCTCCACTCGACAGGTCGAGAGAAAGGTAGGTGCGTGTAGATAAAGAATTTTTTTAAGCATGAAAACGTTAGTTAACTCGGATATGCTGATATTTGGTTCTAAAAAAAGCATTATCTATTTTATGCCAATAATAGATGGTGTTTTATTAATTTATAGTCTGAAAAAATGTTATTTCCAGACAATAAGTAATATACAGGGTGGGGCAATAGTGTGTCCGACTTCGATATGTCGAGTTCTATGATAGCTAGAAATTTGATTTGCAAATGAGACAAAAAATGTCTATAACCGGAAATTATTTTTGAATATACAGTGTGAGCCAAGACAATTGTACACGGTCAACTAACACTTATAAATTGAATGTCATGTATATCAGAACATTTTTTTGAAAACTTTTTGTCGCCTCTTTCCACTCCTGTATTGTTATTGACGCTCTCCTAACCACTTGGATGTAATGATTTCATTGTTAAAATTATGCCATTTACACGTGTATATTAAAAAAAAACACTACAGTCACAAATATCGATTTTAAGAAAAAATATGTTAGTACCAGTTATGAGACTTCTGTGTGATGACACTCGGCCATTTTCACTTCCTAAAACATTGGTGGCCAAAAATAATTTTGAAATTTACAACAATTTGAACTGAATTTTCTCAGTTTTTTTAAATGGAACACTCTGCATATTTTTGGACGATGTGATGTAGAATTGAAAAACGAAAATTTTTTGTACGTACATCCCTATGGCTATTTGTAACCATTTTCGATTTATTGAACAATAACTGCAAAATTCAGCAGTAAAAATTAAAAATATTTTTTTTTTGTAATTCAAGAGATATTATAAAAAGTGCTTCACATGTTGCCCATTTTGATTTTGACACACATTTCTATGCGCCGTTGGAATGAGGTTTCTACAGTTCATAAAATTTCCGGAGTGATACTTCTAAAAGCATTTATTATCCTTTCCTTCAAATTTTGGATGGTTGTTGGTGTGATGGGCATCATGTAACACGCTTATTATAATACCTTCTCTTGAATTATTTGAAAAAGAAACCCTCATTTATAATTTTTATTGCTGAATTTTGCAGTTATTGTTCAATAAATTGAAAATGGCCACAAAAAGCCATAGGTATGTACGTACAAAAAAATGTTCGTTTTTCAATCCTACATCACATCGTCTAAAAATTTGAAAAAATTGAGAAAATTCAATTCAAAAAAGTTGCAAATTTAAAAATCCTTTTTGGCCACCCTATATACTTTTATATAATTTTAGGAAGTGAAAATAGCTGCGTGTCATCACACAAATATCTCACAACTGGTACTAACACATTTTTAGTAAAACCGATAGTTGTGATTGTAGTGGTATTTTTAATATACATGGTATAATTTCAACAAAAAAAATCATTACATCCAAGTAGTTGGGAGAAAGTCAATAATAATAGAGGAGTGAAAGGTGGCCACAAAGAGGTTTCAAAAAATTTTCTGATACATATGACATTTTATTTGAAAAATGCTAGATGACCCTGTATAATCGTCTTTGCACACCCTGTATATCGAAAACAATTTCCGGTTATAGACTTTTTTGTCTAGTTTATTTCTGTTTTTAAATCAAGTTTCTAGCTATTATAAAAAAAACTCGAGATATCGAAGTCGGACGCACTATTGCCCCACCCTGTAGAAGTATAGTATAAGTAATATAGGAGTATTAATGTTAGCAGGGACACTGCACATTGTCTCTGGTACTAGTTTGAAAATATAATTTGATATACCTACATCGATGTCGTGTCGGAAGTGAGTAGTGCTGAATTTTCCCCTAATTAAGATTTTTCTTTGTGTGTTATTTATTGATTGAGGATAAAATTTTCAAAAGGGTACTATTCCAGTTAGCAAAATTTGAGAACATTTGACAATAACTGATAACGGTTTTGTTATAACAACAGATAATTAAGTATTTTTAATAATTGTGAAGAAGAAGGTTGAGAAGAGAAATCTAATGAATTATTTTAAACTTTCAAAAATGTAATACGTGAATAGGTTTATTCAAAGAACCTCGCTACTTTTACTTAGTAGCGGAATGGAATAATTGAAGGTGTCCGGTTCAAACATGCTAAGTGCCAAGACATCTTCAGAAAACAAACTTTTTTAGGGTCTATTTTCCAAGGGGTAATATATAAACTAGTTTAGCTTTTATTATTAATTAAAACATATTAGAATATCAATTTAATTCGTTTATTAAGAAAAATTTCATTTAAACTATCCAAAAAAAATATATGAAAATAAATCATTTAAGGAATTTAAGGAACATGGTAAAAAGTAAAATTGTTTGATTAAAAATAATATACTAATTAATAAAAAACTAAATATCATTCATATTAAAAACAATCTTTTTTGTTAAATGCCAAACTAAGCAATGAACAGTAAAAACATAAAAAAAGGTTTTTTACAAGCACAAATAAATGAAGATCTTAATAGACCATTTTAAAGACTTATTTTCGAATCAACAATTCTATGTAATAGTCTTTATGTTCTTCTTTTTCAAGAAAATATATCATGGATCTTAAGACTTGCTGACATAACCAACTGATGAAATTTTGCACAGTTACTAAGGTCGGATACAATATTCCACCGTTACTTTTGCAAATATCCCCACGTAGGGGGCGCGGGGGTGAAAATTGAAAATCTGCAAAAGTATGATAATAGTTTAATGTATGATAATAATTTAATTAAAGTATGACTAAAAAAGTAGAAAATAAAAAAAAAATTTAAAAAACTTGCTTTTCTTAGTCGTACTAAAAAGTAAAAAATTTCTTGCGCGTACAATCTGCGTACAATCATACAAAGTGCGCATGTCTTGTTTTTTTAATGGCTTTTTTTTTTGCAAAGAAATAATTTTTTACTTTTTAGTACGACTAAGAAAGGCAAGTTTTTAATTTTTTTTTTTGTAACTATTCAAGAATAGCTTTAGCCTTTTTCTGGGACATAACCAATGGCACATAGAATGTTCTTACCTAAATATCTTAAAATGAGAAAATTTGGCGCTTAGCATGTTTGAACCAGACACATTTCAATTGTTTGAATCAGTTTATCTGTATTTTTCCCCTTTGGTTCACTAAGGTCAGTCCATAGACGTACTATCTGACTTCCGACCTTAATGAATCAAAAGGAGATTTGTGCTTAAGTCTTATCTACATGGATCAGTACATTTTTGGAGTTTATGACAATATCTTATATTTATGGTTTTTCAATTACTTTATTACTAGCTTGACAAAAGTTGTAGAATTTTCGTCTCATTAGTTATTAATTATTCACAATTTGCGTTAAGAAACGTACTCCTTGTATGTATTTTCAAGCATTTAGTTATTAATATTGTCTTCTTTGTACTTTCCAATTTTAATTGACCCAATTGTCCTAAGCTTACCAGAATATTACATGTGTAAATGAATTTCTTAAACCTTGAATCACCTTCCTTGATTGACATTTTTTGGTATCAAATAAGCCAACAGTAAACCAAGTCGTACACAATATTTACATAAATATTTTATTTATATAATAGTGAATGTTTAACTGAAGAATATATAAACGCATTTGACCATGAATATATGCGTTGACCCCATAGTTATAGTTCTTAGGAAATAATGCTAATTGTCTGTTTATATTACAATTATATTACAAAAGAGAACACATTGAAAATTCGGTATATTGTAATACAATTTAGTAGGACTTTGCATCGCCTAGTTTTACATTAATATGTAGGGCCCCAATAGGGTAATGCGGGTTTATGTGTATTTATTTCGAATTTTATTGTGAAATCTGATGCACAACAATAAGTTTTAATTTTTTAACTGAGTTATGTTAAACTTGTTTAACATTTTTAATTCGAAGGTTTAAAAATGTGTTTATAATGTAATCAAATCAAATCAAAACAATTTATTAACAATTAAAAGAAACAGTAATGTATATGGTCCTCGCCGGACACCCGGTCCGTTGCCGACCTAGCATCCCCGTGTATGGCGGCGACGGGGCAGTTGTTAGGTCGGGCTTAAAACTAAAACATTAACAACATGCAACTCCTACACATAAAAATTTAAATTGCCGTTGATAAAAAACTTTAAATTGCTAAAAAAATATAAAAACGATGTAAATTAGTGTATATAAATTAGACATTTTGAGGATGTTTCGATGAGCCAAACTGTCAGTAAAAAACTCGCCTTAAAACAATACCAAATTAGGGGAGCGGGAATGTTCAGCTCCGCTTATTTTTGCTTAGGGGAAAAATATTCTGATAATAATGTGCCGCAATAATGTAATGATTATATAATGAAAAATACTTAGAGAAAAAGATTTTTGATCTTTTCAGATAATTCAGGTTGAGTCGAGTTGCTCTCGGTGGAAACAGACAGATTTAAGCATTAGCGCAGCGTCGCTTTGCAAGGTGAGAATGTCGCGTCAAGCATCTCGTACAGCGCATCGCGAGATGAGCAATATCTCACGTTACGTCACGCAACGTTTTGCCATTACAACTGCGCATAGTTTGTTGAAAAGTCACGATACATCTTATCGCGATGTTTATTTGTAAAGGAAACTAATGCAGAATTCCATAATGCTGGTCTTGCATAAACTTGGGTAATTAAAATCGCCGCTAGATCTTCAAACGCTGACGCTTTGTGAACGGTATGTTCAACGCGGATCTGGACGATTCTACTTTGCGTTACTTCTACACCATGTGTCACAAATTCGATGGTCACCATTGGGATCTCGGAAACGGTAAGTGCTATAAGGTCGGTTAAATGGGATAAGTTTTAGATTTTCCAAAAAAAACGAAAATTTTGTGATTTCTCTTTTTGACTGTAGCCAAGTAATGCTTGGTCAGACAAGTTTTAGACGTTTACATTATTAGGACATTTTTTGGAGACTAATATTTTGGGCTAGAAACAAATGCTCGATATCCGTGGTAACTTTTGTTTTGCTTATGGCAGCCGTGTTGGATTTTCGTTTTTCAGATTGCGCTTAAAAAGAGCTTCCAGATGATGTATCACATGCCGAGAAAAAATTGTTTTTCAAAGGACTAATTTAAGAAAAGTTATCCATTGCTTACCAAAACAAAATAATAGGCCATGGAAAATCATAAAGATTTTGTAAAACCAGAGACAAGGAAGTTGCTTATTCAGATGGCGACTAATTATTATCTATGTACTCGACTGTAAACTGCTTTATTTGTGCAATGTGCAATTTTCTAAAAATATCAATTTTTAGACGATGTTTATTTGTAATAAGACTGTCAATAAAGTGTTCAAAATTTTAACAAAGAAGCCCTATTCATCAAGGGCATTCTTGCATGCAAAGTAGTTAATAATAGCAAAATGCTTTATTAAAAACGACCAAATTCCACATAACTTTCAGTAAAATTTAGTAGGCTGTGGTTTAAAGCAAATAATAAGCATTACTGTTAGTTGACAATTGTTCACTAAGCAGTAGTGGCATTATTGTAAATTGTTCAAGAATATTTATTATCACTGTTCAAGAGTGTGATTATTGTAAATTGGCGCACAAATTCTCGAAGAAAAATTTTATATTAGAATGTTATTGAAAAGTAAAGAGAAATTCGCAAAACGCATCTGCTTTCTATCTAGAAACATTTCCGGAAAGAATGCAACCACACAGAACAGTTTTTGGAAGAATTGTTACGACCTAGAGGTTGCGATGGCGTTGCCTTCGCTAGTTGCTTTTGGCAAGAACAGCGCCTAACGAAACCTCGCTCACATCGACAGTATCTCCCTGTATCCTGAAAACGTAGTGAAATATCAAACCTTGTATCAAATATTTGTTCTTGATCACACATTTAATCCTGAAAAAGTAGACTGAAAACATTAAATTAGTTTTTATGTAGCATCAGTAGGTAGATAAGTGCATCGAAAATGGGACACCCTATACACATCGTTTTTACATTTTACAAATATCAGTAATTGGGAAGTTCGCAGTTCACGAGATATGCCTAATTATCACTATATCCGGGATATCAGCACCTACTCAATTTTTAGAACAATGATTCCAAGGTTTTAAAGAATTACAAATAGGTAAACATTGAAAAAAACCAAGCAAATTCGTCAAAAGTGCAATATCGTTTTAAATAAAATCATAACGTACATTTAAAATCTCTGGTATTGGCGTAGTGGTTGGGTGGTTAATATATATATTTGGCTATCACCCCGAATTCGATCCCCGGTCGAAGAGCTGGGATTTTTCTAAAGCAGAAATTAATTCTATATACTGAGATATGGATATGTGTCCGTTGTCTCTAAATATGTATCCCCACTTTCTCGCAGAGTATCTCGAAGTAATTTTAGGGACACGGGGTTGTATTACCTGTGGGATTTAATTAGTGAACAGAATACCGTGTCAGAATATTTACAAACTGCAGTATCAGATCGTCTTTTTTAGATTTATGAATGAAAAGTGACCGTTTCCGTCGATCCTGTTAGATAAGAGTTCCATAGTTTTGCTAGTCGTGGTATGAATATAACAAGTTCTTTTACATATGTAGATAGAGTATAATAAATATGTTATGTTGTGAACTCTGCAATGTCTTCTGAGTAATTGCCATGAAAATAACATATCTGAGGCCAAAAATTAAACCTAAATTATGGATTAATCGATATATGTGTACTACTCGGCAATTTTTTCTGAAATATTGGTCGAAAAATGTAATACCAACACTAAGTATAGGTCCAATTAATCACTATATTTTTTTATGTACTGAAGAGTTTGCTAATCAACGGAAATTATATATTATTATATTAACGCAATAAGTGACTAGAAGGTACATGAAAGAAACGATTGTTTCATTGCCATTTCCCAAAAATAGTAATTATTAACAATTAAATTTTTCCAAGAAATCGTTTCCTATTGTAAATAAGTCTGATAAGTGATAACATTAATCTTTGACTTCTGTGAATAGACATATCTAAAAATATTCGTGTTATTTTATTTGAATAAGTTACAATTATCTATTAGTGAGAAAAATATTTTGTAAATTTATCAAAATCTTCGTTTTTCTTACTCATGTCATATCTGTGTTGATTTACAATATTTTAGATAAACTAAATGGCCTATTTGGATAACCATAAATAATATTTTATGTGGTTTTACTTTTTCCAGGTTAAATACCCTAAGTAATCGAATATTTATGTCTTCTATATTCTAATAACTTCGATTTGATTACATAATTCATAATACATAAATCAACATAATTAATAGAGTTAATACAAGCAGAAAATAAATATATTGCTTATTTCAAATAGTCCGGTAAAAGGGAATTTTAAATCTCCATTCGTACTCCAAGCCTGACATTTTGACCAAAAATTAGTTATAAGATGTACATCAAGTATCAATGGTGACATATCGGGATCCGAAGTGCACGGACTGGGAAGGGTATAAATATTCCCTCCAGTCTCACATTCAATCCGCTATCACCACAATCAGGAATCGTGATGAGACTGAAATTGCGGCGGAACAGATCCGCAACGCGATGGTCTCAGCATATAACGAAAACTGTCCACTGAAGACAAAAAGGGATAATAGAGGCACGTCTTGGTGGAACAAAAATTTAGATAAAATGAGAAAGGAAGTTCGACGCCGCTTTAATCGAGCTAAAGCTTCGGGCGACTGGGACCAATATAGATCCGCTCTAACGGACTATAACAAAGAAATAAGGAAAGCAAAAAGGGGATCTTGGAGGAAATTCTGTGAGAGTATAACTGACGTACCTCACAGTACTAGAATCCACAAGATTCTTTCCAGAGAGCCGACAAGGGAATTCGGTTCGTTAAGGCGGCCGGATGGCTCATATACGGACTCTGGAAAGGAAACCTTACAGCTCCTAGCACAAAACCACTTCCCAGGGTGCTTGAATGCGGATGACCAACAGCCGTCACCATCAGAAGGCCGATTAAAACGACCTGATAAAAATGATTGGCTGACGACTAAAAAGGTGATCACAATACCGGCAATTGAGTGGGCCATCGGATCATTCCAATCATTCAAATCGCCAGGAGAGGATCGAGTTTTTCCAGCTCTACTACAAAATGGACTGGAAATATTGCTCCCACTCCTCATTAAACTATTCAGAGCTAGTCTGGTATGGAACTATATCCCATCCAGTTGGTCGGCGGTCAAGGTAGTATATATACCAAAAATGGGTAGGAAAGAACCAAGCCCTAAATCGCTTAGACTAATTAGCCTGACATCTTTTCTGTTGAAAGGCCTGGAGAAGGTGCTGGACGGATATATCAGGGGGGAACATCCTGAATCATCACCCCCTCAATATCCATCAGTACGCCTATCAGACAGGAAAATCAACAGAACTAGCACTCAATAACCTAGTCGAGAAGATTACCCAATCCCTTCAAATGAAGGAAATTGCGGTGGGAGCCTTTCTCGACATTGAAGGAGCATTTAATAATGCACTGCCCGACTCCTTATATGCAGCAGTGGCTGCCAGAGGAATTGAGCCTACTATAGGCGACTGGATTCGTGCTATGCTATCAAACAGAACCATAACAACGTCTCTACAGGGAGAAACAGTTAGGTTTAGAGCCACGAGAGGGTGCCCGCAGGGTGGGGTTCTCTCCCCCCTTTTGTGGTCACTTCTTGTGGACGACCTACTGGCTATTCTCACACTGTGGGAGGTTGAGGTTCTAGCATATGCAGATGATCTAGTCATACTAGTCAGAGGAAACTCTGAAGGAGTAATATCAAATACCCTTCAAGAGACTCTGGATGCAGTGAGTAACTGGTGCGACGGGGAACAGATGTCTGTAAACCCTCAAAAAACAGTAATAGTACCATTCACCCGGAAAAGGAAGCTGGAGGACTTAAGACCTCCCACTTTAATGGGTGAAACTGTTCCATTTGCGGAGGAAATGAAACATCTAGGAATCACTCTGGATAAATCACTTAATTGGAACTCCCATCTGGAAAAGGTAATCCACAAAGCAAAGCTGTCCCTATGGACATACCGTCGTATTTGTGGCAAATCCTGGGGCGTGGGTCCCCAACAATTTTACTGGATCTATATCACGGTCATCAGACCAATGATAACATACGGATCCATTGTTTGGTGGCCGAAAGGATTACAACGGACGGCCAAATCCAAACTCTCTGGACTGCAGAGATTAGCATGCATGACCGTAACGGGAGCAATTAGCACCACACCGTCAGCTGCAATGGAAATCCTCCTGGATTTACCCCCTCTTCATATATATCTGGAGAGAGAGGCCAGGTGGGCAACCTACAGGCTGCAACAAGCGGCCATTAATATGCCGCAGACTAGTATCATGGAGCGGAACAGGTTGTTGGATGACATAGAGAATCACAGCATCCTGGGAATGCCCTCGGATACTATGCCTACTATGACCAACTACGAGCTGACCTTCAACATCCTTTCTCCAGAAAGAGATGAGTGGGATCGGAATAAAGCCGACCTACTGAAGGCAGACAGTTGTTGGTTTACAGACGGCTCCAAAACTCCCGAGGGAACAGGAGCCGGAGTACACAGCTACAGACCAAGGGTGAGAATAGTCTCAAACCTAGGTACTCATGCAACTGTTTTTCAGGCTGAGGTTCATGCCATTGAACTGTGTGTACGAAGGCTGGAATATATGCATTTTACACGCAGATCAATAAAAATGTTCTCAGATAGCCAAGCAGCTATAAAAGCTCTTGGCTCTTACCGGTGCAACTCCAAAACGGTATGGAATTGTCAGAAAGCTCTAAATCATTTGGGCAAGAACAACAAAGTGACTCTGGTCTGGATACCCGGCCAATCTGGTATGGAAGGTAGCGAAATAGCGGACTCCTTAGCCAGAGAAGGAGCGGGATCACGATTCATCGGACCAGAACCAATACTTGGCATATCTTCAAGTACGGCCAAGATGGCTATCTCAACCTGGGCTGAAAGGCAAACTCTCCAGTATTGGCAAGAGTTACCAGGATTAGTTCATTCGAAGGCGTTCATAAAATACCCTTTGAAATCGAGAACTAAGAAACTTTTAGAGTTAAACAGGATAAACCTGAAAACTCTAACAGGCCTAAACTATCATCTGCATAAACTCGGCCTAGCGGAAAACGCCGAGTGCCGTCTATGCCTGGAGGATGATGAGAAGGCAGACCACATCTTATGCACCTGTCCCGCTGTGGAGAGGATCCGATTCTCAATATTTGGCAAAGGGCAACTGCTGCCAGAGGATCTGGACACATTCTCACCCAATAAAGTTATCAGTTTCATTAAGAGACTGAACTTGTTGGGTGAAATATAATTAGGCGTGAGCCACAATAGGCCTGCTGATGGCCGCAGTGGAGGGTCTACTGAGACCCACTCACAACAAACCTAACCTAACCTAACATCAAGTATCAATGATCGAAAATTAAAAATTGACTCGTAGGGGTTGTACAAAAATAAAAACCACCCCAAAACGACTTTTCTGCAGATATCTGGGAAAATGTAAAAATTACAGGAAAATGTTTTAAATAAAATCGAAAGACACTGAAATTATCTATAAAATCGTCTTGAATCTTGTTTCACGTATTTGCAACAGAAAACGTGATATTTACAATTAAAAATTGCTATTTATTTAATTAAAAAAAAAAAAAAATGTTTTTTGGTCTTATTACATTCACTGAAGGTTTATCTATAGAAAGTTCTATTACTATTGCCTGACCATTAATTTCAACCATACAAAATGTAAATTGAAAAATACAATTGTTTATAACTTTAAAAGATTTAAAAAAAAATGTCTCTAAAAAATTAGTTAAATCAAGTAATCAAGTAGATACGATTTAAAGAAAAGTTAGAAAAGAATGTCTGTCCGTCAGGGTTCGCCCGATTTAAATCGTTTGATTACATCATTATTTAAATCCATGATTTTAATCAAATGATTTTTTTATTTTAATCGATGATTTTCTAAAACAATTAACATTGATTTTAATTATAAAATTTGTATAGGGACACTAATTGTCTGCTTTCTCCACTCCTAATTTATTTGTATGAAAATATAAGACATAAACAATTTTTCCAGTGACGTGATTAATTTATATGTGCAAATTGGTAGTTAGAGAATACAAAAAAAATAGTGTATGGAAAAATCGTATTTGTTATAAAAAAAATTAGAGTAAAACTGAAAAAAAAAATCAAAAAAAATCAAAAACATTTTTTTTTTTTGATTTTTTAAATAAAGATCATTGATTTTTGATTTTTTTTTAAATCATGATTTTTTCCAACCCTGGTGTCCATTATCTCTAAATGTCCCCTCCTCTTTTATAATAATCTTACTTGAAACAGTGAAATATCTAATTTTTTTTTGTTTGAAATATGCAGATATGAGATGAATCAAATTATACTTAAATCTAGAAGTAATTATAAAAAAATAGTATTTGTTAAGAACTGTCAAATGTCAAGACATTCGCTTTAACAATTTGCGTTTCTTGAACTTGTGTCAATATCGTATGAATCGTTTTTATGTTATAAACGTATAGATGGGTAGGTATTGGGGAAAACTAAAAGCAATGATTTAATTTTGTGAAATATAAATATAACCGAATTTGCCTTATCACTTGTCAGAACTGTCAGGTGAATACTAGAAATGAAGTTATATAATATAGCATTACATTTTTCATATTATATTTATTGACAGCACTACCCAAGTTCAGAGAACATCTTTTTAGGTCTCTTTCGAATTTCATCGAAGGACCAAAACTTTAAATCAAATGGATTCCAAATATAAAAATGTGTGTAAATTTCAGTAAAATCAATTTGATTGTGTCTGTGAGATTAAATACGCCATTAACCATGATATTACTGACGACAATGGAATGATATTTTTTTGAACGTCATCGAAATGTCTACGTCAATATTATATGTTAAATTCTCATTTTGGATTTGGAATCAAACACTTAATTATTTTGGAATATTGTATTTTTATGACTCAATAAATGAAATTATTGCAGAAAATTGTTATGTATGACAAGAGGTATTAACGTAATGTTTATAAACGCAGCTTTACATGTAAATCTTGTCTTAAAATTTCGTTATAAATTATGATTTCCATCAAATTTACATTTCAAGTAATGAAACTCCTATAAAATATATTAGAGGGCTTTACTAGATTACAATGCTCTTAATTTCTAAGGAGTAAACTTTAAAGACGTTGTTTTGAGAGACAATTCATTTGAAGATACCAAAATGTTGTGGTGAAGTGGAGCAACTGGTATAATATAATATTCACTTCCGCTATACTTTAGCTGTAGCTCATTTTTTTCTGGTCAGTCATTTTTTTTGTTATATGTTGCTGCATTTTGGCTTCTTTCAGATATTCATCATACAAAGACATATTAACATGATTAGGTACCTATTCAAAATGGCACGGCATAATTCTCTATTCAATTTGGGCTGCATGCGTTATACTGTGTTCGCAGAACTTGTATTTGAATTTAAACTGCGAACGTAGTAAATATAAATTATACAGTAGTGCCGCGATAATCTGGACTAATTAAAACCAGACTAATCCGGATTATTAAATAATCCGGATTACCAAGACATTTTAAATTCAGTTTTTAAAATTGCAAACAAAAAAAATAATAAAAGGCTGTATTTAAGAAAAGTAAGCACTGTATTTATATATAAAATAAGACAAATAAAAAAGGGGATCCTATACCACAAAAACGAAATATTAAAAATAACTACATACATATGTATGTACATACTTAATTAATGTAAGTACATACTTTAATAGATGAAAATTTTAAATGGCAGGAACATGTAATATATGTAACAGATAAAATTCGAAAAGTAGTAAGAAAATTCTATATACTCCGGAATATTCTCAAAACAAAAACATTAATAAATATTTATAATACATTAGTGGAGTCCATAATTAGATATGGCATAATAGCATGGGGTGGTGCATATGAAAATGCACTAAATCCACTAAAAGTATTACAAAAATATATCTTAAAAATAATCATGAAAAAAAGCCATCTATACCCTAGTGACAAATTGTTTAAGGAATGTTGTTGTCTGAATTTGAAAAACATATATACACTTGAAAATATTCTTTTCATAAATAAAAATAAGGGAAAATATAAGTTTCCCAGTCACTTACACAACACAAGATCAATCTCAAATTCTAGTTTGCTAATTAATAAATATAATAAAACATCTCAACAGAACTTTATTGATTATTATCAAGGACCATTGTTCTATAATAAATTACCTTTAAACATAAAAAGTATTAGTAACAAAATGAAATTTCATCATACCGTATCAAATTTAATTGCGACATCTTCCGAACTATTTAGTTAAAATTGCTACTCAAAATAGTACCTAATTATATTTGTACATCCTCCTGATTCTCCTCCAACTATCTATTGATTTTATGTATTTCTTTGTAAATAACTATGTCTAATAATAAAAATATGTTAGTATTTAAATATTCCAATTGAAAGATATTAGCACAAAACAAGCCTTTTCTGGCTTAGGTGCTACCCACATATTAATGTAGATAATTTATATATATTATGTTTAATAAAGGAACTTGAACTTGAACTTAATTAATTAATTTTTTGATCACTTTCTCCTACATTAATTTCATCGGCTTCATTGGAAGTTTGTGCACCCTGTTTTAAAATTTTCGGCACCGATTGAAGAAAGTTAGTTATTTTACTTTAATTATTCATATGTTGTTTTTCAAAAGCGATTTCCTGGAGATTTTGTAGCGTCATAATATCTTTTAAAGGAATGTCATTTTCTGTAGCCCACTGTAAAGAAATATTTAAGCTTTTGACAGCATATTCATTTTTAATTCAGACCGGAGTGGTAATTTCCATCACATCATCATCAGAGTCAGCACTATCATTTGCATGAATTAAATTTTCGTGTTCAATCAATTTGGCATCACTATCAATCCAATCGATAGTTTCACCAGCATTTATATCAACATTCCCAATGCTATGAAGCATTGATGACACCGCATCAATTTCTTCTGCTAGTGAACGTATCTTTTGTCGCATAACACTTAAAGGGATCAAATCCTCAGGGTCATCTAAACCATTCTCATTTTTGGTTTTAAAATTGGTTTTCCAGCATTTTTCTAAGGAACTGGCTGGTACCTTTTCCCAAGCATTGTGAAGCAAGCATACAACATGTTTTAAGTTTAAGCTCTTAAGGCACTTTACAAGATCTTTTTCTTCATTAGTCAAAATTTCAGCCAAGAGACTTTTTCTGTAAAAAGTTTTGTCAAGCGAATTGCGTTTTGATCCATTGGTTGATTTAATGCAGTCGTATTAGGAGGTAAAAATTTTGCAACAATTCTGCCATCATCACTGATCAGTTTCTGTTCGCTACAATGACTAGCAGCATTAACAATTAGAAGCAGTGCTGTTGTAGGTAAATTTTGATCCCTGAGAAACTTTCTCACTTGAGGAATGAAACATTGATCAAACCACTACTGCTTAAAAACTGCTGAGGTCATCCAAGCTTTGGCTGTTGTTTTGTAATCTACAGGAAGCTCTGCATAATTGAAGGCCCTGGGTTTTTTTGATTTTCCAATGACTAAAAGTTTAAATTTCTGGCTACCATCCGAATTACATGTTGCTAAAAATGTCAATCGTTCTTTACTGGTCTTTCTTTCTGGAGCTGTTTTTTCTGTTAAAGATACGAGCGTACTATCCGGAAGCAATTTCCAAAACAAGACTGACTCATCAGCATTGTAAATTTCAGAGGGCTGTAACTTTAGGGATTTTATTGTTTGGTCCAATTAATTTATGAATGGTTCAACAGCTACAGTATCGGAAGATCATTTTTCTCCACAGATTTTAAGTCGCCTGATGTCATACCTTTTTCGAAAATTTGCAACCCAGCCCCTACTTGCTTTAAAATTTTCATCGCCATAATATTTAGCATACAGATGTTTAGCTTTTGTTGCTAAAAATTCAGACGAAACAGGAACATGCCGCTTTCTAAGACTCACAAATCAGGAGTGTAGTTTACTCTCCATCTTTGGATACTCTGCTTGTTTTAAAGTTTGTCTTTTTTCGGGTACGTTGAAGAACGAACCTTTAAGAAAAAAAAACAAAATTAAGCACCAATAGTTTGCAGTAAATCAGCAAAAAAATGTATCAATAAAGTTTAGATTTCTTTCCTTTCGTTTTCTTTACTTATCCTTTAATTTTATCAGATTTTTTTTTAATGTCGCTGAGTGTTGAAGTCCCTACTCCATACTTAAGGGCTAAAGATTTTCCACTAACGCCGCGTTTTATCTCGTCTATAATAGCAGACTTTTACTTGAGACTTAAAGTTTTGTGATTACGTTTAATAGGTACCATTTTCATTGGAACAACCTGTAGGTATAGTAAAGAAGCTGCGTCCCTACTTCTGCAGACATGTAAGAACTATTCACTCAAACTCACTTGCAAAAAGACAAGTTAAAACCTGCAGAATTTAATACATAAATATGTACATATGTACTTATTTTGCTCCTACAACTTTTATGGAAATGTCATCTGTAGTGGTTTTGCGCCACCTATAATAAACAATTGAAAATGACAATGATATTTTAATGGTTCATTTAGTCAACGGTCAGTTGGGTTTACATTAGGTTAATTTAAGGTACGTTGGTTCAAATCGGGTATTTGATACGTTTATGGTAAATTTAGATAAAAGTTGACAAAAAAAAGTTCAGACGGGTTTAAATCAGGCGAACTGGAATAACATATTTAGAATTTGTCTAGTTTTATTTTGGGGGACATTTTTTGCTTTTCAGTATTCCTATGTGAAACTAAAATATGTATCTTGAATAAAACGACATAAGGTGTCAGAGGTTTCAAACATGAAGCATAGGCCTTGTAACATAAACTACGAATTTACAGCTACTTGCAATGTATAAATAACAAGAAAAGATGAACTTTTGATTGAGCTGTAATGGCTTAACTAATGTAATAAAATTATTTCCCATTTGTACAGATTTGCATTACAAAATATTACTTCCTGAGAATTAATTCACTTCGTTCATTTAAGATTTCTTGTGGCATATGAACAAATGAAAATAATCAAAAAAATAGTTAAAGTGGAAGGGAAGTGGTTGTATCATTATTTTGTTGTAAATTGTAATTGATTTTAATTTAATTTACCCAAAGAATTATATCGTCTGCAATAAATTAATAACGTAAACAACATGAACTGCGGCCTTTAAAGCTTTAATCCTTAAAATGAAGTAAACGGGCAATTATTTCTCTCCAATTCCCTCTTTCTCTCGCTTCTGTTGATGAAAAGATCTTATCCTATAAAACCACAGCGAACAGCCTACTCCACCCTACTTTATGTTATTTGTTTAAATGATCAAGGTTGTGTTCTAAAGGGCAATGAACGATTTGGAATTAATACAGATAGAAAATGTTATGTAAACAACATTAAATTCGTGGCTGGTAAAGTAATATTAGCAACGTAGCTTTTACGAAATACTTCTTCGTTCCAGCACCATTTTAATAAGTTATGTATTTGACGAATTTTACGTTGTCTCCTTGGTAAATATTTATTGCGGAATTTCAACTTTTTAATAGTAAATATTATTCGGAAAACTACATAAAACTATTAATGGAAATTTAAGAAATATTGAACTGGTTTGATTTGGTTTATGAGAAAGGTCAATAATAATAATAATCTAAACATATTTAGATAAATTTAGCGTAGATATTTTGTATGTGGCTAAACGCCATTTAAGATGACAATCAGTTCTTACTCCTTTGGTCGAGTAGATAAGATTTACTTTACCATTTATCATTATACTATCATTTACATTATTAGATATGATGTTTTAAAAACCATGCAAATTACTTTTTAATGGTTTATATATCGTTGTTTTTTTTTCAACCCAATTATTTATTTTAACCAATATTAAAGTAACGCAGTATTCCTCATTAGATAGGTTGCGACATTTTACTAAAGTATTAGTATTTTCAGAGTTCATTCTTTGAGGTATCATTACTGTTACGCAATGAATATTTAGAATAATTTAGCATATCATTAACGAAAACTGTAAGCATTGTGGGACTTAAAATAGATCCTTGAGGAATGGAATTTTAAAGGGCTGAATGAACTTGGGAAAACACGAGATGGTAAATGAGGTTGGTGGGGGCCATATTATTCGTATCCATCTTGGTATTATGTAAGTTCAAATGGGTCAGTCCTGCGAAGGAAGGTAATCCTCAAGAAAATAGAATTTAGAATGTCTGGTTACAGACGGACAAATAGAAAGATAATTTAAATAAATAATTGCTAAATATAAAACAATATGATAACTGTCAAATTAAAGGTAACGTAAATTTAAATTATTTATTAGTTCCTCGTAGAAACGTAATAATGAATTCCAGATAAAGCCGAATAAAGATTATATTCACTATATGTTTACTGCAGATAATTGAAAGTTAATCAATTGCCTGCTAACTAGGCAGGTATCTTTGCCAAAGAACTAGGCAAGGCTCTACTAGAGCAGCGTTTCTTACTAAATACTTAGTAAACGTTTAAGTAAGCAAATTTAGAAAAACCTTACGCTACAGAGGTCTGGTTGGTAAATATACAATACACGTATAAAATGATCCCCTACAAAACAAATGCACCACGTTAGGTAATAATTCTCACAACGGTTATAAACAAATATGTTTCCTCCAAAAGGAGTACCAAACCTCAAATATTACCAGTCACCACTCTTCACACAGTTATCAACGTAACCAAGTGATCTAAAACATCAACAGACAAAGACAGACAACAACTAACTACGATACAAAATGGCGACATCCGTTGCCGGATAAATCCAAGATTTACAATAACCGAAAGTTAGTTTAAATTAGCACATGAATTTATTACAATATCAGAAGGATATTAGATAAATTGCCAACAAGGCATCGATACTAATCGATATTAGTGATGGCTGTTCTAAAAAACAGCCAACGTGAACTGATCACCAAAAAGCAATTCGCCCAAGGCGTAAATTAAGATAAATACGGTAAAATATTTTTATGAAAATTACCTCAAAGATACGTCAAATCAATATAGCAACTTTTTAAATAATGATAATCATAAAATTATACGATAATACCAGAAAACATATAAATTTTACTAGACCGCTGAACTACAGGTGTTGTCTTCGAAACGCTACACTAGTAAGAAGGAAGAACTGGAAGAAGTGTTCTCCTACCTAAACTCGATTATAGTTTGGAAAGAGACAAACATTTGAGAGTAGAGTATGAGCAATAAAGACAGATAGGTATTTAGTGCAAAAATCTGCAAAATTCAGTAGAAATCAGTGGCGCCATCTGGACTAGGCTGGCAGAAACTTCAAATTCATCGCAGACAACGACAAACTGGTGTGCAATGGCTTGCAATTTCGTTACAATACCTATTATTTTCAAGTCTTGAATCCAATAGTGCATGCTTCATATTACAAGTATGTCTAGTCACTCAGCATTTTTTTATAATTGACAATTTACATTGTTCGTACAAGCCACTCATTCACAATGGACTATTCTTAGCAGAAAACAAAGTCATTCATGATTAAATAATTAGTTATGCCTTTGTCCACTCTACACCTGCAGCGTAGACTCTCTTAGAACTGTATTTTCCTTTTAAGGAAGTACAATTTACGTAAATTAATGTTTTGTGAACAGTAAATTATATCAAGGTTTTTCCAATCAACTAGTTAAATAGTCAAGGTTCAAGTAATATAATCAACATTAATTTTTTTTAATTGAAAACAGGAATAAGGACAAAATTACCGCCTCAAATTGGAATTAATCTCAGTATACTATGGTGGACCAACACAATAAATAAACAACATAATTTAATATGTGAGTAAAAATAAAATTTTTAATGAAGTAGATGTAGAAGTCGTCCATTGATCAGATGAAAACAGTTAAATCTGTTAGGACTCAAAGAAAAGACGAATCCTGAAGATAAACATTGGCCAAACTAAGAAATCAGTTAACAAGCGTTTTAATACTGATTACATTTTAGGTTTAACAGAACAAAAATTATGTGTAGTGGGACATAATATGATGCTTGAACAGATGTCAGATCTCTGTGTCGATTAATTTAGAACTCGATTTAGAAGTGCAATTATTCAATAACAATAAGAAAATTATTTACATACAAAAATATAGAAATAATATTCTTAATAGCGACTGAAGCTCACTTCAACCTTATTTTTTTTACAAAAATCTTAGGTACCTGCAGATCACGGGTGCCAGAATTAAATTTACACAAAGAAAAAGAAGCATTTATCTGGCCATCAATTATTAGTATTCTTACAGAGTGATTTTAACATAGATACATGAAGGTGCTAAACTTATTTATTATAAATTAAGAGTATTTGCTTTTGACGTTTAGTGCAGTTTATTTATTGAATATGATTGCTGAAAAATAATATCTAAAGAAATACGAGGAAACATTATAGAATGCCACAAATAAATGATTATAGGCAATATGCTTATATGCACATTTTCTAATAAAAATTAGCAGTAATATCAATTATTTATATAAATTTCATACTAGCAGCAATACCTACCACAAATTTGCAACCAACAGAACTGCTTTGACTACAGAAATTTATTTCGCTGTGACAACAGACTTTTGTACTGTGACAGCAGAGTCTTATGAGTAAAGCTGGCCGAGGTCACCTGGCCGACAGAGCCATCATTATACTCATATGTTTACATCATATCATAATACTTGAATGAAGTACAATAAATGGAAATAAATTTTAACAATAATGTTACATTTTATAAAAATTTGTATAAAACTCACCCTTTTAAGCAGATTTATGAAGTAGTTTGGTTGTCGTCATCACAAAGTGGGGAAGATCTATAGTATAATAGCATCAGGTATGTTTCTACAGCTGTCTCCGTCAGCGATGTTCGCTTTGGTGAAAAAATATGTTTGTATTTTGAAAATGACCGTTCGACATTTACGGATGTAATACAGGCATAAGTAAAACAATCTGTGAACTCGCTTAACGAAGTTGTAGATGCACCATCACAAATTTGTCTTAATTTGCTAAAATCAGGATCTTTCTGTAATACACTCTCGAATTTTTCACTAACGCGATTATTGTTTGCGTCATTTATAGCCTGTAGCTGTGTATTTACGTCGTCCACTATTTGCAGCGATTCCATTAACGACAACGAACTATTTTGCAATTTTTGTATTGCGTCGTGTAGTCCTCTATAATTGTTATTAATAGTTTTTAAATCTGTTTCAAGGAAAACGTCTTGAAAGCTTGTTTGGCTTTCCCTAATAGCTGCAGCCTCGTTAAGGTTGAACTGTAGAATCACAGCTTTTATTTGTTGAAAATATTCAGCATAATAAAAAGCCGCTTTCAACCACGTTCCCCAACGTGTAAGAATCGGCTCTGGTGGTTCAGGGATACCAGTACACTGTCTGTGAAATGCTCGAAGCCGTTTAGGAGATTTGAGAAATACTTTTTTTGTATTTGCTATTAATGCATCTACCTCTGGAAAACATTTTCGAATCGTTTCTGCCACAAGATGTAACGCCTGCACTTTACACGTAACATGTAAAAACCTACAATTGTCTCTTTGAAAAGAACTGCCTATCAGTCACAAACATCAATACTTGACTTGTTGAAAGTTCAAATTTTTCGAATGTCTCCAACACCACACGCGTAATTATTTCGCCAGTACACGCAGTTAATCTTTTTACTAGCTAGTAAAAGTGGAAATGTTGGTTTAAGAGGGTCCAGCACACGTACTATAATATTTAAAATAATTTTTTTTTTACAATCTGTCGTCTCGTCAATACATAACCAGAGCCGTGTATTTTTTAATCCACATTTAATCCTATTTACAATGTCTTCACGAACAGCTAGAATATATCTATGTAACGATGTACGACTTGGTAAGTTCACCTGGGGATTGTATTTATTCCAAAACTCCCGAAATGGTTGTTTCTCCAGTATGTGTAGCGGAATATTACAGGCTATTAACATTAACAATAAATCAAACATAAACTGAGTTGTCAAAGGCATGCCATTTTTTTTATTTTGATGTTGCACGGTATTGTAATGACGTCGACAATCTGCCAGCACATTAAGTCTTGATTGCAAACTTTACAAATTATTTTGCATCCGTCATAGAATAAATCCGGAAATTCACCCATAAATTTATTCACTGTGTCCGCGTACGGTCGTTTTTTACCCTTTTGGCGCGTTTGACATTATGTATAATTTATAGGTACAACCTCACGCATTAACCTTTTAAATAAGACTGCAGCGTAAATCACTTCTAAATCGGCACGTGTGACGCTAGCGCAAGACCGTGGCTGTATTCCTGCCACCTCGGCCAGCTTTACTTATGAGTCTTATGACTGTCCAGTGTCCATATCTCTAATACAGTGCGTTTTTTGTCATGCTACAATTTGAATGAAACTACAAACATCAAAAATTGACCTCCGTTTTGGAAATAAACACAATTGGTTTCAAGGTGATTCCGGAACGCAAAACTTTTTTGCTGACTCGTTATATCGCTATCACTGTCAGTGGAAGTGTTGGGTTTCCTATTAACAAAACTAATTTGCATGGATAATCCTTATGATGACAACATTATGTATAATAGTTTTGAAGAAAAGTCGAACATTTTATTCGTAAAAAAATACCGTGATAATTTCCCTTACCCAACATATTTCGCGATTACACCTGAACATTCTTTTGTAATTAACTGAAATGTACTTACCTACTAATATTATTTCCATTACGTTGGCATATTTGCAATTTATATTACTATTAAGTTATTTTAGCTTGTACATATACATATCTTATTAAAATTTCTGTTATGTGTAGACGTAGGAATATGTATATCACAAGGACATATAATATAATCTAGTTTGTAGGGGCCAAAAAAAGCCTTTGCCTTACAAAAGGTGGGGTAGTAATAATTTTTAAATTATGTTGTTTAGGTCTGGGCCCTGACAAAAGATCCAAGTTTTCTACTTTGGGGGGGGCGCTCGAGCCGCCATCTTAAATAAAAGGTACAATAAATTTGTTTTTAAAATAACTCCGCAGCGGTTGATCCAACGACGAAAATGACTTTCCGCCGCTGTAACTCGATACATATTAGACTTACAAACAAAATTTTTATACAAAAAAATGTGAGGACTTTTGTTACTTTAATTTTGTTAAAGACATTTTCGTCGTTGGCTCAACCGTTGCGAAGTTATTTTGAAAAAAACTGATTTTTGTACCTTTTATTCAAGATGGCGGCCTCCCTCCAAGGTCGAAAGTTTGGATTCTTTGTCAAGGCCCAGACCTGAATACCTAATTTAAAAATTATTACTACCTCACCTTTTGCAAGGCAAAACTCCCTACTTACTTGATTAAATACTGATACAGTAAAATTAATGTTTATATTAAATTCCTATGAAATTGTCACGTCAAAATGTGGCTAACAAGCATAATAAAATGTCACCATTTAACAATATAGTATACAGTTTATTTCAAACTTATTTGCAACATAAAATACGTCCACTTCTTTAATCCCTTTACCACCGTCAAAAATCGACGTTTTTTATGTTGCAAATAAGTCGAATGAAATAAACTTCACTTATTCGGATGTTTTTAAATACGGGTAGGTTGTGGAAAATCTGAATTATGTTGGCATGAATGATACGCAGCGAGATCTTACTTTTCAGCCTAACATCAGTTATATTAAAAGGAGGTAACATATACATTCACTGTTGGATCGAATAATAGAAAACAGGTACACATAGTGAGTGATAAGTAAAGCTGGCCGAGGTGGCTGGAGTACAGCCACGGTCTTGCGCTGGCGTCACACGTGCCGATTTAGAAGTGATTTATGCTGCAGTCTTATTTGAAAGGTTAATGCGTGAGGTTGTACCTATAAGTTATACATAATGTCAAACGCGCCAAAGGGTAAAAAACGACCGTACGCGGACACAGTGAATAAATTTATCGGTGAATTTCCGGATTTATTCTATGACGGGTGCAAAATAATTTGTAAAGTTTGCAATCAAGACTTAATGTGGTGGTACAAAACAAATTGTCGTCGTCATATCAATACCGTGCAACATCAAAATAAAAAAAATGGCAAAGCCTTTGACAACTCAGTTTATGTTTGATTTATTGTTAATGTTAATAGCCTGTAATATTCCGCTACACATACTGGATGAACAACCATTTCGGGAGTTTTGGAATAAATACAATCCCAAGGTGAACTTACCAAGTCGTACATCGTTACGTAGATATATTCCAGCTGTTCGTGAAGACATTGTAAATAGGATTAATAGTGGATTAAAAAATACACGGCTCTGGTTATGTATTGACGAGACGACAGATTGTAAAAAAAATTCTATTTTAAATATTATAGTACGTGTACTAGACCCTCTTAAACCAACATTTCCACTTTTACTAGCTAGTAAAAGACTAACTGCATTCGAAAATTTTGAACTTTCAACAAGTCAAGTATTGATGTTTGTGACTGATGGTGCCGCGACAATGCGCGTGGTAGGCCGTTCTCTTCAAAGAGACAATTGTAGGTTTTTACATGTTACGTGTAAAGTGAATGCGTTACATCTTGTGGCAGAAACGACTCGAAAATGTTTTCCAGAAGTAGATGCATTAATAGCAAATACAAAAAAAGTATTTCTCAAATCTCCTAAACGGCTTCGAGCATTTCACAGACAGTGTCCTGGTATCCCTGAACCACCAGAGTCGATTACACGTTGGGGAACGTGGTTGAAAGCGGCTTTTTATTATGCTGAATATTTTCAACAAATAAAAGCTGTGATACTACAGTTCAACCCTATCGAGGCTGCAGCTATTAGGGAAAGCCAGACAAGCTTTCAAGACGTTTCCCTGAAACAGATTTAAAAACTATTAATAACAATTATAGAGGACTACACGACGCAATAGAAAAATTGCAAAATAGTTCGTTGTCGTTAGTGGAATCGCTGCAAATAGTGGACGACGTAAATACACAGCTACAAGTTATAAATGACGCAAAAAAATAATCGCGTTAGTGAAAAATTCGAGAGTATATTACAGAAAGATCCTGATTTTAGCAAATTAAGACAAATTTGTGATGGTGCATCTACAACTTCGTTAAGTGAGTTCACAGCTTGTTTTACTTATGCCTGTATTACATCCGTAGATGTCGAACGGTCAATTTCAAAATACAAACATATTTTTTCACCAAAGCGAACATCGCTGACGGAGACAGCTGTAGAAACATACCTGATGCTATTATACTATAGATCTTCCCCACTTTGTGATGACGACAACCAAACTACTTCATAAATCTGCTTAAAAGAGTGAGTTTTATACAAATTTTTGTAAAATGTAACATTATTGTTAAAATTTATTTCCATTTATTGTACTTGTTCAAGTATTATGATATGATGTAAACATATGAGTCATATGACGGCTCTGTCGGCCAGGTGACCTCGGCCAGCTTTAGTGATAAGTGTATCCCTCTGGTGGTCAGTGCTACTACCAGTCAGACGTAACTGATGTCTTAGTGACCGAGAGCGACCTGCAAACCAGGTACCAAAAGCTTCGACCTCTAACCCTGGTGGGTTAAACTATATACGGAATCAGATTTGCAGGAAACAACTACTCTGCGGACAAAAGCCCTGACCAGCATTGAATTAAACCTGCAAATCTTGTTTGGTAGCTAAGATCATTTGTCAGTTCCTCACCAGACATAGACTGACCACCAGAGGGATACCCTTATCACTCACTATGTCTGTTTTGCTTAGTCTGCTTTAGGCTAGTCTGGTTTGCTATTATTATTTGTCTTTTCCAATATTTATGGCATACTGACGAGAACATAAAAAGTTCGAAACCGATCTACGGCTGATATCGACATTGGCTTGTACATTGTATTGCGCTGATGGGCTCCCTTAGTGGCAACGAAGCAGGATACAGTCAACTCTCTTCCGCATATTTAAACTCTAATTTTCTTACTTTTTATCACAAGATCCGATTCTTAGGGGCCATCCATATAAAACGCGTGACGCTGTTAAGGGGCGGAGAACGTTTATCAAAACATCCCAAATTGACACATGACGGAGCGAGGTGTCGACCTCACGCGTCATATTACAGGAGACACTCCAAAATTACTTTTTCTCTTTTTTTTTTTCGTAAATAAATATAAATTTTGAAAATAACAATAAATTAATAATAAAGCTGAACAACGTTGTCGTTTTTACGTTTGGGTGGTTTCGCTATCAGGCCTGTCATGTGACGTCCAAGGGATATCACAAACGGGGAGGGGAGATCAAAATAGTCGAAAATAGCGTCACACGTATTATGGACGGCTCCATATAGTATTTTCTATGGTGAATTCCAGTCTGAACAATATTTTTCCATCAGACATAGTTTTGAGTAATTACCATTTTGTTGTGGTAGCAAAAAAATTTTTCTTATTACGTTATTCAATATACATATTAACGTGAATTTTATTTTGCCGTAAAATGTATTTTTCATAGATTTTCTGCTCTACTTCCATTGAGAAACATTCTCCTTGAGAGTCCGTTAACATTTTCGAGCTCCAGTTTTCTTGGTGGCGCTTTTCCATGGTATATATATTCTGGTGGAAGCGTTCGCCATGTTTGTCGCATGCAGTTCCAAAGTTCTTGGGGAAAAAGTCCACATGCGAATCTAAGAAATGTACTTTAAGAAACATATTACATCCAAGCTTTCTATAATTCTGTAGAAGCGTGCTAACAAGTTTTCTATAGTTATCCACAATATAGTTTCCAAGGAAGTTCTTTATCACTGTTTGAAACGGTATCCATGAAATTGCCTCAGCATCATTTAACTTTTCATCAAATGCAAGATCATTCATTAGTTTCATTATCTGACAAAGATGTCCTTGATCTTGGCATCAGTTATTCTAGGAAGTTTACTCTTCAAAAAAAGAAAATCTTGGCACTTATGATCCATCGCTTTGAGAAAATGTTTCATCAACTCTAGCTTGATATATAAAGGTGGAAGATAAACTTTCTCTCTTGATGCAAGTAGTTCACGTGTAATGTACATCTCCCGTAATGAGTGAATCTCTCTTTGACTACTGCTTTTGATTTTTCTGCATCTGTTGCCTCATTCACACAGGAAGCAACAAAATTTTGTATATCCAAGTTGTACTCCAAGCAAGATAGCTATTACATTGATATCCACAAATATATTAAAAATATTTCTCATAATGTGTATAGGTCAGAAAGAAATTAATATTTTCGTACAATTCCTACATGTGAGCAGTTTAAGCTTATTTCTATTGTAACTATTTTCAAACTCAGTTTTGAAGAATCTATTGCCATTCTTCGGGATTGTGTTCCTGTCCCAATGTCTTTAGTAAAGACTACACATCATTACAGTAGACTAAGTCATCGTGATTAGAGAAGAAGTATTTCAAATCCATGCTGCTTTTACGGAAAGTACTAATTTTTGTATCTTTCTGTAAAAGTTTCAACTTTTTCAATCTTGAAGCTTGAAGGTTTGATGAACCGCTAAAGTTTGAATTCTACCTGATTAATTAAGTGAGGTTCGGTAAACGTCGTCTGAAAGTCAGAGTCTTATGTAGCTCATAAATAATGATAATCTGTTACAAAAACATGGAGATGGAGAAATTCTGACTTCATATTCAGAATCAGCACCTCCACGATTCCTTTGACACGTATGCTTAAAAATCTACCATAATATAAAAAACAAAATCACGAGTTAAATGGTATCAATTGATCACGTGGTTTTTAGTCACTTATTAAGGCTCTGTAGTACTGATAGTAGTATATTAATAATTTCTCATCTTTTTTTAAATTGAATTAGATGTCAGAAAGTTGTTCATCTAATATAAATGATTTCAGTTTCTTCTACCACCCGTACATTATGCAATATTGCATACACCGTCAAACTCAGGCTTTTTTGTCAGTGTATTAATCATGTTCTTCGCACACTAAATTGTTATAAAAGTTGCAGTTCTCCAATAATAAATGACATGTGGGGCTAACCTGATTAATTCACATAATGGGGGTTATTCAAGAAAAAAGTCACGTTTCAATCAATAGTGAAACATAACAAGGCGATTAATATTTAATTTTCCATTATGCAGTTACCTTTCCTCATAATTCACTTAATAGAATTTTAAATGCATTATAGAACGTTCACTCTCACATTTCTCTTCTTAAAATGCAATCACGTTTTCAAGCATTCGTCTGTTTTTGTAATAACATGATTCACGAGGTAAAAACTCACGAGGATGAAATATTTTAAACACTGTATAGGATATTTTTTCATTGTTTATTAAAAAAACTATGCCATTGATTTCGATTTGTGGAATAATTGACAAGCTATTGTTTTTAGTGTGGCCTATTGTTCCTTTGTATTATTAATAATTATCTATCGATTGTTTTACATACGTTTATTGGCATATTAGGTGGCTGACATGGAGAGCGATCCTTCAAGTTTTCAATAGCTTCATAATGAAACGGAAAATCGATATGCTGAGATTTTAATTAATTAGTGAACCGTGTTTATAAAAACAAACAGTGATAAATCTAATGGCATGGATTTTTGATGAAAATTATGTTTTATTGACTTTAAAATCCACAAAAATAATGACAAAAATTTGAACCAATTCATACGGACAATTATTTCAATTTTTTGTGTTGCAAAAATAAACAAAAGAAAGTGGTGATTGCAAAGAAGTGAAAAAGTAAAATATAAAAGCATTCTTTACTTTTTCTTTCAAATGACTGAGAAATTGCAAATCAAATCAGCCAAGCAAATAAGTTTATGATTGGTTTTTCTGTGTATAGATGTTGTCTTAAAAGCATAGAGGGAGAGGTAGTAAATTTATATTTTGAGTTGAATTTTTATCTAACAGCAATAAGTTTACTGAACTAAATTTAATAACGAGGAATTATTTACATCTATCTGATCGTTTAATATGTTATAATTATGGCCCGAATTTACTAAATGCTTATAAAAGTTTAATTGTTGTTTTTGTGTGTGAATATGCTCTCTATATCTTGTATCAAATGAATACCTGTTTGACCTATATATGCTGCATTGCATTCTGGACAATCTAACCGATATATCCCACACTTTTTGTAAATTTTAGTTTTTTCTTGTGTATTGTACAAAAGTCTGCCTACATTTTTGTTCGAACTGAATGATGTTTTTATATTAAATTTTGAAAAGGTATTACTGATTGAGTTAGAGAGGTGTCCTGCATATAGTATTGAGATATATGTTTTGTCATTTTTTACGTTTTAGTTACTTGAAAATGTCCGAATAGGATGAAACTAGTCGTAAAGTTAAAAATAAACGTGAAAATTAGACAACTAAAAAACAGTGGTTTGTAATTATTTAATTTCAAAATGAATTTTCACAAAGTAACGTCATCTTCAATCAACTTTTTAGAATTTTGAAGGTAAAACGTGAGTTCAATATTATAATCCTGAATCGAAACAAAAGTCGATGCAGTAGCATATCAAAGGTTCCAACTTTCCCACGATTAAGGTACACGCAACGTCAACAAGGAGGATCTCAAAATCCATGTTGACGTTGCGTGTACCTACTTTGAACTGACGGAGGCAATAACCAGAAACCGGTCTGCGATTGGTATATGCGACAATAAGGATTTCCATTTTTTTGGTAAAAATCTTTTACTAGTAGGCAATCGCAATTAAAGCTTAATCACTTCTCATTGTATGATACTAATTTATAAATACACTCACATGCAAAAAAAAATGCACCAAGTGAATATTTGGTAAGATTTGAGGTCCCTAAATTTTTTTATTTTTAGTTCAAATTTCATAAATTTTTTAGCAAACTGTAGATAAAATGACTTATTTCAACTTGCATATCCAGTCTTTTGTTAAATGCTGGCGTATTAGTCATTATACAGCCTTAATTAAAAGGTTGTTGTATAACCCTAATTTTATAACATCCTGTGGAATAATTTCGTAGCCAAATTCTTTCAAAATACCAATTTGAGTTAAGAACCATTCCTTTCCTACATTTTGTTTTTTGGTTCATGTCTTTAGGTGCACTGGTTCATTTTTAAGAGCGACATGAACTTGTCACCAACAGTTTACTTTAAGAAATGTTATTTTTTGACGAGGTGGCTTTGCTCGTTGTTGCCCTAATGTCAGTTTGACAACTTAGTTTATGAGTCTAGCAATGAAAAGGCAACAATATATTGTTTAGTTTTAATAAGCAATTATTGCAATTTACATAAAAAGAAAAAAATAAGAAAATTTATTATGCAAATTTCAATTCAACTTCAAAACAAACCAATTCAATTGTAACCTAACCAACCTAAAGAAACGGACTTTTGACAACAAATTTAGCTTAATATTTTAAATTACCACCTCTTGCTCTTATAACTGCCTGCATACGTCGGTTCATACTGTCAATAAGGTTACGAAAGCATCTTAAGGATATTTTGCCATTCCTCCTGAAGGGCTAAACGAAGCTCATTTACCGTAGCTACTTCGCGATCTCTGACTCGCCTACCAAGCATGTCCCACACATGCTCTATGGGGTTGAGATCAGGCGAACATGCTGGCCAGTTCATTTTGTTAATACCAACTTCCACGAGGTATTGTGTAACATACTGCTGTATGTGGCTGCGCATTATCTTGTATTAGGATAAAGCCATCGCCGATAAGTCCACTAAAAGGTACAACGTAATTGCTTAATATTTCCTCAATATATCGGTGGGCCGTCAAGGATCCATCGATGACCACCACCTCAGTGCAGGCTTCCCGGGTTATTCCTGCCCACACCATTACTGAACCTCCTCCATAGCTCAGACGGGGACTGAACGTGCACTCTGCAAATCTTTCTCAGGTCCTCCATACTATTTTCTGTCCATCTGGAGAATGTATGCAGAATCTGGATTCGTCAGTAAAAAGAACATTGTTCCATTGCCCTAAGTTCCAATGTAAATGTTCAGTGGCAAATTGCAGTCTAGCTACTCGGTGACGCGGAAGCAATTTGGGTCTAGTTGCTGGTCTGCAAGCTTTCAAACCAAACTCTTTCAATCTTCGGCGAACTGTCCACACACTAATATTTGTACCTCGGACCTATTGGAGTTGATTTCTTGACAGCACTAATGTTAAATGACGATCCCGCGCAGAGTTTTAACGTGAAGAAATCTGTCATCAATAGCAGTAGTTTTTCATTTTCTGCCACTACCTGCCTATTTCTGCTAGTTTGGCTAAAACGTTCGACTACTCTTTTGATGGTAGAGCGATGAACATGAAGGATTCTTGCAACGTATTCATAATTACGTCCATCTTCAACAGCAGCAACAGCTTTTGAGCAATTTTCCGCACTTACCACCATGGTAGGAGTATAGGTCTTACGTAAAAAAAATCACTGTCAAACTGGCATTTGGGCAACAAGGAGCAAAGCCACCTCGGCAAGAAATAACATTTCTTAAGGTAAACTGTTGGTGACAAATTCATTTCGCTCTTAAAAATGAACCAGTGCACCTAAAGACATGAACCAAAAACAAAATGTAGGAAATGAATGGTTCTTAACAAAAATTGGTATTTTGAAAGAATTTGGTTACGAAATTGTTCCACAGGGTGTTTTAAAGTTATGGTTATACAACAACTTTTTAATTAACCCTGTATAACGACTAATACTTTAACAAAAGACTGGATGTGCAAGATGATATTAGTTATTTTATCTACAGTTTGCTAAAAAATGTATGAAAATTGAACTAAAAATAAAAAAATTTAGAGACCTCAAATCTTACCAAATATTAACTTGTTGCGTTTTTTTTGCGTGTGAGTATATATAAAGAAGTGTGTGTGGCAATATAAATTTAATCTTCATTTAAATAAAGCGAGAGGACGTTGGTAGCTGATTGCAGGTTTTAGAAGTATTTATTACTATTTGTAAATTAATTTTAACATCTCTGTTGGAATACTTTGGTATTTTAATTATTTTTTACACCTTTATTAGTAAATATAAAAAAACTGTGAATTTTACCAGAAAAAGAAAAAACGGGTTAGTTATTTTTTTAACTTAGTTTCAGATAATGTTTACAAAAAAAAACATCGTGCACAAGTCGATATAATTCGAGCTTAAAGTTTATTTCCAAGCATGAAGTTGAGAGGGCAAGGCGGTCAGCAACCTCAGTTCCTTATATATCTCAGAACAGCACTGTCAATCGATATTTTTTTAAACTAATGTGGCGGTATACTGTCGTAATGGTTTTGTGAAAGAAACACAGAACCTGGAATCGATATTTATGTCGAGTCATTATTATTAATATATGCGACAGGTGGTCAAACTCTCTAATGTTATAAATAAAATGAGGTTTAGATTCCTTTGTAATCGTTTTGTGCAGTCTTATCTAATCTTGAGCTGAAAAAGATTCACTGACAGAGAAACACAAATACACTGCAATTCCAACCCGAGTTTCAGAGGGGTCCCATTAAGTAGAACATAATATGAGAATACAATAACAGTAGAGGTGGCAATTTTAGCACTATAATCTAAGGCTGGGAATCGAATACGAATAATTCGAGTATTCGAATATTCGAGTACTCGAATATTCGAGTATTCGAATTCGAAGTATTCTAATGGGAAATTATTCAATGTTCGAATATTCGACATATTCGAAAACTCGAATATAATCGAATACTCGAATATATTCGAGTATTCGAATAATCGATTATATTTGAGTAAATTTGAATATTAAAATATATTATTAAATTATGTACGAATAGGTATGCAGTATGCATCCAACCAAAGTAGGTAGATACGTATAGGTAGGTACCTATTCTGAAATCCAAATATATAAATAGACCACATTAGTGGCACGTTTTACTCCCAGTTAGAACTATTCCATCTCTTTCTCGCCTCGACCTTATTCTTACTGTACTAAGGCAGGGGTTAAAATTAAATTTTAGATTTTAGAAAACCTGTAAATATTTAACTATTAACTTTTCATGTATTTGTTTTACCTTCATAATCTACGTCTTTTTTTAAAACATTCTAATTTTAGAGCACTTTTATTTTTTTTTGGAAAAGGAAAAATAGTTATGACACAGAAGTATAATAAACTAGCTCTATTTTCGTTTTATTTAAGCTTCAATAGTTAAATGTGAACAATAGCGCCTCAATCCTAAAATAAAATACTAACTAAATAATTCTGACCCTTAAAGCACATGTACAGGAGACATACCCTATTGTGAGTATGGAAAGCTAATCAAATTGCCTGCTTAATGGATTACGTCACGACTATTATTGTGGTCTATCCAACCAAATACTCAAATAGAGTATTCACTATTCACTAGTATTCAGTGCTATACCTATTAATAATGAATATTCGAGGATCCGGATTATTCGGATACCTATTCGAATAATTCGGATTATTCGAGTATTCGAATATTCGAATTATTCGATTATCCGAATACTCGAATAATTCGAATATCCCAATATTCGAATAATCCGAATATTCGAATATCCGAATAGTTCGAATATTTTTTCGAACGAATATTCGAATACTAAAATCTGGAAATTTCCCAGCCTTACCATAATCACCTCGTGGTCGAGAGGTAAGGACACTTGTTTCTCATTCCAGGATTGCGGGTCCGATTCCAGCCGAGGCTTTGCGACTTTTCAGAAGCAGAAATTAATCTCAGCGTACTTGTACATATATTGGGTGTGTATCTTATTATCCAAAATGTATATCTTCATCCCGTACAATGTTCTTTTAGGGATAATGAGGATCTACTACCTGTGGTGTCTAATATAATGTGATGCAACCTGAAAGACCTATTTAAAATAAAACTTAGATTTCTTGCATTCACATATTTCTACCTCATAAATTATTATGTTGTCGCACATTCGGAGTTTTACATAAGTTTTTTGAGGAAGCAAATTTTAAAAGAAGTAATGTAAGGTATAGACGGTAAACATAATAGTCCAAAAAAGGGGCCTTGCGGAATCCCATGGTTCCTATCAACTTATCGCTGTATGTACGACCCTCTTGGTATGACCCAAATAGGTGAACACTTCTAACATAAACTCCATAAAACTGTAAAATAGTTAATGATATGTTGTGCTTTATGTCATCGAAAGCTTTAATGAAATCGATAAATGCCAGAGCAATTATTCCTTCTGATAGTTTTCTGTTATTATTGTTATTTTTTTTTGTTTCAATAACAACTTTAAACTTGCCTATTTTTTGCGAGAATTAGAAAGTTTTTGATGTGAATCTGGACATTTGTTAGAACTTTCTCGATAAGAAAAATTGCTAAAATATTAGCAATTCGACGTTTGATCAAATATAGGTTTGTTCCAGCAGAAAATCACAAATGGTTTGATGAACTTTTTGAGTGCGTATGTCCAAACATCAACTGGTCGGAAATTAGTTTGTAATTTATACTGCTGGAATGAAATTTTTGCTTCTCCTGCTGCTTTCGCAGCACTTTCGCAGTTCGCGATATTTAATTGAAACGTATAAATAACAAACCTATTCCGGTTTTGGAAACATTTTGATCATGTGTGCTTAAATTTCCCAAAACAATAGTTTTAGAAGATGGAGCGAATTGTTTCTATCTTTATGCAGAATAAAAAATACTACCACAGAATGTTAGGTTTATTCACAACTACGGTTATAATTTATTCACATTTTATATCTGAACTGCGCATGACCATGCTAAAATCCACCGAAAATCTGAAAACCGTTTGAAATCAGTTAGAAACTAATCAGTAATCACAAACAGTTAACTTGCGGGAACATTGAATTAGTAGACATAATCTCCTATTATTGTCTGCTGGAACGCCAGTTTCGTTCTGCGCATGTCAAGGACGGTTTAAAATCGTTTCGGGCTGCTGTTTGAACAAACTTTATAAAAGGTTGACCGGATCGGTATTGTAGTTGGCTTTTATGTATTTATTTGAATATGTATTTTATATGGCATATTTTAGTTTCTAAGTTAGAGATACCTATACAGTAATAGAAAATAAATGTTTTGGATTGGAAGTAATATTGGTAGTGTAGTTGGCTAGAGCTCATGAGGGTATGCTGCGGGTATGATTCCTGCTATCAGCACAGGTAATAGAGAGTTGTTGAGCATCCAAAATAACGTAACGTTATGAAGATACGATAACTTTATTTCAATACGTATCTACAAATAACGTGTTTCCAAAAAGAGACTTGTTGAATAGTTACTTAATGAGCAATCGTTATTTGTTATCTTTGACAGCCTAACCTAACCCCTACTTTTGTATTTTCATTGTTTGGGTTAGTGTATAAAACTTATATAGTGAATATTACACCTATATATTTTATATATTACAATATGGATAATGCTGTTCAGATTATTATCAATCATAGGGATCGACAACAGAACGATGTGTATAACGATAACGTTAACGTACATGTACTACGTTAACTTTATCCCTCCGAAATTAACGCAGACCGTTACCGTTATTAACGTTACCGCATTTCCTAATTGAAATTGCGCACGCGTAGATGTCAAAATAACGTTACGGTATTTCACAATTGGCTGCTCAACAACTCTCTATTGTCGGTGTGAATGGTTGTATGTCCACATTTTTCTAACTCCTAGACAGTTTCGGCATTGGATTTGGGGGTTGTCTAATTTGTGGTGTCTATTATTTATTTATTTAATATAAAACATACCTTGATTTAAAAAAAGGCACATATTTAAATAGAAACATTTATTTCCCTTGATTTCATGGAACATGGAATGGTTCATATCTATGAAATAATAATTTCATACATATGAACAACTTCTGAGTTGCTGAAATACATTTTTCGTTAAATGTGAATGATTTAGAATGAGGAAATTTCAAAACCGTTGTCTCTCTCTTTAAAGAATTTAATTAATTTGAAAAATGTTTGGTGATAAAACATTTAATTTTAAGTAAATTGTCTCGATTAAACCAGTAGTGGAGCGATCATGAAAGATGTTTCATGGTAGCTTTTATTGCAATGAATGTCAAGCAGCTTTTCTAATTAACCGAAATGATTCCAGCTAATTGTTAATAATTGTGATTAACGACCTATGCGGTTGATAAGAACGGGCCACGTAAATAGTAATAATTAATCTATGAAAACCGCTAGTACTGAATATTAAAATTATTATTGTCCTCGTCTTTTATTGTAATAATTTCGCCGATGTCTTCTTTTACTTTTATTGATGTGGAAATTTTTGTTACATGACAAAATGAATTTGTGTTTACCGCATAAAAAAACAAGAAATTGTAAGGATTTAAAAAACAGTTTTTATTGTAATAAGCTAGGCTCGTTTTAAGAAATTGACTGGCGTCTATGAGGAGTATGATGTAACTTGCAATAAACCTTCTATAGTATAGGTGTATATATTTTATTTTTTGACACGTGTAAAATAAAAAAAATTTGTAGATTCTCTAGATAGTAAATGAACAAAATACACAATAAGCGAAATATTATATTTTTAGTAATTGAAGAATGAATGTTAGATATGTTTTATGTTACAAAATTAGGTAGGTGGGTATAAAAAAACAAATGCTTCGTTGATGTCTCTAAACTATTAGTTTTGTGTTTTGTTTGCCAATTTTAAAATTTCTGTTCATAAATTTAAGAGTTTAAAACATTCATGTATTTTCATAAAGTACTTTTCTCGATATTGTCGATACAGTGGTTCTACTCACATAACTTGATAGTGAAGTAAAATATATTAAAATGAAATGTTGAAAAAATAATAATTTTGTATAAAAACAAAATATCGATGTCCTTGGTATTAGTTAAATTTAGTACAAATTTCGTTCTGCATTCTCCTTAATATTCTTACTAAAAACAACTGCTGCATTCATAATTTTTATTATGGAGTAACCCCTTTAATTTAACAATAATTAAAATTAGTGTAAATAACAAATTTATATTTCATATTAAAGTTACTTGAATTGCGAGGAAAAGAAATAATGTTTCAATGTTTCAGTGTATATTTTATATTTACAGCTTTCGTAACAACAAATGTGATCTGCTTATTGCTTCCATCACACCACATTAAAAAACAAACAAAAAATAATTAAAGTATATAAATACGCACTAAAAGCACAGTAAAACTAATAAAAGTATCTATAACCTGGAATGCACGAGACAAAACCTCAGAAAATTATATACTTCCCGACAAAATGTACCTATCAGGATAGCCGCACTAGGGGCCACCAAGTACTGTGCCTAGTGACAAGCGGAGATAATCTACTGGTTGCTGGTAACATGTTGATATATGTAGGTCTTGTTGGCGCATATCGTACCTCCGCCATCTATTACCACTCGAGAAACTGCTTTAGACTAATATGACTCCAAAGAAAGTTGATGTTTTATATTTTCCTCGTATTATGTAATTCTAGGAAAAAATAAATTAAAATTACATAATACGAAGCAAATAAATGTCAGATTTTTTTAAAATACATAAAAGAATGTACTTATTTAAATATTATGAATTGTAATTCATTGGTGTTTTATTTGTTGTGTATCTAAAAATTTTATACTAGCGTATTAAGATGAGAGTGATAATGTACAATATAGGAAACTATATGTAGTTTATTGTTATCAGATAAGTTTGAAATAATGCTTACTTAATAGCCAAATAATTAATGTATTTTTTTCTAGAATCAAATGTCGCTTTAGTTATGTTATGATGGTTTCCTTTCGAGGCCGTACTGTTTAAAATGGCCATAGATATCGCGCTACTAGGACGTCACCAATCAAAAAACATATGAACAGTTTTTATTTTCACATACCCTAATCTTTTAGTTATAAATCAGTTTTTGATTAATAAAAAACGAATACAAATTAAGAAAATTAGGTGTAATATAAACTATTTAATTTTTTTCAGACCTCCCGGTAGGTTATTTATATTTTGGATCGTTTTGATTTTTTCTTCAAATTCCAGTCAGGAAAAAGATGGTAGTTCAATGTACCTTGATCACGCACCATTGTAGGTTTGGCTAGTTCGACACCATAACTGAAAAAATTCCATCCATAAGTAAATGAGTTTTCCACTAAGTAAATTAATTTTCATTGTTTGATTCTTAGTATGTTTTTAAAAGAAGTTTATTTGTGCATCAACGTATAGTCTGTTGTTGGACGTCGTTGAAAGGATTTTGATGTAACGTCTGTTTCATCGAGTCACAAAGACCTATAAAGCCATTGTTGGTCTCCTCTGAAGCGTGGACATATCGTGCCATCACACCGACTAACTCCTTGTAATATATTCACACGCAATTTCATAATATTGTTTCAGTCTCCTTGAGACTAATGCGAACACCTGTAATATAAGAGTCATACATGGTAATGAATTAATGATTGTTGGTATTAATGAATTCTTCCCAATTGTTGCATAAACATATTTTCTTTCGTAAGATATTTATAAATTTATACGTATATAACTCAATTTGATTTGAAACTATCGGATCGGCTATAACTGCCTGTTTCTCTATAAAATTCAAATTAATTTGATAGTTATTTAAAATAATGCCCCAACTAACTCTGAAGGCAAACATGGAAACTCTAGGGTTGTGGGCAGGTGGAATCGGAATTAAATCTTTTTTTTTATTTGTTTATGTTGAGCTCCACTAGTTTTTATTTGTTTATACCTAATAATAATAATAATTTGATATTATTTACAAGAACGATAAAGTGCATACATCCCATGTTAAAACTGGAAAAGCGATAGTGTTGGTTTTAAACTGAAAAGAGCTTAGCATTCCACATCACTTTCAATATACTATAAGTAGGCTACATAATAATTACTGATGCTTATTTTGAGTATCACTTAAAATTTTGTGTTTACCACATATTAACTTAAAAAAATAAAACAAATGCTTTTGTAGCACTAATTTACATATAAGTATTATCTTTCTGTACTTGAATAAAAGTTTATAACTCAGGTTCTTATAACCATAAAAACGAAACAGTGTCTATACTAATAAAAATAAAAAAATAAAACATTAATAGAGCAAAGGAATGGTTTATAACATTACAGTTACAAATAAAATGTAACTAAAAGTAAAAAATACAGAAGACCGCACTAGTTCTTAAACTAGACGGGAAAAGTTAAACGAAACAAAGTAAATTTTTGTAGTCTGTAGGTGAAAAGAAAAACGCCGCTACAAACAGATAAAACACAAAGCAGAAAAATATGCAACCACAGATATGCAATAACACATACTGTCCAGTCGGCGAAAGAAGCACCGCGCTGCAAGGAAGAGTTGTCGTTAAGTCGCCACCTTTCTGCGAAACCACATATTAGCAACATACTATCTCTTCCAATAAGCAAGTATGGATGCAAACAATCACAAAAATTTTACATGCACTAATTCATTTATTTCATTTATGCTTAATTTTAAATGGAATGCATAAATCACATTCTTTTCGCGGGTCTTCTTTCCCCGACCAGACAATAATACCCTATCATTTATGGCAATGCGTAACTCATAATAATAATAGCAGCTCACATCTACAGTCAAACGTCAAGTGTAATACAATGTCCGCTGCTAACTCTTCCATTGCAATTATTTTCGTTGCCATAAAAAATGGCGGTACGCAATTTAGCTCTCTTTACAGATGACAAATTTTACCTACGTAGCTCCAAAATTAGAACTTCACTAAGTGTACCAAGTCACACAATACAACGAAACAGTATTGATTTTATATTAATCAATAATCAATCACTTTTCTGGTACAAAATAAATCGGCACACTCGTGCTTGGCTATTTCCGGCTTTTTCGCGCCCTCTAACTATAAATGTATTCATTGATACTATAGACTTATAGACCAGCAATAATTTAATTGTGCGAGTTAGAAATTGCCTAACTCATAGGGTCTTAAATAATTTTCTATTTGGCAAATTACGAGGCAACTAAAAAAGTTGACCATTACACAGTACGGTGGTCTGACAGACAGTGCCCACGTCTTTTCATCCAGATGACTCGAGTTCAAATCTAAGCCGGATGTAGTATGGTGGATGAGCAGATCAGCTTGCGTTACCATCTTTCGAAAGGGACTGCGAGTTCTGTGTAACTGCGATGGAAGTGCTCTTAAGGTCACGGCTCTACCCCACGAAAGTGGGGGGTGGGGGCAAAATTTCTAGGTTTGACGTGTCAGTATTACCACGAGCATTAATGAGCTTATCTCCTGGCCTCGGCTGTTGACCTTGGTAGCGGAAATAGACCGACTTTAAATAATGGTTTCCAACTGCCAGTGTTTAAAAGTTTAAAAATACTATTAAATGCATCAAGTTGACTAAAAGGACATGCATTGTGAGTATTTATTAGTTTGGGGTCAATATAAATTTTAATATCTTTATGCGATGCAAGTGGACTATAATTTGCTTTGTGACAATCAGGGTATAAAATGACTATACCTACAAAATTTTCATAACAGGGTATCGATTTGCACAGTATCACAGCACTTTGAATTGTCCTTTTTTACTTAAAATTGAATTTGCAACATTAATCTGATAATAACAATCAATCCTGTGGTATGATGTGATATATAAGCGAACTTAAGTTTTAGTGGAAATGATTTATGAATGATTGTCGAGAATCATTCATTATGATTAATTGATTAATAGCATTTACAACAATAACTGAAGTTAATAGTAACTAGTAACAGATGTTGGTACTATAATTGCTTTTTTAGTAATTAGTTGATGTTGGGAAATATTTTTATATCAAATATCGATAGAAACTCGCGTGGGTAAATAATAACAAATGTCCTGTGTTTTAATTTAATGACAGATAAGGTTTGTTCTGAAATTATTGGTGCCGGAGGATATGATACTATATAGTATCCATTCATTAAATCACAACGCCTTGTTAAGCAGCATTCATTATTCTGTCTCTACCAAATCTAATCCAAGTTATTAAGTTTTTTCCACATATCGGTACCCTCATGAGAAATACTCGTAACTTCTTAAATCAATCCTGGAATGGGTTGGAATCTTTGATGCGAAGATAACACTGACGTAGTTTTCCACAAAACACCCAAACATTATATATTGCACTCGACGCAAGTTTCGCCAACCAAGTTAGCATCATCTGGAGATGATTAAAACAGTTTTAATCATCTCCAGATGATGCCAACTTGGTTGGCGAAACGCGCGTCGAGAGCAGTACATAGTGTTTTGGTGTTTCGTGAAAAACTACGTCAGTGTTTTTCCTTGAGTCCAAATTTTACAGGAGGCACAAAAAACTGAATAACTTAAAAGTATATGTATTTGGAAATTGCTTTTTTTCACTACACATTTTGAGTTATGATAGACACATGATGATGTGTGGCATGGCATGATTTAAATAGAATTTTTAAAAAGCTCAAATTACTATTAATTAAAAGGCAGCGTTACGTTTTAAATGTAATTTATACAGGGTGTCCCAACCAAAAGTAGGCACCCTGAATAACTTTGGAGATAAAATTTTTTTGTAAACTTGATGAAACACGTCGACCTTGTTTCCAAGGGGGACATATTTTAATGTAATACTTGTATACCTATCATCATCCCTCTACCATACACAGCCACCCCCCTCAAAAAATTCAAATGGCAAAGGGGTCGAGTGATACATCTTTTGAAAGGTCTTTCAGTTCTCTACATAACTGTGTATTTTTTAAAACTTTTATCGATTCGTTCCTGAGAAATAATTGTTTCATTATTTTAGGTTCGGGAAATAAAAATAAAAGAAGCAGTTTAAACTATCGTATGTATTGTTCAAAATGACCCCCACCGACTTCCATACAGTAGTATAATCTATCTTGAAATTCTATACGAACATTTCTGAACACATCTGGAGTCAATAAACGGCATTCTCGAACAATTCTTTCACGTAACACTTCCAGAGATGCGGGTTTTGTTGCAAATACCTTCGATTTCAAATGTCCCCACAGAAAGAAATCCAAGGGAGTTAAATCGGGTGACCTAGCGGGCCACTCCACAGGACCTTTTCTTCCAATCCATCGCTCAGGAAACCGATTATCCAAAAATTGCTATAGCAAAATGTGGGGGTGCCCCATCCTGTTGGAAAAACAGTTCGCCCTCTAAAAGATTATCGTCTTCCTCGAGGATTTGGGTAATCATTGGGTCCATGTTATTTTCTAACAGATCGAGGTACCTTTCGCCATTTAAATTGTCAGGAATAAAAAACGGCCCGACAATGTGATCCCCTAAGATGCCAGCCCAAACATTTAACTTCTGAGGCCTTTGGGTATGAGTTTCCATGAACAAATGTGGATTGGTTTCACTCCAATACCTACAATTGTGCCTGTTTACCTCCCCATTTAACTGAAATGTTGATTCATCAGAAAAACACGTATTGTACAGTAGATTGGTATTACCGTTTAATTGTTCACTAAAAATCTCGCAGAATTCAAGCTGACGATCGGGATCATCTTCGTTTAATTCGTGTACCAATTTAAATTTATATGGATGAAATTTGTGAGCCTTTACAATTCGATGAACACTGCTTCGTGATACACCGGAAGCCTCTGCTACTTTCCCTGATCGATTGAGTATTATCCATCTGCAAATGACCCAGAACTGCCACTTCGACTGCTTCATTCCTAATCGTGCGCCGAGGTTCATGCTTGTTGTTTCATACAGAACCTGTTTCCATAAATTTTGTCAATAATTGTAAAACATACTGAGAACCAACCCTTGTATCTGGGTGGTTTTTATTGAATATGCGCTCCGTAGCTCTAGCACAATTATCGTTTTTAAAATAAATGCTGACAATTTCTATTCTCTCCTGAAGGGTATAAACCATTTTGAGAACTCACTCTGGTAAAATGTATCTCGATTTAAAATTGGTTGTGAACAAATTAATATTCAAGGACTATCAAATACTTATGAATCTTTTATTATTCTAAAACTAAACGGTCAAGGAAAGTGTTTTTTTGTTGAAAAAGCTCGTGTCGATTTGAGAGCACTAAAAATTGTAGTTTTTTTTATAAATTCCAATACCCAGTGTCGTGTATTTTAGATTTTTTTAAACGATTTCGATTGTGTGTAATCATCAAAAATAAAATTATTTTCCTTAAGAACAAATCGATGAAAGTTAAAAAAAATACACAGTTATGTAGGGAATTGAAAGACCTTTCAAAAGATGTATCACTCGACCCCCTTGCCATTTGAATTTTTTGAGGGGATGGTCGTGTAGGGTAGAGGGATGATGATAGGTATACAAGTATTACATTAAAATATGTCCCCCTTGGAAACAAGGTCGACGTGTTTCACCAATTTTTCAAAAAATTTTATCCAAAGTTATTCAGGGTGCCTAATTTTGGTTGGGACACCTTGTATAATACTATTGGAAAGATTTTTTCAATCCTTTTCTGCTAATACAAAACTTCTTTAAACACACTTTTAACACAAAATAACGACCAGAGAATAGCAAATTTCTACAAGAAGTAAATAATGGGAGTTACGAGGTTTTTCACGGCAAATTGACGCGCGAAGGAGTTCCGTGTTTTTCGTTTAGTCGAATATTAAATTCGGGGTAGCACATGGAGATTCGAGGTTTACACAACAAATAAGTTTATTAACCTTTATTTAACTTTAATAGATGGCAACAAAATCTCAGTAATGTGATAAAGCGAAAATACGAGGTTTTCCTATGAGGGATAGATATCCAATTTGTTTCTATATAATTTAGGTAAAAATTATAAATAATTAACTTGTATTGGTTGTATGGAAAATTAGTGTATGTAATTAATGTATGATATCCTTGACCAGAACAGTTTCTTATTATTAAATGATTACAGTGTACATTTATTGGGTTATAGTGACGAATTAAAATTGACACCGTTTGGCCTGTAATTAACTAATAGCTCTAATTGTTGAGTTTTTAATGAACAGTAATCTTGGGAAATGGCATGAGGTTAAAAAATGTACATCGTCGTTCTAAAATTTTTCTGGATCGAAACTAAAAGAGTCTTTATTAACTTTTATCATTATCTGCCCATCCTCCACTGGTGATGGATTGTAATATAAAAAATCTTGTACAAGCACGAAATAAGTTATGAAGTGGTGTTTCGGAGTTTTACGTTTTCATTAAATTTTATGGCGATTAAAAAAATGTTTCTGAATTAGTAAATTTTTATATGTTGTTCGTGACAAAAATAATATATAATACAATTTTTTTAATGAAATTGCGCCGTTTCGAAACTAATATAATGATTTCATTTTATTAAAAAGAATAGGCTTTACGTATAAGACCCGTATTATGAAGCAGAAAATGTGTTTTCAACTGTAAATTTTACGTAAAAGTAATATATGTAAAAAAGTAGCATTAAATATTTAACCGGGAACCGAAATAGTTCTCCAATATGATGGATTACAGAGAATTACAGCGGATTGGTCAAAGTAAATTGCCACCACAAGAATGTTCTGTTTCCACCTATCAAAATACAACAAAATGGTTCTTCCATATGGCGATTTTGGCCATATATCTGCTTATGCTATTTAAATTGAATGCTTTTAATAAATTGAATAGGACTTCCAATTCTGTAAATACTGTAACGGAACAAAATTTAACCTGTATCCCCATCCCTCGGCTTCACTCCAACAAGTTTAAACTAGATTTCACAATTACCTCAGTGATTTGACAGACGAAAAGTTGAAATTTTGAATTAACAAAAATAAAATGTAAACTGGATTTTATATGCTTTAAGGCATAAAGAAAACACTTTGTATATAGTACATCCCTGTCCATTCCCATTATTGAAGCAACCATCTAGATTTCAATAGTTCTTTTGGTGACGTGGGAGGCGATTAATTTGTAAATTTCGGGGATTACTGAGATTCTCCTTGTGTTAAAGACTGTTATGCCGCTTTCAGTGATCAACAAGGATAACTATTTTAGTCGTTGCAGTTCTAACAGTGTTTTTATTACCAGTCTTGCTAATTTCCGTTCTGTTACAGATTGCCCAATAATTTGAAACAATTTGAAAATTGAAATAATAAAATATATACCGGGTGGCTATAATAAACGAATCATGTTTGAAACTCCACAAATCCGGAGTACACTTGATTTCAAAAAAAAAAACTGGTACAACTCTTGTAATCGAAAATCTTAATAGTTTAGTTGTGTGCATATGTCTGTAAATAGGGCTGGCCAGGCATCTCGAGAGGGGGGTGGAGAAGAGGTGATTTACCCCGGACCTGGGTTTTTTGGAGGAGATCGGTTTTCTGTGTGTTTTTAAACTTATTAAACCTTTCTCTTTTATTTTATTCAAATGGAATTTTAAAAAATAATTAGAAAATAACTTTTTCAAAACATTTTCAAGCTACTAATGGTTGTAATTAAAATACTAACTGAATAATGATAATTCTATTTTTAAAATAAGAACACAAAAATACCACTTGAGATTAAAAAAAAATGTAAACAATGCAAACTGAACATAAAAATACAATAAAAAAAATAAAATAAATGAACTTCAATTACGTAATACAGAATTAACTAATATTTTGTCATTGCTTCATTAGCGTCTAAGACTGCCTGAAGTCTTGCAGGCATGGACAAAATCAGATTTCTTGCAACTTCTTGCGACAAGTTCTCCCAAGCGTCTTCAATTATCTCTTTCAATTCTTGAGCATTATTTGGATGGTTATTTAATTTTTTAATATGTTTCACCATTAGTCCCCATACATTTTCAATTGGATTTAAATCCGGACTTTTAGATGGCCACGGTAACAACTCTATGTTTTTATTAAGAAACCATTGCCTGACACGATGGGCGGTATGTATGGAGCAGTTGTCTTGTTGGAAAATATAAAATTATTTTCCGGAAACACCTCTATTACTGACGGCAACATAATATTGTCTAATATTTCAATATATTTAATGGAATTGAGATGACCACCACTGTTCCAACACACACCTAACCCATTTAGGCTCATCCAAGCCCAGACATTGACTGAAAACCTTCCTGATATTTGTGGATCGAAAGTATATTTTTCGTCGTATCTAGTGGAAGGAGGCCTTATATACGCGAACATGTCCATCGTAACAGGATTTAAAAACCTTTTCGTCAGAAAAGACAACTTGTCCCCAGAAGTTTTCATCATTGATTATATAGTTGAGTGCAAAAATAACCCTACCGTGCTTCTTTTCTTCTGAAAGTTTGTATTTTTTAGCCGTTGAACAACTCTTCAAGTCGCTTTGTAGTTTTATTCTTCTGCAAGCAGTAGATACCGAAGCAGGGAAATTTGTCTCTGAAATTGCATTTACTGCAGTCTGAAAAGGGTTTTCTATTAGGTAATTTATAAGATTTTCATCTTCTTGATTATTGCTCTTTCTGGGCCTACCGGAACCAACTTTATGGAATACCGTTTGGTTGGTTTCCCATTGTGTTTTAACACTCATTATCGTGGTTTTACTCACATTGTATTCAGCAGCAAGTCTTCTTATGGACCAACCATCTTCAATTTTAGAAACAATTCGAAATTTTTGAATATCTATAGATGTCGAACCATTTTTAATAATGACGCCACTGATTAACGTCAAAGTGACATTTGTAAGATTATTAATATCAATCAAAGAACGAATGATTTACATAGCTAAAAGAAAGTGTACCAGTTTTTTTTTAAATCAAGTGTACATTGATATATCGATTTGAAATTATTATCTCTGGTTTTACGGTTGATATATATTCCTAGCAAATTTCAAACGTTTATTTAAGAAAACAAGCGAATAACGATTTTTTATTTTCAGTTAAAGAAAACAGTTATACGTAATCTCAAAATTGAAATGGATATTTTAATACTATTAAAATTGAAATTGATATTTTAATACTACTACTCCTTACAATATGTTGTATTGGACCTCCATTCTGCAAAATTACTATTGTTAGCATGTTTAAATTGTAAATTTTGATTAAATTTAGGGACACTTCTGGCCACACTTCTTCTATTCGACGACGCATATCTTCCAAGTTTGCAAACGGTTCTCGTCTTTAGACACACACTTTTTCTTGTAATGCATTCCATACTGATTAGTCCAGTGGATTACAATCAGGGGAATTCGGTGGCCAATGATTTGCTTGAATATATGGCGTGCTTTCTGTTAAGATATGTTGCGTTCTTAGAACCCTGTGTGACGGGACATCATACTGAATAAAAACGTAATCATTTTTCGGGTACAACCGATGCATTTCAGGTATTGTCCTTTCGCAAGTAGTGGACATAATTATCTGCATTGGTTTCTATCCACTGCAGATGAGTAAAAAAAATAAGCGACTTTTGTCATTCCCATATATTACGGAGCCTCAAACAGGATTCGTTTTTTTAATAGTCTTCCAGTATATTATGTCAACATTTTTAAATAATTTGAAGAGAAATTACCACTCATGGCATTCTTTAAATCTTACTGCGCATATAATTATTATAAATAGAAACTGATTAATATTATAATTTTTAAAATATCCCATCACTAATCGTACTATATAAAATTAAATTTCCAGATCTCTTTATCGTGTTAAAGTTATATAAATGTTTTAATCTGTTCTAGCGTCTAACATTATCTTTATAGTCGATCCATATACAGTAATAACAATAACATTTTCTACATATAAAGATGAATAGTGAGGAACATCCTTCTTTCTAACTGCATCACCCCTACAGACTAATATAATACGATCTATAATGGAGGCCTTTTACAAACCTGATTCCCATTCATACATAATTTTCTGGTTTTTATTCACGGTCAGTAGCATCATACATACGATTTCCTCTGCCGCACACGAACATGTAAGAGGTGTAATTTATTTTTTACAAGGTATACATTATAAGCAGACAATTCTAACATTTCATGAGGGGGGCGAGTCCATTACTGATTTTATTGTTTGAAGACAAAGAAAGGGATTTGTGCCAAAGATACAACAAACTTCTGAGTCATCTAGTAATATGCCAGTATTATCTTAAATATATTTGAAAAATTAGAGCAGATAGGGTTCGCAGAGTAGAGACGCCTTCGTAAATAATAATCTACCTAGATCAATATTTTTTTGTGTATTACATACACACAGATAAATAAAATGTTTTGGTGTGTGAGTTATTATTTGTGGTTTGTTGACCGCGTTCCAGAAAAAACAAAGTTGCTGTTGTGGTATAAATTGTTTATTCATTATAAACAGCTCTAAAAGGAGCTGAATTATGCTGTCGAATTTAATGTGTGAATTAACCATATCAGAAAATGATTTTTTGCTTGGAAAACAGAAATGCTTCGATATCCGCTTTCATTCCGGTGAAGCCAGCAATCAGCGTGGTGGTTCAGCATTGATTGTGAGTGGAAAATCAATGAGTCCTACTTCAATATTATGCATTCATGGTTTAGTTAATAAGTACATTTGTTGATGATCATTGTTTCAAGTCGGTTTAATGAAAATAAAGTGTATTTTAGCTTAACTAATGCTCCAAACCACATGTAGACTTATATCAATTGAACGAAGAAACACATTACTTCCTATACATGAATTACTTAGTAAGTGAGCTCATTTTATTAGCTTCAATTACACAATCTACTATACTGTAAGGGTAATCAGTGGAAACAACCACCTTAGCTATAAATTAAGAATAGCCAAAAGAGAAGCAGCAAAGACTGCAATTAGTCTGGTTTTCAAAAAAGTACATACAGCTGGAGACTTTGGAAACACAAACTGTGCAATAACAGTAAATGTCAAGAAAAATGCACGGTTTTCCTATATTCACATGTGATATAGCAAGTAAAATTATAGGCAACATTAATTTATTAACACAAAAGTTAATTTTCGTAAAATGACACTAAACGAAACTACATAATCCATTTTTTCTATTAATAAGGAAGAAGATATATCAGATTCTTCTATAATTTTACCCAGTGTACACCGGTAGATCATAAATAAATTTTCCAAAAGAAACTTAAATATTTATTTTATTTCAAACGCTATCGAACTGTAGTATGAAATGGAAACTTAAATTCGACGCTTAAATTCTTCAAAGGAATTTCGTAACATGTCTGAGATAACTGAAGCAATTGCATCTCGAATTCTTTGTGATTTCGTTCGATACACAATCGTTTTTAGATGTCCTCACAGAAAATATATAGTAGGGTTATATCTGGTGAATTTGGTGGCAATGCGCGGGGTCCACCCACCCCTACTTATCCATTGTTCAGGAAATATCTGCTTCGAAAAGTAGTGCACAAATCTAGCTTAATAGGAAGGCGCCCCGTCCTGTTGGATGAAGACTCTATTCAATAAATTTAGCGGTAGCGGCGGTACAAAAATTCCTGCAATATTTGAAGGTACGAAACTCCAGTAACCATGGTTTCCATGAAGGAAAAAGATCCATAAATACGATCCTGAGATAAGCGCACCATTTGAACACCATTTGCGATTTCTAATGATCGCCTTGCTCATCCAATTAATTTTTCTTTAGTTAAACTTGCCATCTCTGAGAATTTCTTTACACCCATCGAGGAATTAAATTTCTTTTAAAACGCCTTTGGCCAAGAACAGTTTTGTTATAAATTCACTATTTGGCGCTTTTTCTGGCAGCAATATTTTACTTTTATCAAATGACGTAGAATGTTTGACAGTGTTGGAACAAAAATTCATAAACTACTTGATGATTTTTAAATTATTTAAATAGGTTTATTATGCAATCAATTATAGCAACTTTATTTTGCAAATATAGATTTTACTCCCGAAAATCAACCAAATCAAAAACTCGGGGCAGATACAAAATTCACGGGTATACGAAAGTGATGATAGGAATAAATAATATGGATGTCTCACTTTAACTAGTCGAAAATTTTGTTATACGTGAATTTGTTGCTATCCATTTCAGGAACGCTGTCATATAGATGATTTAAATCTCTTACTTTTTTAGTGACATTTTTGGTGATAATTTAGCCGGATGGCGTTGGAATTTGAAGCCCTTTATTATTAGGTTAACAGTAATACCGATTTAATATTTGGTATAATTCTTAATCTATTTTGTATATTGTAGTTTGCTTTAAAATTTGCTGCGTTCCTCTGTAGAAAAATGGAGCTGTAATAAAAAATCACAAAAATAGAAGAAAAAGTAAGGTTCTTAGTTTTAACCATAAAACCATTGGGTTACTTTGCGATGAATCACTGTTGACAAAATATAAAATGTTTTATTTTGTTAGCAGAATAAATAAAACCAAAATAATGTTATATTTTATTGCAACTTCAGTTTTAGCCAATTAAATTTTGATTTCGCATATTAAATTACACATATTCCTTTACTACAAAAAAATTTAATATGAGAGTATTAATATAATCCAAGCTATATATGTGTATCGTATTATCATTTTAATTAAACATTCTTTTTATGCTATCTCTTATATGACCATAATTTTATATATTTGGTGGTACTGTTAGTCACAGTAAAAGTAATATAAATAGAAATTGTATTTATTATAAGCTCGTAATCCAAAACAGGGACGTTGAAACTAATAATATAATGGAATTAGTTTGTTTCATAGGGATTCGCCCTTGTCTACCGTTATGCAAGAAGATTATATAGTTGAAAAGCATGCGTGGTATGAGACATATTAATATAATCGAATCGCTTATCTGCGAAACCCTATATGTGACCATAAATTTCCCTGAAAGTAGATAAAAACTGTCTTATTTCTTTCATATAATGATGTATATACTATCAAAATTTTACAAATTGGAGATTTTAGCGAGGACATACCGAGTTTCTCAAATAAAACAACTTGAAAATAATTAATATGGCATTAATATAAAGTAAAGTTATCTGCCAGGAAAATTACCGCTCAGGTGAAAATACCCTCCTGCCGTTTCATGTTTTTGAGCTACAGTGATTATTATGGCGTTTTCCATTGGTAAAACTAGTGCGCACTGAGTGCAACATTTATATATTGCATTGGTCAGTCTAGGACATGTTTTTAAATTCCATTGGGAAACTAGATCAGTAATTCTTGCTCTTAGTGCATATTTTTTCGCATGAGGTTTCAGAGGTCGTGCTGCTGTCAGTGCAATTAAAAAATGACGGAAAATATGCAAAGAAAAAAGACTGCTGTTGCAACCCGTGCAATAGTGAACGTGAGGATGACGAAAATTTCATTTTATGTGCACAGAAACACCTGCCAAGAACTGAAGGGGTTGAGAATGTTATAAAATTTATATTAGATTCTTGGGTCATTTTTAATAAATCAATAATTTCACTCCGAAAGCTCGTGACACTACACCACAAACGTAAAAAAAGACGTATCGAGGATCGAACTGCCATTCCATTGGGATTGCACTAGGGTATATTTCTGATAGAACCAGTGCAGTGTCAGTGCCGCCCCAGTTCGGCCAATCGAAAACGCTCTTAGTATCGATATCTTTATTATATTTATAATCGTTACTGCGTAAAGCGAACAAACGCAATTTGCTTGCAAAATTTAGGGTACCCGCTAACCTGGAAAAGGTAGGGAATTTTATTATGTAATTTGCGATTCTCAGATAAAGTTCAATATTTAACACTGTTGTAGTTTCTACACCACATCGCTCTGGACATGCCTTTTGTGAACCATCATCTGTAGATGGTTAAAACTAAATTTGAACCAAGCAAGGGCTGGATGAACCGATGAACTAATAAAGTTAGCTATTCAGACCAGACTCTTTGGTCCTATTCGTAATGTGTACATTTTTTTTATTTCTAAACTTTCAAGGACATTCAGTTGTATATTATTTATTATATTCCGGATTAACGGTACGTTGTCAAGGTCTAGTGTATGGTTGTTTTCAAAAGTACACACTTTACTTGTTATTCTAACGGGTGATTATAAAGTAAGGGATATATTTTAACTTATTGTATATTATTCTTAACAAATCAAATTAATAACAAAAAGTAAATGGAATCTAGTTACTTACATAATGGGATTTCTGGTATCAAACACTAGTTACCGCAAATGCTTGATATGACCTCCATTTTGTTGTTGTAAAATTACCAACCGTTCCTCCAAATTGTATACAGCACTATTCAACATTTCTGGTTGAATTGCACGAATTTGCCCTCTAATACTGTCCTTTAATTCCTCCAGCGTTGTTGGCCGTGTTCTAAACAACAAATTTTTTAAATAACCCCACAGCCAGTAATCCGCTGGATTAATATCAGGCGATCTTGGTGGCCATGAATTTGCAAAATGTCTGCTTATAACACGATCTTGAAAAACCGCAGTTACCAATTCTTTAACTGGTCGGTAAATGTGCGGAGGTGCTCCATCCTGCATAAAAATCATGTTTTCAATTCCTTCGTGCTCGTTTTGCCACTGGGGAATTGCATAATCCCTTAACATTTGCAGGTATCGCTCACCAGTAACAGTTACAGATACGGCCTCCCCATTCTGTATTTCCTCGAAAAAGTATGGACCAATGATGAAATTAGCTGTGAAACCGCACCAAACGCTGACTTTTTTGTCATGAAGGCCTTGCTGAACGATTTCATGTGGATTTTCTGTTGACCATATTAGACAGTTTTGAGTAATAATTCCACCATTAAGAGAGAAATGGGCCTCATCTGTCTATAAAATACGGGATAACCATTTGGGTTCAATTTCCATCTGAGCCAATACGTGTAATGAAAAATCGTACCTGAGAGCAAAATCTGCGTCCTTTAATTCAAACAGCAGTTGCAGTTTATAGGGATACATTTTTAAGATTTTCCGTAAAATTTTCCAAACCGTGGTGTATGGTATTTGTAATCGTTTTTATATCGCATTCACACGACTGATTGCTAGCTGATTAGTATTGGCTACGTTTTGATTTTCCTGAAGAACTTCTGCAACTTGGACATCACTAATCCTAGGTCTTCCTGACCTCGGAAGGTCTTTTACAGACCCTGTTCTTTCAAATTTGCTAATCAAATTACGATACGCCTTCATTTTGCACGGCCCTGCTCTCAAACCCATTTTCGTACGAAATCTACGTAATCCAGTAGTGTAATTTTTACCGCCTTCATAATAACATTGCACTAAACCAATTCTTGTTTGCAGATCCATATTGAAATTGTTACAATTTACGTTACGCGAGTTTTATTTTGAGAATAATTCTCTAAATTACGTTTATTTCTTTTTACACTTGTATCAATAGTTATCACGACAATTCTTTTGTTTTCCATAGATACACTAAAATCCAATAATTGAGGCAACTAGATTCTGTTTACTTTCTGCTACTAGCATAATTTCTTAAAAATATATAAGAATTTAAAGTAGACCCCTTACTTTATGATTACCCCATATATTTGAGGTGGGTAATATGCACCTAAACCTAGTTTGATTTTTTCGTCGCGTTTGTCCAATATACTGTTTATACGATCCAATGATAATTATATAATTTTCGTTATCAGTATATCTTTTAACATGTCAATAATCATGACTCACGATTAAATAAAATGTATTACAATAATAAGCTATTATGAACGTCGGTAATATCAAGTCTTATCATCATTTGTTTTTGTGATTCATACACTGCGCGTCCGTATTGTCAAATTAATAGTTGCAGGTTTCGTGTTGGTCTTCCTCTGATAACGTATAACGTATGAGCATTTATCGCTAAAACAATAACGAGTTATCACTTATCAGTTCAGTACGGAGTCGTGTAGTTGATTTTAGTACACTAACAACTTGTATTATATTATGTGTTTTAGTTCTTATCCTACATTTGTGTGTTACTGTGAAATTGTAAGTAATTATTGACGTGCGTGTGTGTGTGTGTTACTAATGGGTACACATCACTGATTTAATTGTACTTATTTCTAACTGGCGGTGATATAAATGCAGAATTTTGGTTTCTTTTTGTCAAATATAAGTAAATTTTCGAGATGATTCTTTAATTTGTCATAAAATGTTTTTTCTTAAATAAAGTGGATTTTGTTAATACATGCAGATAAAGAAAAAGTGAATAAAACTCCGCAAAAATCATTTTAAATTTAAATTTTGAAACAACATTCGAAAAAATCGGTCTTTAAAAAAGTTGAATCACAAAGTTTTTGGTAATTAAATCGTATGTAGTGACACTGTTTTGTTTTCTTTTCTACAAAAAAACAGTAAGTACATAATTAAAGTATTTATACTGTGCTGCTACCGTATGGTAAACAGTAAACAGCTATTGGATGCATTGAGCCTATTAGATAGGGGTATTAAGAAATAATGATATCCATTTTAACAAAAACAAAACCGGTAACTTGTAAGCAAAATTCAAGAAACTGTGTTTACAGTATTCCGTGTGAGTGTAATAAACATTATGTGAGAGAGTCATCCAGATCTCTCAGTGTAAGGTTAGATGAGCATAAACGTTATATTAGAAAGGGTGAAATTGAAAAATCGAAAATTTGGAACATGCTTGGGAAAATAGACAGAATAAACTGAGATTCGACAAAAATTTTAATGAAAAAAGCGGAGAGCAAAAAAAGAAAAATAAAGAATCGCCAATAATATTATTGAATGAAGAAAAATGTTTATCCCATTGCTCTGTAGATTTTGGTACAGCGTGGTTACCGATGTTAAAAGAAGAACTGAACAAAATTAATATTGTATAAGTTTTAATTATCAACAGTTCTATGTAAGTATCTATGGATATTAGCACATAATCAAAGCTTATAGATAAAATAGTTTATAGTATAATAGTAAAATACCCAAATAAGATGCATATAATAACTTTTAACCAACGTGGTTTCAGGGAAAATATGTGTATAGAAACTGCTTCTTATCAATTACTGAATTACATATACAAAGAATTGAATGACGGTAAATATGTGTTATCACTAATGTTTGATCTCTCACGGGTTTTCGACGGGGTCGATGTGCTGAGTTTCTGGGACAAAACTTTTTTGCAGTGAGAACTATGTTGCAGTGGATTTTGTCATATATATCAAACAGACAAATGTTGGTCAAATATGACAATATAAAATCAGAAATAAAAAATATAGAGATGGAAGTTCCTCAGGGTTCAGTATTGGCCCTCTACTGTTTATGATGTATGTGAATGACTTACCACTGCATATATCTATAGGAGAAGTACCCATGTTTGCCGATGATACTACTGTAACGATTGCAGCTTCAACCCCTTAGGAGCTTTCAGTTAGTATGATGTGTGTACGTGATGAAATTGAGGCATGGTGCCAACGTAATAAATTAATTTTAAATAACGGAAAAACTATTTTTAAATTTTCATATAAGAAAACCATTACCACTAAATTTTGAAACGGTAAATAAAATGGAATTATCTGAAAGTGTGAAATTTTTAGGGACGTATTTGGACTATAAACTATCTTGGCATAAACATATCGATTCTATGTGTGCTAATAATTCTGCATTTTTTGCAATCTTTCAAATGAAGGCATGTTTAAACACAGATGGACTATTAAATATTTATTATGGGCTACCTTACAGTCACTTGGCAAATAATATTGTCTCTTGGGGAGTTGGAAAAACCATAGATAGTGTATTAATAAGACAAAAACGTAAAAAATTAAAAATATTCTAACTGTTCCCTCAATATTCTTGTGGAAATGTGCTCTGTATGTTTTTAAACAAAAATCATACTTTAAATGTGTGGGTGAATATCAGTCATGGAAACAATTTGAATATTGCATCACATAAAACTTCTTTCTTTAGAAAGTCACCTGTATATAATTTTACCGTAATTTTTAATAAACTACCATTGCATTTAAAATAAATAAATAGTTGTCAAATTTAAAAAACAAACAAAACTTTTTTTATTGAAAAAAAATTATTCAACTCAAGAATATTTAGATGCTAAATTATAATTTATTTTGAAGGCAGTGTTCATCTTTTTGTATCGTATGCCAATTACGTTTTGTACTGTATGTAAAAAGGTATATATATTCATATGAATGTAAATATTTAGGTATTTATTTGTATGTGTCCTGTATTTATATTTTATTGTTTATTTTAAATTTATGTTTTTTTTTTAAATATCGTGTCAAACTATGACTAATCTACATGCAGAAGTTTTTTAAGATAATGACTACGAATATGTTATATGCTGGTTATGTATATTAGTATTATTTTTATATATATTTTTTCTATTTATCTATAAACATTCTCCGACGTGCCATATGTACTTAATTGTATCTTGAACGGTAAATAAAGATTATTATTATTATTAATCAACTTTTGTGGTATTGGATAAACAAATAATATATGTCAAGTTTCACGCTTGGCATATTCTAAAAAAAGATAAATAACTTTGAAAAGGAAACAAATTCGTTTTCTGAAACGTTAGGGAATTATATTATTATTCTTGTGTCTCATATTAGTTGTCAAAAAACACCCTCTGACTATCTTTTGACGTAAAGTCACAAGCGCAGAGGTTTATTTTTGCTTTAACATACTGGGTAACTAACTGTATTTTTATTCATGTGGTAGTGTCTCAAAAAAAAAAAAAAAAAATTATTGGGATTCATATTAGGACAACGTCTATATTGTCATTTCCCATTCACGCACTCCAACGTCGTCGTATTATAGTCGATGCATTCCGACATATTCTGAGTTCACCATCTAGTAATAATAATTAACGTAATTATAATTTTAATGCCACATCAAACTGTTCCAGCCACAATATTGTTCTGCTATAAACCATGAAACTTCTAAAAAAATAAAAAAACTGATTTATTTGCGAACGTGTCATTTTTATTGTAATCTAAAGGTGGTTATTATTTTCATTAGATTCTGGAAATGCGAACTGGATAGATACTGGCAAACCATTCGGTTGTTTCAGATTATTAGCCTTATAATGGGAATGTTTTCATCTACGGAACATCAATTATTGCTTTTAAATTACCCAAACAGATGATTTTGATTTAAATGCCGTCATGATTTTTTAGGACATGATGGATAGTAGTTGATAGAAGGGTTGTATTCAGCGGCGGGTTAAGTTTATATTGTAGAATTATTAATAAATAGCTTGAAAAATACCTAAATAATTGAAGTGCTCTTTGGTAAATTATGTTTTTAAAAAATTTACAACCATATGATTTTAAATTTTTAATTTTATGTAAAATTATTCATTTTGAGCAGATTAAAAATATCTTAATATCTAATTTTAAAATTAAAACAGAAGAAACGTTGTTTTAAGCCCCTCCGTAAGTTAGTCGTGTTTTGAGATAAAGAAAGTTCTTAGACTGGGCGGTCGGATTCTTTCATTCAGATTATGGTGAACACATTTGCCCCAAAACACAGGATTACGGAATTAATTATTGAAAGCTGCCATCAAGAGTTTTTATGTTCTAGCTTGCAAACACTGCATTATTTATTACTGCAACACTTTTGGATACTGTCAGAATGAGCAATTCGTCGTGTTTTGTATAAGTGTTTCGAATGTTTTAGACTTACACCTGTGTTTGCAGCACTATATAGGTAATCTTGTTTCAACTGAAATAAACCAAGTAAAGCCGTTCTCGCTTATCGGAGTTGTTTGGGACAAACTTTATAGCACAAGTATTTGAGAGTAATGTAAAATTCGGTTTACGACCTTCCAGTCTTCGAACCTTACTTATTATGGGAGCTTGTTAAATCCGTAAAGACATTTATCTCGGGTAAATGGGGAGCAGATTCTCATATGAGGAACTTAATACTGTATTACATGAAATTGAAGCATTATTAAATGTAAGGCCCTTATGTCCTTTAAGTTCGGATCCCACATATTTATGACTACATACCCTTAGGTCATTTCTTAATCATAAAGCCGCTTTCAACCCTTCCGGATTACGATCTCACTCCTGAGAAAACTTTTCATTTATTTCTATAAACGTTTTTAAAAATAAGTAATAAAGGACAACTTGTCGCCGCCTTTACACTGGCGTGTACCTCGTGTAACGTTTGTTCAATACTGACCCACTAAAGTACTAAAGGTACATTTACAACCAATTCGGTACGGGCACATTCTGCTGGTCGATTGCAAATTGGGTTTTAAGCATATTTGGTTGAATGTATTTGTTTACAATAAAATTTTAAGTCGGCCCGACCTTGAATTGCACTTCAGCTTTGAATTGCATGCTTGCAAATCGCAAATATTCACTTCAATTGCGGCATGAATTTCAAATTGCGCATGCGTACTACGACACAAATTTATTGTTTATGTTTAAAGTCGGTTTGTGATTTAAAATTTGAAGGTTAAATCTTTTGGTATTAGAAAATATAATGTTTTTAGGAATTATGTAAAATAATTTTAATTATTTAATCAAACTGAATTTGCATACACGTAATATTAAAAAGCGTCAACAGATGACAGCACAATATCCATGTGAGTAACATGTTTGAATCATAAGATACTGTATTAGATACCTAATATTTCAATACGATACGCCTACGACAGTCTGCTGATGATTACTGAAAACTAAATGTTAATTTCCTAGATCCAATTCTTTAGCTACGCTACGCTGATGAGGGGCAATAACTCCGAAACACGTGTCCGTAGCTGCATAGTTGTTTTTTTGGGGTATGGCACTAAACTTTCTTTATTTTATTTTGACCCCAATAAATCTATATTATCTAAATGTTAATGTTTAACACACTCAGGCAACTCTTTCTTCGTTTTTTTCAAAAACAAAATCTTTTTACCACGCGTGCAGGCACATTAATATTTTAAGCCTAAAAAGGAAATATACACTATATTTAAATTCATATACACGTATGAAAGACAACTAATAAATCCTTATACTTATTGATTAATTTAATGCATCTTAAAATTATGTTGGACATTAACAAAACAAATACAGAGTACAATAAACAGTGAAAATCGAACAACTCCTGTATTTATGGCAGCCAAAATGTGATTTACCATATCGATGTGGTAATTATTAATAAATTAAATAAAAATACTTCGCCTTTTCGTATATACTGAATTTCTCATATGCACGCTAATGGTTGGTGTCTGAAATAAATGATAATTATCTTTATCTATAATTTATGTCTTTTCTTTCAGCAGCCCACATGGCGGCTCTGGGGCGAGGAGAAGGCAGATGGAGCCCTCTATACCGTCTACCTCAAGAAAGTACGTTACCATCGCCCAACCAGGAGTCTGTCTTCCTCACATTCGGTAAGGTTTTAAAATTATATTTTTGGTCTTATCAGAATATAGATATACATATTTATTATTCATAACATTGACGTCCCACGGAAATATCTGTTTTGAAATCTTATTTCAGTTGTATTGAAAAATTCATATTTACAAAGCAACACTATGTTTATAAATTGGATGATTTTTGTCGTAATGAAAATGTTACGAATTTAAATTGATTATTTTTTAATTGTTTTAAATAAAAAGGAAGCATATTTTGAACAAAATGGAAGATAATTTGAACATTTGTTCTATTGTTTGGACAAATAAGAAATTAGTGAATAGTTTGCCCACTCCTACCAATCACATGTGTAATACAAAATGATTGGCTGTCGCCGTTACGATAATACGAACGAGTTTTCTTGTACAAATGTACCTATTATAAATTTATAAATAAACGAGTTCTTCTTGGAAAAAATTCAATAACAAAAAACAAAGATCCATCGTCAATATTTATATTATTATAGTCACATAACAAATAATAAAAATGACACATAAAAATTCTTTACAAAAACAAAAAAATGAATCATACTTTCTTACAAATGCAAATATAAATATTTCGGAAAAATCATCGAAGATTTTTACGAGTATAGTAAATGCTTTAAATAGATATAAAATTGGGAAAAATCTCGGAAAAAGTAAACATATTAAAGAATAAAAGCCATCATGTGCAGGGAGAGCAAACTGGACCAGAGTCCAAGGCCGACCATGGAAAACACATAAGACAACAGCGTTTATTTTTGTCATGAACGACTACGATTTGTTCAAATACCAGTGTCTAATTTTTATTAAATTAATTGTTGTTTGTGTTTTTCCTGGCCGACTACGATTTTTTTTTCATGTATCAGTTGTTCTTTTTTAAATTAATAAAAAATGGTAAACTAAACTGCTGGTAAAATATAATAATGCTGTCAGATATGAGGGATGTGCATTGTGCACATGGGAGTTCCTCAGGGTTCTGTGTTGGGACCATTACTGTTTGCATTATATGTGAATGACTTACCAAAGCACATCACAAATGGTATAGTTACAATGTTCGCAGATGACACTACCATTACAGTGTCAGCACAGACCCCTGTCTCATGTCTGCAATGAGCTTGATACCTGGTGTCAGCGTAATCAACTTATATTGAATGATAAAAAAACCGTCTCCATAAATTTTCATAACAGAAGAGGACTTACTCCAAATTTTCTAGTGGCTAACAATATTAATATGGTGTCAAATATAAAATTCTTAGGAACTTGGCTCGATGCTAAACTCTCTTGGGACAATCACATAGATTTTGTTTGCAACAAATTAAGTTCTGCGTTTTTTGCTATTCTTCAAATGAAAACTGTACTTGATACTAATGATTTGTTAAATATTTACTATGCCGTAGTCTACAGCCATTTGTCTATGAATATAGTCACATGAGGTGCAGGCGGAAATATAAACAGCGTATTAATTTCACAAAAAAAGAATAATCAGACTCATTTTTTATTTAAAACCATTAGATAGCTGCAGAGGTGTTTTTAAGAAAAATAAAATATTAACTGTAATATGTATTTTTATTCTAAAATGTGTGTGTTATACATATAAAAATTTTACAAATTTTAATAAACTGGGAGATACACACTTTTACAGTACTCGAAATAATAACAAATTGACAATACCGCTTCACTCTACCACTTTGTATAAACATTCGCCTAATTACAATGCCATCAATATGTTTAATAAACTTCCTGATCATCTAAAAACTATAATAGGCTTTAACAAATTTAAGACAGCTACAAAAAAATTAATTAATTAATTTTCATACATGTTACTGTTTTGTTGTCTACTTTTCTTTTACTGTTCGTTTTATTTTTACTGTTCGTTTTATTTTTACTGTTCGTTTTATACACTGTACATAATTTATTTGACTTACCATATATACATGTTATGTATCACACAATGGTTAATAAAGGTATTATTATTATTATTATTAAACACATGCAAGTTACATATTTTTGAAATCAGAAAATGAAGCTATAAACAAATATACAAGAATATATAGGGTGTTCAATTTAAAAAAGGTGTATTTTTTATGATTTTCAATTATTTTTTTTGAAAGCATATTCTCATGGTTCATAAGATATCCTTCAACTTTGCTTTTTACTTCCTCACCCTTCAGTGAGGAAGTTATGTATTCGTGAAAAAAATTTTGAAAATTTTTATTGCATTTCTGGGCGAATCTCGACGAATTATGACGATACACAAAATTTCAGGCAGAAAAAAATGTTCTGTCTGTGTGTCGGTCTGGTTCACGATAGCAGGTACAGTTTTTGAGATAAAGCTTTCAAATTTGGTACACACATTCTAGAGGCCAAGGAAGAGATCGAGTTCGTTGATGAGCAAAATCGATCCCAATTTCTGAAACGTAAAAAATGTGACTTTTTTGAAACGTCAAAGTGACTTTTTTTGAAACGTCAAAATGTGACTTTTTTGAAACGTAAAAAATTGTGACTTTTTTGAGACGTCAAAGTAACTTTTTTGAAACGTCAAAATGTGACTTTTTTGAAACGTCAAAAATGACTTATTATAAATTCCACCACACGTCGAGTTTTACTACGGTGAGGAAGTTCTGATCGCCAAGTAATTGGCAGCAATTTTAATTTTATTCCGTATCTTCAAAAATAAAATCTGTATCCATCGCTGAAAATATGAGGAGGAAACACATTATTATTTTGTTTTAAATAATTTATAGGGCAGCGTCGTAATACCCAAAGAAGGTGAGAAGAAACGTTAACAACCTTATTACACGGAAAGTAAGTTGTTTCATCCACTGTCACCCACAAAAATTTATTTCGTGCGGCCTTTATAATATTGCCCAAAACATTTTTATACACTCTTGGTAGATATGGTTTGCGTAATGTATGGCTACTAGGTAAAGGAAAACCTGGTATTTACGTATTGTACAAAGAAACCTCTAAAGTCAGCATTGTCGATTGCTTTACAAGACATGCACAGAACACGACACAGTCATGACATACAAATCATAAAAAAATTCCTCTTATAACTGTAGCGGCAATATTCTGTCGATGTATAGCCGAATTTAAATATCACAATCACGCCGTGTACGAAATAAGTAACGTCGAATGTAGGTACACAGAATATGCGACCCATATAGGGATCATCGTAGTTTACAGTAATTTTTTGTAATTTATATACAAATGGTAGTGACGCAGTCACTGGTAAGAGCGTTTTATGCGAGCATGTTGGCGGACAAAGAAACATAGCCAAAAGCAATTTTTACATAAAAGTGCGTTTCTTACAGAAAGTGTCAAATTTGATATAGGAAAACTACAGCAAAGTTGTAGAATATTCAGTGGTGCATCTAATGCTTTAATAATATACATGGTATTCCATTTGAATTAATGGAGATTTTTAAAATTTTCCTTTTATCATGTTTGATAAGATTGTTTCCGCACCCTGTATATCACATGCCAATTTCTTACATAGTGTTTCAAAGAGCCATTCATGCCCAACATTTAGTCAAAAAATATTTTTACTGATGATTGACATAACCCTAGAATATTAGTTATTATATTTTATGAGTGTCGAAAATTGAGGTAAAAAAAACATGGCGAGCTAAATATCTCGAAAACTATGATTATTTTCATATAAGTATTATACACAAAGTACCGTTTATTTTTCATATAGATTCGGAAAAAATTGTAAAACATATAGGTTGCCGTTAAGAAAAACAAAATTGCTCTCTGCCCAGCGAAAATAGAACACCCTGTATAAATGGCGTTATTTTGATTCTGTAAAGCTTGAGAAACTAGGCACATTAAAAAAAATATCAGTTTGTCTCATTTATTAACCAATATAATGGACGTCGCGCACTAGGTGAGCACAAAGGCACTAGACTATTTCAACAAACTTGTAAGAATGTATTTTATATTGCCGGTTATCCTCCATTCCTGGGTTATAAAAGGGTCGGGTAGGTTTATGTATGTATTTAAAATATTGACACGCCTTAGACACAGTTACATTCAGAAAACAATTGTTTGGCTACCAAAAAGCACCAGATATGACAGTTGGCGTGTTATTTGTATAAGAAAACTCTTTTACCTAAAACATTATCTCTTCTGCAAATATTGTTATTTGACATGCAAGCTGAAATAATATATTGCTAAATCTTCGTGTTAATAAATCATGATTCATGAATCATGATAACAGCCATGCGTTGATAACAGAGCCGCTAGGTTTTCATCAAAGCTGTTTTCAGCTCATTTAATGTAATTTAAAGCTGACGTTTGATATGTGCGAGTAGTAAGACTGAGAAATACGATTTAATTTATATAGGCACACCTTGTTTTAATGAAACGGCTAATTAACCCCGACTGGTACGCTGTAATTTCAGAGGGGTCTATATTTCTTCTTGCACAAAGGAAGTCTTTGCAATGTATGTTATTAGACCATAAGTATATTCTATGGGTTGATAAATTGAGGAATATTTTAGAGCAGTTCTAGTTCTAGTTGTCTAGTGAGAATTTCATTGGCTTTGGCGTATAACCATTAGCTCAGTGTCAAAGATCAATTTAAAGCAACTAAGTTTGCATTTAATTGTCCATGTTAACCGGTCGCAAATCATCTCGCTGGTGTGAGGGATAGTAGTGCGTCTCTTCATCCAGATCGTCTGGGTTCAAATCCGGGCCGGACTTTGTAAGTCGATGAGCATCCAACAAGGTGGTGATTCCTTAAAATTTCCACGGTAAGGATGTAGATGTTTATACAAACACTGTGCAGATCTCTTAGCGTCGGTAATTGGCTTTGGTAGCAGAAATAAGTCGATGTTAAATTAGTAATAAAAAAACTGGTCGTAATGAAAGGATAATATATAAATAATAAATGACAGGTATTTCTGATAAAGAAAATAATACCACGATAAACAACTTATATTTGATGTTTCAGCGTTTTTGTAAATTTGAAAAACATAATTTATTTCTTTTACCCAGGTACATTGTATACAAATACACACAACCCAAATATATCCCAAGCATATAACTGGGTTGCAAACTGAGATTATTGATTAAAAAAGATTGTCACTACGCGTTTATAAAGTTTCAAAACTTTTAGATTTCATATTAAATGTTCAACTTTTTTTAACTTGATAAATTGTGAAGCAGTTTTTAACCAAAACAGTAAAATTTGTGTTCATTGCTTGTATAATCACATCTGGTACTTACTATAAAACTATTGTAAAATATGTTTTTATTAGTTGGACATTACTTTATTCTTTAAATCTAAATTATTTTATCTAAAATATGGTCACCGATAAAAATTTATTGTTCATTCGTTAATTTTTATTGTTTTTAACATCCTTACTTATTTCTAATTGTTCTAATGGATCACGTTTCTATCCTTTCTTTTCCGAATGAAGCAATTTAACATTATTTAGATCTATAAAATGACTGTTTTCTATGCAATGTGTTGCCATGCCTGTACTATATACATTGTTTACAATAGATTCCTTGTGTTCCTCGAATCGCTTTTGTACATTTCGTTCAGTTTGTCCAATCTATAGAGCATCGCAGTCACTACATTTTAACTCATACTAAAAAAGGAAAAACACTAAAGGAAAACCACTGACAGGAGGCCGGTCGCACCTTTGTGGCTTCCACTTGGATGGCTCTATATAAAAGCCTCTTTTTTTGAGTCTTCTCCATCATTTTAACTCAGCTACACCGGGCTGATGAAGACCAATTATTCAGAAATACGTGTCCACGGTTTGCATTCTTCTTCCATTTGCAATTCCGCATTTTCCCGCCTTGCATCCTTTATGCGGGCGTGTACTCATTAATTCATATTGTTTTGTACTGTAATGTATTTAAATCCGCGTTATTACCTCCTTCCCTGTACCTATTATTTTCCTGAGTCTGGAATCCCACGCAGGTTGCTATAGTTGCCCGCGTGTGCGATGCTTGGTCGACGCTCTTATATAGAGCCATCCAAGTGGAAGCCACAAAGGTGCAACTCACCTCCTGTCAGTGGTTTTCTTTTAGTGTTTTTTCCTTTTTTTTGAGTTTTGTCCGTCATTTTAACTCAGCTACACCGTGCTGATGAAGACCAATTAGTCAGAAACACGTGTCCACGGTTTGCATTCTTCCATTTGCAATTCTGCATTTTCCTACCTTGCATTTTTTATGCAGTAGTAGTCCTGTACTCTTGACAAAGGCGTAAAAAGCTGAAACACGTGTAGAGTTTCTAATAAAAAAAATTTAAATATTAAAAAACAAATTTACTTCATATATTAAAAAAAAAGATATAATAAAGTATCAAGGATACAATTCATTTGCCTATGAACTTGATATTAAAATATTTTGCTAGTTTATATAAACTAGCAAAATATGTTACATTCTGCATTTATGTTTAAAGCATAAAAGAGCGAGGAATTTAATTTATTTAAGTGCTAGTTTTATTTACCTGTTGAAAAACAATACTCTAAACATTAAACTTAATATCTCTCCGTACGTCGGCATATATGTACATAGGCGTGTAATCACCTGTTAATAAATATGGCTTCTTTATATAGCCAGTAAAGATGAATTTAAAATTTAATAATTAATAAATTTTGCATCCTGGAATGTGACTTTCCATTTTTATTACCTTTTAGTGAAAGGTAATTTCTCATGAAAAGAAATGTGATGTTGCTTCATAAATAATAAAAATATGTAGATGAAAAAAAGACGTGTAACAGATTGTAGCTTACGCCACTATTTCATTCAAACACGCAATGTCAACACAAACAATGGCTGGCAAACACTGCCTATGTACGCCACCTGTCACCCTTAACATGGCTGGGTTAAAAACTTTTACAGTTACTTTGCCCAGTGTGAAATTAAATATTTTTTTTATATTATCACTAAAGAATCGTACATTTCAGGTCCGTACGTATCGTGTCATACATGGTGAAAAATAGATGTTTTTGAAGGAGCACAATTTTAACCCTTTCATTGCGACGCTCGATTTCGCTATACGGAACGGCTGCGGTAACCGTTTGCGGCAATATCCCCTTCCCGCTCCCAAAACGGTGCTTGTTGTTTTTCGTTTTTTTTTTTAATTAGTCAAAGAATAAGATTTTATTAACCAGAATAAGTAAAAACAGTTTATATTAAGCGAAAGCTTTATTTTTAATACCAAAATAAAAAATGTGTACTACTAAAAATAAAAAAAATGTTGGTTTAGTGAAACATCTACGTCAACAGGTTGACAATTAACAACATTCTGAATATGTTCAATATTTTCGCCGTCAGACCTGGAGCCATCGTCGGAATCGTAATTCTTATAATTAATTAGTTTCCACAAAATCTTCATCATCACTGTTCATAAAAATGTTATATAATTCGCCTTCAGATAACCATTTCTTTCTTGAGGTGGAAGACTGCTGCACATTCGTCCAACCCGAATTCCATCCAATGTCTTTACGAGCATTGTATATAGAATATTATGCTTCCATTATCTACTAAAAATAAAAATTTGTACTTGGAAGAAATTTAAAAAAATGTAATTTTTCAATTGGCCTGTAACTCGGGAATCCCTAGTCCGATCCTGTCTAATTTCAAAGTTTCTATTGAACATGTGTTACAAAATTTAGTTTATGATTCCATTACCTACTAAAAACAAAAATTTGTACTTTGAAGAAATTTAAAAAAATGTAACTTTTCAACTGGCCTATAACTCGGGAACCCCTAGTTCGATCCTGTGTAATTTCAAAGGTTCTATTGAATATATATTACAAAATTTAATGTCTATTTTGAAAATTGACAACTTATTTTCTAGCAAGTTGAAAAAAAAAACAAATTTTACAAAAGGGCCTATAACTCGGCCCGGTTCTGTTCAATTTAAGTAGGATTCACCCCTCTAAGGTATGCGTGTAGCATGGTCAAAAATGATATTAACTAGTGATGGGCACTCTCGAATAATTACTGAATGAATGATTCCAACAATCGAATGCATTCATTCGAATAACTTCATTCAGTTATAACTTTTTTAGAAAACATCATCTGGATGATATTGTTAACTTACTAATTAATGCTGTTGAGTTTCACCTCTCATAAAAAATGGGTCTTTAGAATCAGAACCGACATAGCCTTGTATCAGTCACATACACGAATTTCTTAAGATTATATGCGATAAGAAATTCGTGATCACATGCCATCGTCAGTTAGTTGGCAGTTGCATTTTTGTTTTCCGTTTATTTTGTTATTTACACTGTTTTCGTATCACATAATAAAATGTCTCTTATCTATGAAGAAAATACGGTCTCCATCTATGCATATTCATAACTTCCATTCTTAAATCCAACATTTTTTTAAATTCATTCATTCGTAATTCAACTATCGAATTATTCGAATAAATACCAACTATCGAGTTATTCGATAGTTCCCATCACTAATATTAATGGCAAACAGAAGGCAGACTGCAGAAGGAACATGTAGCATGTAGCAGGCTGGGTTTCAATAACATTTTCAATATGCAAAAATTATTATTTTAACACAGACTGCATAATATTGATAGAAACCCGGGAGATTAAATAAATATTGAGCCTCAGTTTTCAAGAACTTTACAAGTATAATTATCTACGAGTAAAAAATTCATTTATGCCCTTGTATAACCCATAATATATCTGCGAAGCTATTTCAATTCTGTCGTTTTATCATTTTATCTCATTATTTATTCTTTTCTTGTTTCATTTAAATTGCGTTTTCCCTATCTTGTAGATTGATCGATTATTTTAATGGGCTGGCATTTCCCAATCCACATTTTAACCTGATTTATGAGGAAAATATTTACCCTGCATCCGACCAACAGTTGAAATGCCAATAGAAAATACCATCGGAGTCATAATACATTATGCTTGGGGAAACAGTTTTATATCTGTTGAGGCTTGGCGTAAATATTTCCTCTGTATTAAAATACATTTCCTGCTTTTCGTGTTGATAATAATCTATGAAAACTGACTTATACAGAATATAAACTGAATACATGGTACTGATGAATTTGGTAAATTAGCTGTGACATATTCCTATGTCTGGATTACATTGAAACGAGATCTCATTTAGTACAAATGCATTCATTGAATTATTTTGTAACGCTGAATTTCCATAGCGAGGATCGAGTTGAAAATTCTAAAAATATATATCACCGCATTACATTGGAGGTATATAGTAACATATTATACTTTATCATACAATTTTTCCAAACATACATTCGTAAAAATTCGGGCACAGTTATATCCCTCAACATGAAGTGAATAGTGTGACACAGAAAACAGGGGCGGCACACGAGAAAAATGTGGGCATATCAAAAAAAAGTGTGCTATGGAATTCACGATAAACTTTAACGTTTGAACAGGCTTTGAATTATCCGATAAAATTATAAAAGCCAACAGAAAAAGAAACGAAAAAACACTTAAATGCTAAAGCACAATAGTTAACATCGAGGTTAACATCAAATGTAACTATAGACAAGAAAATGTTTAGATTCAGAGAAAAATATAAATTCCTATATGAAGTCTTATCCATATGTTTCCTAGAGCGACAGCTGTACACCCAACAATTCTTATGCATTGTTTTCTTCGGCGTATTTTGAAATAATCGTTGGTTAAATAAAAAAAGAAACTGTAGAAAACCCGACAAACTATACAGACGAATGTAAACAAGGACTTTACTCGTTTCGTCAAAGTGCGTTTTTTAGCCACCAGGGGCAGCAAGAAAGCTTAAATTTCCAATAGGACTTTGTACAATGCTTTACGGAACTTCATTATTCTTATACGACAATGGGCAGATATCAACAACATATTGGAACTGTCACATTTAATTATCTACATGATGCAGTCAACAAAACAGGAAATAATAGAAAATTAGATGATTAGTTTTGATTGTTATAGAAATCACTCAGAGATCCAATGACGCACACAAAGTTACTAAAACTTTGAAATGTTATAATAAAACAACACTTTTTTCCATACACTCAGAAAATTAAATTCTGTTATCATTTAATGTTCTATCTGTGTTCTGTATAATCTATGGTTAGCGGACGTAAGAAGAAAAGATAGACTTAACCTAAAAAAAGAAAAAGATGTTGCTTGCCGTTTTATTTTATAGAAAATACATGTAACTATTGTAATACTTACTAAATAATAAAACCAATAAACACAATAAACTGCAACGAATTCTACAAACAATTCCATAAAAAAGTTAAATGGTTTCATTAAAAAAAATATATCAATGATGTCATTTCATATCTCCATTATCATAAAAATTAATAACAACTTATTTTTATGCCAAGACGTAAAATGTGTTTACTTTTATTTATATCTGAAGAATTTGTGATAAAATTGCTGTTTAGAAAAGTATCTACTAATATAATTTTAATTTTTTTTAAAATCTTTATCTATATTTTGCGTAACTCTGACGTAGTTTTCCAAGAAACACCAAAACACTATATACTGCACTCGACGCGCGTTTCGCCAACCAAGTTGGCATCATCTGGAGATGATTAAAACTTCAGTTTTAATCATCTCCAGATGATGCCAACTTGGTTGGCGGAACGCGCATCGAGTACAGTATATAGTGTTTTGGTGTTTCGTGGAAAACTACGTCAGAGTTATCTTCACATCAAACGTTCCAACCCACTCCAGTATATTTTGCGTATTTAAAGGAAATTCTTATTTTTAAATTTAAGGCTTTTTCGCATTAAACTTACCACAGCTTACCGAATTAGTATCTGGGTATGTTTGCTAAAACATGACACTTCTGACCTTCGGCCAAAGCTTCTGACAGATATTTTAGATTAAACAAAAATGTCAATACGTACATACCTAAGCCTACCTTACTAAAACCATGGTACATATTAGGAGTGTTCATGCAAATGAAGACATGTGTCCAGATAAACTGTGTTACAGTCACTTTTCTAGAAGTTAAGTTCTTTTGTTATTTAATAGTTTATGGAAGTTAATCAATTTATTTGGCCGTAGAAATCTAGGCAATGTGATGTTATTGTTTACATTTTGAAGGTTCACACTGGTTTTAATGCACAGAGGTGTGATTTAAAACCCATCCTCTCACCCCCAGCCACCCCAAGTTAATAATTTCAATTGACAGCCCTAATTTTCTTCGTCGATACCAGACTTTTTTTGGAATGCAATCGTAAAAAAAGTGTATCACTTTTTTATAGATTCAGTTTTTTTGCATTCATCTCAAAATTTGTTCTCATCAAGGTAACCCTTTTTTTGACGATTGTATTCAAAAAATATTTTTCTATTAGAAACCCATGAAAAAAATTAGGGGTGCCATTTGAAATTATAAGGTTGGAGTGGCTAGGGATGAGAGGGTGTGTTTGGGATCACACCTCTTCCCATTAACATGCCGTTTACAGCATCAAAAAATCTTGAACGGTTCTCGAGTTATTAAGGGCAGCTCGTTTTCAAAAAATCACCCGGTATACAGGGTGGGGCAATAGTGCGTCGGACTTCGAAATCTCGAGTTCTACGATCTACGAAAAAGTCTATAATCGGAAATTATTTTCGATTATACAGGGCGAGCCAAGACGAAATGACAGGATCACGTGCCTTTTTTTTAAGGAATGCCATGTATATAAGTACATTTTTTGAAGCCTCTTTCTAGACTCTATTCATTCCTATATTATTATTGATTATCTCCCAACTACTTGGATGTAATGAATTTTTTTGTTGAAATATTGAAAAAATCACCAGTTACAATTATGGGTTTTAAGAAAAACTTATGTGAATACTATTTACGAGATATCTAATTAATGTTTTTGAATCATTTGTACTTCCTAAGAATGTACAGGGTGGCGAAAATTTATTTTATTTTTCAATTAAGAACTTTTTTAAATTGAATTTTCTCAATTTTTTCAAATGGAACACCTTGTATATTTTTCAACCATGTGATGTAGAAATGAAAATGTAATATTTTTTGTAAGTACTTCCCTATGGCTAATTGCAACCGTTTTCGTTTTATTGAGCAATTAGTACAAAATTCAAGAATAAACTTAGAAAATAGAGGTTTCTTCAAATATTTCATTAGAAAAAAATTACAATTAGTGCTCCACATATATAAAGAAAAGGATAATAACTTCGATTAGATCTATCACACCGGCAATTTTAGGAACAGTAGAAACCTCATTTCAAAAACGTATAGAGACATGTCGCTGCCTCAATATTACAAGGTTCTATGTAACAAAATTATAATGTAGATAAATTTAAAGGTGAAAATTATGTAATTATTTTTATCTACACATTTGAGTACATACAACTATGTTTTCCTGTTTATTACGACAGCATTAATAGTGCTGCCATCTCGTAACAGGGTGCTAAAGGTAGATTGTCGAACGTACACCCTTGTTACAGTAAAATACTGGAAAGTGGAAAAAATGCCACATACAACCTTGTAATATTGAGGCAGCGATGTGTCAATCAAAATGGGCAACATGTGGAGCACTTATTATAATTTTTTCTAATGAATTATTTGAAGAAACCTATTTTTTTATTCTTGAATTTTGTACTTATTGCGCAATAAAACGAAAATGGTTGCAATTAGCCATAGGGAAGTACTTACAAAAAATGTTCGTTTTTAATTTGTACATCACATCGTCGAAAATGTACAGGGCATTACATTTGAAAAAATTGAGAAAATTCAATTTAAAAAGTTCTTAATAAAAAAATAATTTTAGGCCACCCTGTACATTTTTAGAAAGTAAAATTGAATCAAAAACATTATTAGATGTCTCGTAACTAGTATTCACATAAGTTTTTCTTAAAACCCATAATTGTGACTGGTGATTTTTCAATATGCATATACAGATGGCATTATTTCAAATTCAAAAAATTCATTACATCCAAGTGGTTGGGAGATAGTGAATAATAATATAGGAATGAATAGAGTCTAGAAAGAGGCTTCAAAAAATGTTCTGATTACATAGCACTCCACTTAAAAATAGGCACTTGATCCTGTAATTTCGTCTTGGCTCGCCGTGTATGTTCGAAAATAATTTCCAGTTGTAGACTTTTTTATCTAGTTTACTTGTATTTTTTTTTAATTTCTAGCTATCGTAGAACTCGAGATACCGAAGTCTGGGGCACTATTGCCCCACCCTGTATATATATTTTTTATCCTAATATTGGATCGAGTGTACCGGAAGAAATCACTGAAGGCCACTCCCCCTCCACCCCATAATACAATAACGGTTGTGGATGTTGTACACATTCACAACCTATATTATAATCACCTTTAATCTTTTTGTTTGCTTGCAAAAAAATTATTTGTTTTATCCATAATTTATATGTTTAATTAGAATATTTGAACTCGTGAACAGTTTAATAAATTGTTAAATTCACGCAAAATAGTTGTGTACAAGATTGTAATTTTTTTTTCTATATTTGCCTAGAGATAATAATATTGTTGTTTACCATACGTATAGGTTTGCTTGATTCTGAGATCAGGAATCTACAGAAAAGCAACATCTTTATATGGATATGTACTCAACTCAATTTAAATTATTAGATTATGGATATGTACACTTTTGCATGAACACTTCTCATATGCGTCAGTCGATGAGCTTACTGCAATAAGATCATACGTCATTGATTTTCTCATTCGAATATCTTACCAACTTACCTGGGATATTGGTAAGTCTAATACGAAAAAGCTATTCGAGCAAACCCAGGAATAAATCTGAATTTTATACATTAGGTATTTAGTGCTTGATTGTAAAATAATCGGAAATCTCTGGAAAAGTTAACCTTGTCCACCCATTACGAATTAATAACTTTGGGCAATTTTAACATGTATGTTTTATTTTTAGGATTCCGACGACGAAATTTCTCATCTAGAATGGGAAACGGTCAGAGTGCGGTTCGTCAAAGCGGGTACACTGAAAAAACTAGTCGAAGCTCTCTCCACAGATGACGGCGAGCTTGAAACCACATACATCAATGTTTTCTTAGCCACTTATAGAAGTTTTCTTCCCCTAAGGAGGTTCTAAAACTGCTTCTCCAGAGATATGAAGAATTGTCAGGTGGACCACAGAATGGGAAACCCGATCAACATGAACAACATAGAAAGTAAGTGGTCAAAAGTTAAATAAGTGGTGAAAAGTTTACCTATGTAGTCTCGGTAACGTAAACAATCTATACGTGAACTAATTACGGAGATGGTATTCTTTTTTTTTCGAGTTCATGTAACTGGATAGGTAGATAATATCTAATAATAATTAATGTAGTTTTTATAAAATGTACATACATAGCTTGAAAATACCTCGAAAATAGTTAAAATAACTTCTATTTATGAAACGAAATATGTATAAAAACAATAACAGAAAGTTTCAGCTTAACACTGACGTAGTTTTTCACGAAACACTATATACTGCACTCGACGCGCGTTTCGTCAACCACGTTGGCATCATCTGGAGATGATAAAAACTCAATTTTGATCATCTCCAGATGATGCCAACTCATGTTTCGTAGAAAACTACGTCCGTGTTATCTGCACATCAAAGGTTCCAACCCACTCCAGGAAGTTTCAACTTAATAAATTTTAAATTACAACAACATGTACATACATATATGTGATGTATACGCACGTTTATGATTAGGTCATCATGTATGTACAGTATGTGTATATAATATAGTATTAAAAAAACATAAAGCACACCACATAAATTAGACAACCCCCAAATCAAAGCCGAAGCTGCACAGACAGTTAAAAACCGCGGACACACACAACCAAACTTTGCGACTTTGTCAGAATCGAAACCAGGCTTTGAACCGGGGAGTCGATAGCCAGTAAACCAACTAGCTACGTTTGTCACTTAACGCTCTGGCCCACAGCGCTACCGAACTCGGCCATTAGATATAGTACATTGAAGGAAGACTGAAAATTGACATCGTATCGCGGGCAGTGTGCACTGTTGACCACAAGACAGCTAGATGGAAATGAATTCGCTGCTATCCTAATGTCTTGCCGGCTTGCCTGCCTCTAGTTTACATTATAACGGACCCATGTCTAATGTACACAACCTGTATACTACATAATATGTATTCGTATATGACAAAAAAGTCCAATACTTTTGTTTAAAAGTTTGTTTACTTGAGAGTATAGTTAGTGGCCATTTCACACAAGTTTTTAGAGCCTGAAAATCTTCAAAGTTTGCATTATTTTGTTCGGTCCATTCTAGCCCTATATTAAATTTGTGAATTACTTCTGTGTTACCGATTCGATCTGTGGTTTTAGCGTTGACTGATTATTTCTCAGTCAACGGTTTTAGTATGATCTATTACATCGTCAATTTCAGATTCATTATTAGAATTATCTAAGGTTTCATAAGATATTTCTTCATCACCACCAATATCTCTCTTCCATTCATCAATATCCATAAAGTGGTAGTCTTGTTGGGGATCAATTACATGTAAGAGATTAATGTTGGTCTCCATAACACTATTAATATTCAGAATTTCTTTTTTATGAATGGTCGCTAGAGGTATGTTTTCGTCGGGATCATCCACATTCTGACCCGATAGGATGTTTTTCCAACATTTCCTAATTGTTGTTTCCAGTTTGTTCCATGCCCGTGATAAATTAGAAACCGCATCCTCAAGGCTGTACTGTTTCATAAGTACCAATATTGCCAAAAAAGCTCGATCGATAATGTTATTTTAATCATGTTAAAAGCATCGGTAGCGTCAAGGGTGTCACATTAGATGGCATAACTATAATAAAACCATCTTCGGATATAAGTTCGTATTCGGGGGGATGTCTTGTGGCGTTGTGCAAGAGCAGAAAGGCTTTTTCTGGAAACCTTTGTTTTCTGAAAAATTTTCTCACCTAAAATTTGTTGTTATTTTAAATGTAAGATTTTAGATAACAAAAATGTTAGTGTGAGTACCTCAGGAACAAACATTTCGTTCCGTAAGAATTAATGAGGTCATCCATGCAGACTTCGAATTTTGTAATACACAGGAAAATGAAAATCTTCGTCGCTTTTTTAGTTTTCACTATAATTAAAGGTGCCATTTTATGTAGCTCGGTCGCATTAGTACATGCTAAGAATGTTATTCGTTCTTTAGTTGTTTTCCTGTCAAGGGCAGTTTTTGATTCACAGGATGCATAAGATTTCCCTGGCAAACGCTCCCAGTAGGTCGATTTCGTCCTCATTGTATATCTGATTATGATCTATATTAAGCTCCTCAATTTTACTGACAAGTATTTGTAAAAAAAGAAGAAAATACCTCTGTTTATGAAGATAATTATTCACCAGTTATTATTAAAAATTGTATCCCATACCGTTTCTTGACTTTTTGCAACCATCCTGAGCTAGCAGAGAATGTATATTGATTTATGTGTAATTTCTCATGAACATGTTTGACGTGTTGTTTTAATATAACATTACTTACTCATTGTCGCAAAAAACGTTTATAAAGGGTGTTTCAATAAGGGCGCAGTATTTCAATGTTCAGTAAAACATGGTTTTCTGTAGCAAAGTATTGAAATATTTATTGAGTTATAATGTAGACATTTGGGAGTTATGCATGGAACAACACATCTAGTAAATGGCCAACACGGCTTTGCTGGCACATACGTACTCTTTTGGCGAAATTTTGAATAACGCTGTTGCATACATGTGGTCTAATTTCGGCCTTTAACACGTGGTCGCGGGCTTGTTGGCATAAACCTCTGACTTCAAATAGCCCCACAGCCAAAAGTCCAAAGGTGTTAAATCGCAAGAGCGTGGCTGCCAATTCTGGTAACCAGACCAAGAGATGACACGACCAGGAAAAGACTCGTGCAAGACCGACAATGTTTCACGGGCCTCGTCTGCGAAGAAAAACGGTCCAATGATTCCTCCAGACCACAATGCACACCAAATAGTGACACGTTTTGAATGCATTGCTTTCTCATGAATCATTCGTGGTTTTCCTATGCCCCAAATGCGGCAGTTTTGCCTATTAACGAAGCCATCGAGGTAAAAATGGGCCTCATCACTGAAAACGATTTTGTCTGAAAAATCGGCATTCACTTCTTGTTGTTCAAGGATCCAATTGGTGAACTCTCTTCGCTGTGCGTCTGTTGGCAGAAGTTGTTGAGTCAATTGGACTTTGTAGACATGGAGATGCAAATCTTTAGTGAGAATACGCTGATGAGTGGCTGTTGTAAGGCCCAATTCTTGTGCACGATGATGAATCGACGTCCCTGGACTCTCGACCACGCGCTCGCGAACTGCCGTGATGTTTTGTTCTGAACGACCTCTACGAGCTCGTGTCGTGTGTTTCACATCAGTAACCGAATCAGTACCTTTGAATTTTTCGATTCTTTTCACAGTAGATAAATGAGGAACATTATTTCGACCGAAAATTGGACGCACTTTACAAATCGTGGCAATCAAACCTTCACCATTTTGATAATAATGTTTAACAATCAGGACGTGTTGTTCTAGCGTGTAATGCTCCATGTTTATTAACTCCCATCTGTCTCCTATCGACCTGGCATGTATTAATCTTATGACATCATGACTGCCAAACTGGCGCGCAATTCAAATCTTGCGCTCTTTTTGAAACACGCTTTTTCTATCCTGGGAAATTTTGAAGTTCTAAGGGATTTTCGTTCTTCTGGTAGCAAATGTTAGAGCAACTGTAAAGTTAATCTTTGCCTCCTTCTTTTTGAGGGCACGTACAGTAGATTTGGCAACCCCGTATTTTTTTCTTTTTGATAAAATAGTCACTCCGAATCTTTAATTCGCATCCGATAAAAGTTAAATAATTTGGATTCCTGATAGAGGCCATAATATATATTTTAATAAATATTATATATATTTCTAGCAATAATTATGTCTTTAGATGGCGTCTCATACAATTATGTTAGATAAGAAATTTTATTTGTCGATTTCAGGACTCTTATCTCTGCTCTCCATGTATGGTTGGACAGTTATCCAGAAGACTTCCGAGATCCACCAAATCATACGGCCCTTCGTCAATTACTTCATTTTTGTGAAGAGTACCTTCCTTCTACTGAACTTGATGCCAAAGTTCGACACAGGATAGAAAGGTATAGCAGAGAGGCGCATATCGATCCTCTCTTGGCGCCACCACCAGCATTTGCATTGCGATCTGTTGCTGCTGGATGGAGAGTATATAAATTACCAGATGTACCTGTAAGACATTTTGCAGAACAACTTACCCGAATGGATGTGGTAAGTAAATATTCAAAAATATTTTATTGAACATTTTTATTACATTTTTTTAAAACAAGTTGCTTTTAGTAAAATTGTAGATTAGAAATGAGAAAACAAGTAGATCTATTATAGTAACATTGTATTAATTTTATAACATTTATAATAGGTGTCATGCAAGGTTTAATATTAGTGCCATTCTTTTATTCAAAGTTATAACTTTAGCCAGAGTCTGGCATTACTTATATTTATTTCACGTTCTCATTGTTAATTATGAATAAACTGAGATTTTTTTTCCAGGATTTGTTTAAAAAATTAGTGCCTCATCAATGCCTGGGTGCTGTATGGTCAAGAAGGGACAAGAGCAGATCACATGAGGCTGCAACCGTTTTGGCAACAGTAAACCAATTTAATGCAGTGTCTTTCCGAGTCATATCTTCTATTCTAGTCGAACCTGGTCTCAAGGCAGGTGACAGGGCTGCCATTATATCTACGTGGATTGATATTGCTCAGGAACTGAGGTTGATAAAAAATTTCTCTAGCTTGAAAGCCATCATTAGTGGTCTTCAAAGCAACCCTATATACAGGCTGCAGAAGACCTGGCAATCTATTCCTAAAGAAAAAATAGAACTGTTCGATGAATTAGCCAGAATCTTTAGTGAGGACAATAATCAGATGACGCAAAGGGAGCTGTTAATGAGGGAGGGTACGGCCAAATTTGCCGACACTTTTGGAGAGAATGACAAGCATTTACAAAAAGTGTTTCAGAAGCAGAACCATCATATAGCAAATATATCGTTCGGAACCATTCCATACTTAGGCACGTTTTTGACGGATTTGACTATGATCGATACTGCGATTCCTGATACCATCGCGGATGGTTTAATTAATTTTGATAAAAGGAGAAAAGAATTTGAGGTTTTAGCTCAAATAAAACTTCTTCAAGGTGCTGCTAATGCTTACCATTTTAGTGAAGATCCTGCATTTGATCGCTGGTTTGATACGATACTAGTTTTAGACGATAGGGAGGCATACCAGTTAAGTTGTCAGATTGAACCTTCAACTACGGGCAACAACACGAAAATGAAAAAAAGAGGTGCAGGCCATCAGAAGAACGATTCTATTGCTAGTACCTCCAGCAGTAACAGTTCCCAGTTTTATTGTGATATAGATAGTACTCCCAGCTCCCCACATAATAGTATAGACAGAAAATTGAGTCCGTCACAAATGTCCAATTCCAGTAGCAATTCCTCGTTACCTTCACTAGATATTTCCCTAAATAGTTCTCATTCCGGTAGTGCAAATAATAAACTTCAAGTACCTTATAATAATTCCGGAACGTTAAGTAATCATTCGCAGAAGAGTAGCCCTGATTTTTATATAATCAAGGTTACTTATGAAACGGACAGTGTAGAGACTGATGGTATAGTGTTGTACAAAAGTATTATGTTGAGTAATAATGAAAGGACACCACAAGTTATTAGAAATGCCATGTACAAGTTGGGACTTGAGGGCAATCCTGATAAATATACCCTTGCTCAAGTGTTACCTGAAAAAGGTTGGTATTACATTTGTTTTTCTTATAAACTCTAGTATTCTTAAGAACTAAATATTTTGACATCATTGTCTAAACAGTGATATTAGTTAGATAATGTTCTTAATGATAATTCTTTGAAATGGAAAATTTTCCATTATTTAAATTTGGCGCAGAGCGCTGCGAAGTTTTTATATAAAAAAAAAATCTGTGGACAAGCCGTAAGGGCACTTACTTCTTATCCTGATGTCCCGCGTTCGATTCCAGGCCGAGGAGCTGAGTTTTCAAAAGCGGATATTGATCACAACTAGGGCTGGGACAATTTATCAATATGTCGATAATATTGATAATAACAGATAATATAGATAATACAGATAATATCGATAACGTCGGTAATATCTAGAGCTGGAGCAATTATCGATATTATCGATCGACCAAATTTTATCCATATACCGATAATAACGATTATATTGATATTTTTGTTAATTGTCCCATCTACTGTTTATACGCCTCAATCTTCCTCAAATATTTATTGAAACTTTTTTTCTTAAAATGAAGACCTCTCGATTTTTAAAGTCTTGGTACTTAAAACTGGGACACTCTGTAAATAAACACATAGGCTGCCTACTATAAGAAGGCAACTTCAGTATATCTCGCTTAATATGAGCCTTCGACCAAATGTGTTTAAATGTCATATGTTCTATTTTTAGGGGCGAGATGCCTGCGAAATCAAATTTAATATTCATGGCTAACTTCTAAGTTGTAGCGTAGATTGAAGAAATTAACAAGATACACAATCTATCGTGAGTCGAGATTTCAGTAGGTACTGTATTTCTATGTCATGTAATAGGAAGATGTTTGTAATTTGGAATAAAACTTGATGACAATCCTCAAGCTGTTAGCAAAGAAATATAGTACCTACTAAAATCTCGACTCACGAGGTAGCGCCTCTTGTTAACTCCTTCACTCAACTGTTATAGCCAGTGACGGCTGGTGATATTTTGGTTAGTCACATCTTAGTATTGGAGCATGAGACTTAAGCGATACTTAAAGGTATAACTATCAAACAAGACTAAATATTGGCAGAGAAAAAATTGCGATTGAAATTTGCGAAAAAAAGTTGCAACTTTTTTCACAAATATGACACCTAAATTTCACCAGCCGCCACTAGTTGTATCCAAAAAAAACTGAAAAAGTGGTAAAATTTCAATCGCTTGTAACTTTTTTGCATTAAAAGTTACAGAAAACTTTATCTGATGAAATTTGATGGCAAAGTAAATATCTTAAAAGACTGTTAATAGACTCTCCAAATTTCTAATAGATTTTGCTGCACCCTCTTAGATATAGGAAAAACTATCCTAATTGAAGTAGGCTGTAGTGCCAAAAAATTGCTTATTTTTTCCTCATTCGAATACGATATGTACATGACCTACCTATCTTCTACTGTTATCGAATTTTTCGCAATTTTTAGAGAAAAAAAAGATGAACATTTTCTAAAATGTCATATTGATTAAAAATAATCATATTATTATTATTATTTTGCTATTAATTATTTTTAGCTGACATAAATTTAAACGAAAAATATTTAGGACGAACATGTTTTTTTGTAAGGCATATTAAACATACACAATGCGTCTTTTTTTATACATTTCTACGTATATATTAAGACTTCAAAAACGAATTACGTATTACTTCCTCACCCCTCAAAGTGAGGAAGATATGTATTTGTGAAAAAAATTTGAAAATTTTTATTGCATTTCTGGACGAATCTCGACGAATTATGACGATACAAAACATTTCAGACAAAAAAAATTTCTTTCTGTGTGTGTGTCTGGTTCGTGATAGCAGCTACAGTTTTTGAAATAAAACATTTAAATTTGGTACACACATTTCAGAGGTCAAGGAAGAGATTGAGTTCTTTGATGAGCAAAATCGGTTCTAAAAATTTGAAATGTCAAAAAAAAATATTAGTGACATTTTTTGAAACGTCAGTTTGAAATGTCAAAATTTTTTTTGACATTTCAAATTTTAAAATATTAGTGACATTCCACCAATGTGACTTTTTTGAAGCGTCAATTTGATATGTCAAAAAAAAATTAGTGACGTTCCACCAATGTGACTTTGAAATGTCAAAAGATGACTTTTTTTGAAACGTGACTTTTTTGAAACATCAAAAATTACTGTTATTATAAACTCCACCACACGTTGAGTTTTACTATGGTGAGGAAGTTCTGATTCCCAAATAATTGGCAATGGTTTTTTTTTCCTTAAAATTGCGAAAAACAATAAAAGTAAAGATAGGTTGGACATGTAGTATATCATACGAAAAAGAAAAAATAAGGATTTTTTTGGTAGTACAACCTACTCCTATTGAGACGATTTTCTCTGTCTCAAGAGATAGTGTCGACCATATCGATAGATAATAATCGATAATATCAATAATATTGATATTATCAATAATATCGATAATATCGATTATTATCGCCTATATCAATACTTTTTGGATATTGATTATTGATAACTTAATTTCATCATCGTCCACCCCTAATCACAACATAACATTATATTTGGGACGCGTCCGTTGTTTCCTGGCGCAGTAACACTAGTTGCAGACTAGATGTTTAAGACTTTTGTATGAGCTACACGACACGGCAGTGACGATTTCCAACTAACCCTACACCACAGACGACTCTAGAGTCCACTGTGCCTAAACACTCAGTAACCACCATAGAACAACACATATTAAATTTGTTCCAGGAGTAGTCAGAAACAGTTTCAAACTGTCCTCGATATGCGCAAAATGAAATTAACGTTCTAGCAGAAAATAATCGAGTATTCTGACCACTAGTTCAGTGTTCTGGCAAGTCAACTGATTAGCACAGAACAACTACAGTCTGATCGGGGAAAGAAGACCCGTAGAAAGAATGTGATTTCTGCATTCCATTCACAATTAAACATAAATGAAATCAATGAATTAGTGCATGGCAAATTTTTATGATCGTTTGCATCCGCACCTACTCATTAATAGAGATATTATATTTGTAGTATATGGTTTCGCAGAAAGTTGGCGACTTAACGGCAATCCACCCCCTTTCCGTGCGGGCCTTCTTTCGCCGACTGGACAATATAATCTGATTAGTTTCTAACCGATATTAAACGGTTTGATGATATTCCGGATTCTCTGTGGAATTTAGCCTGGTCATGCGCAGTTCAAATATAAAATGTCATTTAAAGCTATTTGAATTATAAACGTATTTGTGAATATAACAAAATTTTTTGGTAGTATTCTCTAGTTCATAGAGAAATAATTCGCTCCATCTTCTAAAACTATTGTTTTGGGAAATTTAAATACAAATGATTCAAAATGTTTGCAAAAACAGAGCTATAGGTTTTGTAATTTATAAGTTTCAATCAAAAGTCATGCGGCGAACTGAGAAAGTGAGAAAAAAAGCAGAAGAGAAGCAAAAATTTCATTCCAGCAATATAAATTGTCAACTAATTCCCGACTAGTTGATGTTTAGACATGCGCATTCAAAAAGTTCATCAAACTGTTTGTGATTTTTTGCTGGAACAAATCTATTGTAGTTACTAATCATTCACTAAGGTACCTCCACCTAATAAGGCCAAGCACCTTTATTTCAAAATCGGTGAAGCTCCCAAATTGCAGTTTCCTCCCAATTGACAAGCTACTAAAGTGGGGCCTAGAGCCAAAAGGTTTTTTGAAAGCATGTTGTATAGACGCGTAATATTTTGAAAATTATAAAAAAATATCTATAAACAGAGACGCCACATGGAGAAGGCAAGGAGGAGTAGGGTGCCTCATCCAGGATACCTCACTGAGAACAATATTGATTTTTGTTTCTTCATCTTATATCAATTAATGATATAACTGATATCTTGTGTTTCTTTTCAGAAATGGTTCTTCCTCCAAACTCAAATGTATATTACGCAGTGAACACGCAGTATAATCTGAATTTCATTTTACGTCCTAAGAAATCCGATGAAGTTGATAATACAGGGAAGAATTCCAAGGGAAAATTTAAGTTATAAATATTAAACCAGAAGTTAAATTATATATTTATATGGCAATATGAATCAGTATCTGAATTGTATTATTTTGTAATTAGTAATGTGTGTATTAATATTTTGAATAATTTTTTGAGCTGTTTATGACAAATAATTTATGAAACAAATAACATCTGTGATAGTAAGCACAAAATACTCTTCTGTCATCACATTTTTGTGTTTTATATATTTTTTATTTATTTATGTATTATGTATCCCTTAAACATTACCTTGTTTTTAACAAACTATAAATATTAGTCTGTTTCCAAATATTACTTAATTAATTATATTGTACCTATGCTTATTTTAAAGCAAAACTCTTGTTTGGAATCAGTTAATTTATACAGTTGTGTAGTTTTGTGAAGCTTTATGTAATTATGTAATTAATAAATGTGTAGATAATGTACTAATTGAATGTGAACAAACATAATTTATTACTTTATTATACAGATTTAAAACAATAATAGGACCAATTTTTGTTCTCAAGTGACCAATTTTTTAGTGCTATTTGTTTTTGTAATACATGTCATGTAGGTAATTAGCAAATTTTATAAAATTGCGATGGATATTTAACCCCTATTGGTACTTAAATGTAAATGTAGATAATACATCTTTTTTATATTAAGAAGATTATTTTTCTGTATTTTTCTATTAAAAGACATTAATAATATTCATGGCGTTTTATTTAATCATCCAATCCAAGTAAATTTACCAATGCGAACATTTATATGTTGGGTTACCTGGTTGTTCGAGAACATGATGCACACTTCCATTACAAAACGTAAAAGTTGATAAAAATCGATATTTAAAAAAAAATAAATAATATACTCAGGAATAGTTAATTTGATTGTGCCATAGAAAACATAAAACCAGCACATAAATTAGACATCCCAAGATCTATAAGCAGGAGTAATGTGGGAGTGGGTTTCACTTTGAAAAAACGTGGATATACAACCATTTTTTCCAAAATATATAACAATTTGTAAATGTTATAAACCTATATAAAACATTAATTTTTTTAGTCATTAAAGACCACCGGTAATACAACTCCCAGTATACCTACCTGAAGTAGGCTTGTGATAGAGGAGCTGCACATTTGAAGACATAATGGACACACAACCAATCTCCAGCTCATAAATTTCATTAATATGTCAGGTAGTGGACAATAAAACAACAATTCTTCTCTGCTCATGTTTTGCGACATTATTTTTGCTCCTTCAAAACTAAAATATGTGTACAGGTTGTTTCATAGGGAAATGTACATACATTAACTGTGGATGTGGAGCACCAAGGTGGTTCCAAATAAACCATGGTTAATGGGTCTAACAACCTTCATTACCAAGATGCAGGGTGTTTTATCGATTTTGCCTATTTCTTAAGCCACAGCATATGAGCCACTTTGTATAAAAAGTTGATATTCAGTAGGTATATTTTATTCAATCAATCACTTAACATGAACCAAAATGAAAGTACAGGTAGGTTTCATAAAAATATATCAATTTCATATAGCCCAAAAACAACAATTTTGATCTGTTTAGATTTTTAAAGACAGCGGAAACAAGAAACTAAATAGCATACTTTCTACATTTCCGCATTTAATTCTACAGGTTTGATTTTTTTAACACAAATTCAATTTTATAGGAAAACCCAGGAAGTAAAATTTGAAAAACTTTTTACTGTCAAATTAACAAGATTACTCAACTTTGAGCAATTAAAATGCCAAAACTTCCTTATCATGTTGCTTTAGTGTTATAAAAGTACATATTTCAAAGAGAAATTACAAGTTCGACCTTAAACCAAAATATATTTTGCTTAATCATCATTACAATACATAATGTAATTTTAAAATGTATTAAATATTTGCTTAATAAATGGAGAAAAATCGTACCATAAGAATAAATTTATTGTGTTTTGGGTAGTCATGGTTTTATTTATTTATTTTTAACGTCTTATTTATTAAACTATTAAATTCTTATTTATCAAATCGTCCATTATATGTTGTCAACAATAACAGCGAGCCCAGGACATTTTTTGCCACTTGAGCGTCCCACAAGGAAGCAACCTGGGCCCGTTGTTGTTCTTGATATTCATAAATGATATTACAAACAGCGTAGACTCATATGTTATTATTTGCAGATGATATAAAAAAATTTTTGAACATCAGTTGAATCAGACTGCCTTTAGCTCCAAGAAAATATTGATCATCTCTATGACTGGTCTAATACTAATAAACTGTCCTTTAACATCAACGAATGCTGTGCTATGAGTTGTACAAGAAATAAAACCATAATCAGTTTTGAATATATTATGAATAATGAACCTCTAAGGAAAATAAATGAAATGGATCTCGGAATTCTAATGGATACAAAACTGCACTATAATAACCATATTAATTTGATAGTAAGTAGTACCTTAAAGACAATGGGATTTATTTATCGGAACAGTAAAGAATTTAAAAATACAAAAACAATATTAATATAGCATAGTCCGCACTCAATGCAGAAAGAGGAGCAGAACTCTCATTTTTCCTGCAGTGTAACAATTATTTTATAAATTATAAAATAAATTAGCTTATCTGCTTGAACAAAATCTCATATTGCCGCCATACTACTAACTAGATGTCGCCAAATGATCATAGTAAAATGGAACAGTATTTCATTGCATATTATGCATTTTATATGAAACGAATTTAGCTATTTCTCGAGGTGTAAATAATTTTATAAAAAAAGTGACTTTCCCAAAAAATTTTCGTAGATTATGCCATTATTAGAGCTCCATTAACAACTACCAGTTAAAATTCCAAATTGTAGATTTTGATAATTACCAAGAATCTGGCAACACTGTTGTTTGTTCTATCTCCAATAGGTGTGTTTTTTTTTAACAGATCTCAGTTAATCTAAGTGGTTTTAGGATTACGGAGGCTACATCAAATGAAATTATGCTTTTATTTATGCAGCGTAACCGTAAAACAACTTAGATTAGCTGCAATATCAGTTAGAAAGAATGCACCTAAAAAACTGAGTGTAGAAAGAGAAGGGATGTGATGCCTCATCATTCGTCATGATGCGTACCTGATCACATGTGGAAGGGATACAATGAGGCGTGCCTTCGTTACTTCGTAAACACGATAACGCAGAAAAAGGCAACAGCGATGCCCAGTCTTTTTCTATCGCATACATGATTTTGCTATTAATATGTCCTATTGTATATTTAGTGTCAATTATTCTTAAATATCCTTAAAATATTTTTAATTGTATATTTATTATGATATATTTCTACAATATTTGTTAAATCTTCACAATATTGGCGAAGCATTATATATTATATATAGTAATATTATACATATTTCAAAAATATGTTGTGCTACTATAGGGTTGTTTTCGCACTGATTTGTTAAAACGATGCATGAAATTGGGTTTATAAATGAGTGTATAGTTATGCTCTTTCAATTTAGTTTTAGGCATCTTTTGCGTAAAATGAACCGTCTTTGAGATAATTGGAAAAAACCTGACAAAGGTACTCTTGGTTCGCCATTTTTCCGAGATAGTAGATTTAGCACAGACCGGATCGGTGAGAACTTTTTATAGGCTGTTTAGGAAAACAATTACTACAATCCTCCGAAAAAAAAATTCATTATTAATTTTGTAGCCGAGGGTATATATAAAATATAACTAATTCGCCTGCAGTATAATAAGAAGTCAATTCAATTCAAAACAATTTAATTCTTCCCGGATTACCCGCGCCGAGAGTAATCACAACTTCTACTCGATGTCACCATCGCAAACAAACAAGTACCTTGACGCAGTATCCGCATTTATTATAGTATCTTTATAATAAATGGTATCCGCCACAAAACAAACTATAAATTTAAGAAATAGTTTACTGCACCACTAAGGATCAATTTATCAATGTGTAGTTAACTGTAAATGGAAAATAAGTTTAATTCGATTTTGAATTACATTTGCTTGCACAGAAAACCAACAAATCAAAGAGATTTCAAATTATCAAATCAGATCCAATTTTCACACCGAATATTAAATTCAAATATAGCAATGGAAATAGTTTCCTATGGTATACCGAATATTTATACTTTATAATTGTAAGAGATGCCAGAAGATGGCATTACATGTTATTAATTCAGCCCATTTATTTTAAATAGGTACAGTGATCTGTGATCCCCAATCCCCATTAAGTCTTCATCTAACATAACTAACTCTCCAGTCTAAAAGGTAAATGTTTTTAAAATGCAGGAACCTCCAAATACGGCTCGCGTCGTAAAATTCACCCTCGTGAAAAATATCACTGAGATTATAAACAAGAAAAACTCAAATTAGTCTTGAGGTTGCTAATAAATATAGCGAAATATCGACTAAATTAAAAAAGTAGTTTTTCTGTTTTAACACAAGTTGTAATATTATTACATAGTAGGTCATTAAATATTCAATAAAGAAATGATTATTTTTGCACCTGTTTTGCTTGGGGTGTTGTAGAACCAAAATTTTACAAAAAACTTAATTAACTCGAAAAAAATAATGTTACCAAAAATCACCCAGATCACATAGAAGGGCCCTTCGCCATTAGAAACATTAAAAAAATGCCCGAAACCGAAATTACACGGGTTCAGAATATCACATCACACACAAAAATAAGAAACCGTATTCAAAATTTCAAATCGCAATTTTTTATCTTAATTTTCCGATTTTTAAAAGCCGGAATAGTAAAATTAATTTTCATTAAAAAACCGCTCTGCAGTATAAGCGCGACGGCAAGCGCGCGGCGCACTTACAAACATTAAAATGACCAAAACTCATAAAGACGTTCATAAGCAATAACCGGTCTGAACGATTTTATTGTAATCCGAGAGGCCCCACAAAATTTTAATTTCAGTGGCGGACAGAAGCAAATAATTATCAGAGGCCAAAGCCATCATAAAATAGTAAATGCTAAATTTCTGTACTTCTATATAAAAATTTTAAAAGATGCTAGCTGCACACACCTAAGAATTAATTTTTACAATGCCAATTAAATAAATAATAATTAATATCAAAGTAAAATAGTTTAAGGCAAAATAATAATCATAATTTTAGGCAATAATCATTGTGTCCACCGTGTCTCATTAACCACTAGATTTATTTATACGAAATTTAAACTTGTAAAATTGGAGTTTGGTACACCGTGTAGCAGACCATTCAGACAGACAAGCTGTATCGGGTGCTTTTACCAAATTGGGAGCTTTCGAGCGGGGTAGATTTTATTTTTACTACACGCTTTCAAAACATGACATCATATTAACATTGCAATAGATGATACAACCCTTATAAATATAAAATTTCAGACAAGTTAAGAGAATTCTACCACTCGACACCCACGAGCAAGCGTCGTGGTACTAAATTCATTTTTCAAGTAAAACATTCATTTTAAAAATATAGAATTCGACCACTCCACACTGACAAGCAAACATCGTGGTACTAAATTCATTTTTTTAAGTATAATTTTTTACTTGCATTCATACAGATTTGATGTCCCTCCGCGAACGTCAAATAATTAACTTAAAACCGGGAGTGAACCTCATTATTAAACACCAACTGATCTAAAGCCCTTAGGACAGTCGTTCGTTCACCGTTTCACAGGTAATAAGATCTTACACGGGCCCCAGAAGTCGTAAAATAGACAATAAGAAATTTCTCCACACACCGAGCTGGGTTGTTTTTTGGTATCCAAGACTCGAGGACGGCCACCACCTATAAAGTAATTTTACAACATTCACCGCAGAAAACCAGAAGCACTTCCTCGACAGCTTTTATCATTCGTGGATTTTGGCTTGAGGAGTCAGTCTTCCGTCATCAGATTTTACTGTAAAACTCTACATTGTTTTTATTTATTAAACTTAAAAAACCACAAGCAGGCTCCTACGGACGTAGGTTGTCTAACAATAAAAAATTAAACGTTTATGCAAAAGACCATCATCGTCTGAGATCCCCGAGGACAAGGTAAAGAAGTGACTTACATTATTATTCAAAATTATTTTTTTTCCCGAGTTTGTTAAGATAAATTCTCGAACCCCAGTTTTATATTGGAAAATTTAATTTGTTTTAAAATTAAAGCTTCACTCGACTTAAAATTCATTTAATCAACAAAATTTGGTTAGTTCTAAGATTCGCGGGTGTTTACTAGGATGCCATAAAAGTCAAAATTTATTCAAATTTTTTGTTTTATGGATTGACAGCAAACATTTTTACAATAAATAAATTTCATCTAAATCATTTTGTTAGTCCACCAGGACATAGAAAAATTAATTTTGAAATTATCAATAACTCGACTTTTTTTTTTTCGAATCCGACGAACAGATTTTAATAATTTTTTTTTTGGTTTTACAAATCATTCATTATTAAGAAAAGTTGTGAAGTCTTGCGCGATATTATAGGCAGGCTAGTAGCATCCGAGTTGTAGGTCAAGTTGTCGGCCAGTCTGTTGAATTTCAACAATTTTTGTTTTGTTTTGTGATTGTGAATTTTACGTTAATCTGAAGGACTCCTTTTCCAATTTTATTTTTGGTCTTAACGACTTGATCAAATAAATTTTACACTTTCATAAATCACCTGATCTCATTAGTAAAATTCAATTTTGCAAGGACCCTCTGTTCCAATTATTTTTGGCCTTCAGCGAAAAAATAGACTTTATAGTTCTAAAAAGCATTTGCAGGAAAGTAAAAAGACATTTTTGCACAGACCCCCCTGTTGAATTACTTCCTCACCCCTCAAAGTGAGGAAGTTCTGAATTCGTGAAAAAAATTTTGAAAATTTTTATTGCATTTCTGGACGTATCTCGACGAATTATGACGATACACAAAATTTCAGACAGAAAAAATTTCTCTCTGTGTGGCTGTGTGGTTCACGATAGCATCTACAGTTTTTGAGATAAAGCTTTCAAATTTGGTACACACATTCTAGAGGTCAAGGAAGAGATTGAGAAAAAAATACTAGTGACATTCCACCAATGTGACTTTTTTGAAACGTCAAAATGTGACTTTTTTGAAACATCAAAGTGACTTTTTTGAAACGTCAAAATGTGACTTTTTTGAAACGTAAAAAAATGTGACTTTTTTGAAACGTCAAAAATTACTTTTATTATAAACTCCACCACACGTCGAGTTTTACTACGGTGAGGAAGTTCTGATCCCCAAGTAATTGGCAGCGGTTTTTTATTTTTACATAAAAGCTGACTGAAAAAGTATTTTCAGTATTATTTTAAAGTCATTTTCAGGCTAGAAAAAGGCCAAATTGCCAGGGACCCCCTGTGTAAATTTTTTAAGCCCTAGTAAATAAATAAACAGCATACCCCGCTTGATTAAATTCAGTGAAAGTCTGAGGTAGAAATAAGTCCCACAAGCCATGACCGCCGAAGAGGAGTTGCTGAAGTCTTGCTCAACTCTGCTAGCATAGCCAATGGCACACAGAAAATTCGACGAGGCTAAGAACAGGCTACCTTACCACCCTGTAAAATTAAAATCGACCTTGAGAAAATTCCATTCCTACGATCAAATACCAAGGCAACAAATACTAAAATTCTTTTCGTGGCAGCAAATCACATGGCGCCTAACTTAATAGAAAAATAATAACCCAGCTAGGGAGAAATCAAAGAAACAGGTCTTCAAAACACAAACAAGGCCTTGTCCTATTTGTGACTAGAGCGGCAATATAGACGCAGGGGCGGGAGGGCTTGAGCCTTCTAACCCCTTCCTAGACACTTCACTGCCTGTACCTCTGAAACTAAAGGAAATACGATCTATGTTTATTAAAACCTTTTTTCTTAAAATGGGGTCTTCTCTCGATTGTCGGTCTTGGTACTTAAACATAAAACACCATGTATAAAGAATGTCGGACTAATTTTTGTGAAGATGATTATTACCTGTGTTAGATTATTATTTAACTACCTACTTAGACTTCTTTTGTAATGGACGTATACATATTTGATTGTAATAGAAATAATTTACTGCCCATAAAAATTTTGGCTTAGTTGTTTTGTAAATTACACGACAAATAGGTGTGACTACGTATAATCAATTATTTAGTTATAATAAGGGACATATGTATGTACTACTATATTTAGATTTTTATTACTCATTACTCAAATCATATAAAAGTTATGGGAACCATAAAATATTTATTATTACTGAATATGTATACCGGGTACCACAATGTAGTGGCTCAACCCTATAACTTATTTATTTTTGAACATATCGAAATAAAACTAGGTGATCTAGAGCCATTCAGAAAACTGCATTTTTTTAACATATGAAGTAATTTGACACCACTTCCGGTTTCGTCGGAAATAACCCTAACTTTCGATTTTCAAATGGAACACTCTGTGTATGGCTCCGTGGTCTAGAGGTAACGTACTTGCCTCGAAACCTCGGGGTCCCGGGTTCGATTCCCGGTCGAGCAACTGGGATTTTTCTGTGAGAGAGATTAATCGTAGTATACTCGGATATTGGGTGTGTGTCCATTGTCTCTAAATGTGTAGCCCTCTCTCACACAAAGTCATTTCAGACCTTCAAGGATAAAGGGGGGTTGTAATTTCATGTGGTGTTATTATTATTACATTTTTGGATTCAGGATCAGGGACTGCTCTGGCGTTTACGTCGTCCCGGACAAAAAACAAATTGCCGCTCCTTTTAGAGTTATTTTTTCTTAATAAAAGATGGTTTTAATTTGCAATAAAAACGTATATTAAAAAAGAAACAAGTATTAAAACTCAACATTTGGTACAAAACAGTATAAATTAAAATAAAATAGAGTTGCAGTACCTATAGATACCTAGTTGTTATATTTTAAAAATATTTACTTAGTTTTAAACATATAGGGTGCAATTTTACCGCTATTACGATTTAGATCTTTTTTCTCACTTTTACCTAAAACTTAATAGAATACAAAAGGTAGATACATAAAACCACAGTAATACATTGTCTGTTTGAGTTATAATCAGAAGAATATTTTTGTCCTCACTTCTAATTCTGCAAATTTTTTTATTACCTCTTTTAAGTTTATTTGATAAGCAATTTCATGTTCAATTGTTAAATGGCCAAGCCGTTTTGTCGATTTTTCGTAGTAGTTGAGCGTAAAAAAGGTTTTGATTAATTGTAATTTGGAAAAACTTCAGTTGTTCAAATCGACTATCTAGTGCGTTTAATGCTTGATCAATAGTATAGAAGAAAAATTGTATTTTGTATTTTTCTTTGGGATCTTCGATTGGGTCGTCCCTTGCCTCATATGAAAAGTTGGCCTTTTTTCTTCTTACGCGGTGTCGTGGCGATGTTGATTCAATATTGGCTTCAATATTAATTTCATCAGCTAATTCTCTTGCGTCAACTATAATTTCATTGAAAGATTTATCTGATCGAAGATTTTTAAAGAAATTTTTGCAGTTCTCTAGAAGATCAAGTGCTTTTTATAAATCAAAATCTTTTTGTTTGCATAATCTTGTTTATGGGATTAATACAGTTTAAAATTTTATACCATATGACTATTGAACATAAAAATTTAAATTATTTAATGCAACTTAGCAAACCCGAAGCTTTGTGTCTTATTGAGATATTGATGTCTTGGTTTTCATAAATCTTAGCAAAGCGTCGTATATTTCACCAAGTTGAAATCTTAAGGGCGTTAAAGCTTCTATCCTGCTTTCCCATCGTGTGTCACTCAAAGGTTTTAATGTTTTCCTTGGACATGTTTTAAAAATATTGCCCATCGAAAAGTAGAAGAAAAAAATAAAAATATTTTTGGACCGTATTAAAAAAATTGGCTGCTTCCAAGGATGTTTTTGCCATATCATTCACCACTAGATTGAGCGAGTGGCTACTATACGGAACGTAAAATGCTCGTGGATGTTATGTTGATGGAAACATCTAATTATTAGGGTCATTTGCTCCACCTTATTAATGTCAGAAGTGCAATCTAATATTATGGAATAGTATTTCGCTTCTTTTTATTTCAGAAATAATATGTGATTTTACACTTTCGTGAAGCAAGTCTATTATCTCGTTTTGAATGTTTTTTCCAAGACTCACTGTCTTTGGTTTCCTCATTTTTAAACACTTTACGCACGTGTTCCTCCATGACGGGGTCAAATTCAGATAGCAATTCAACTATTTTTTAAAAAGTTGCCGTTGTTATGCTCACACAGCTTGTCGTTTGTATCTTGAAAAGCTAAACAACTTTTACCGAGCAATTTAGTAATTGATACAATCCTTAGAAGCATCTCGTACCGGTGATTCGTTGCAGCGTTAATAATATGATTTTTAGAAATTTCGTGACCCTTTAATGTTTCAATGATGTGCTTCCAGCTTTTCAAATCTTCTTTTGAAAGGGAACCTGACACACGGCCGTTACTTTTGCAGCAAAAGCAATATATGCAGGTTTTTGAAGTGGAGTACACTAGCCAGTCTCTTATAACTTGCTCTCCATTTCTTAAAATTCGAGAATAGTAATTTGCGCTAAATTTTCGACTAGTGCCATCATAAGGAAATTAAACAATGGTTTATGTGGACCTTGTCGTACTAAAAAACTTCTTTCGGCATCTCCTAAAATTCTGGACCACAATGCTGGATCTGTATCTAAAGTCTGTACAGTGCATTCCGTGGGTGGTAGGATGGGGTCAGTTTGTAGAGGTAGAGTGTTACTAGTGCTAACCAGGGTACCTTCTGTAAGTGCCAATAAGGCGGTGTCAGTTGGTAGGCTGCTCTCATTTGGTGACAAAGTTGGTTTAGAAATATCGTATATTGATTACTCTTGGTCACCAACACTCTCTGATGATTTCCTGTTTTCCTTTTTATCTTAATTTTTGGAGATATTTGTTTTGGTACTAATGGTACTAATGGTACTACCGGACCTATCCTGTAAATTATTGTGCAGAGCAACAGCTTGTTTTTGCGTTTGGATTTCCTTCTCTAGCCTTCGCTTTTTGTACTGATGGCCAGACAATTTTCTTTGCGCGTCAGACATTCTAAAACAACAAATTAAACAACGCAAAATACGCTAGTTAAAATAAGCCACGGCGTTGCTAAAGATAAAAATTGGAAAAATCTTCAAATCCAGTTAGTCAGTGACGTAGTCTGTCTCACAGTTTTGAAAAATAAAACGCTTAGTTTTAGTTACCTATTTAAACTATTTTTAAATATAAAAACGAATTTCTTAATTCGGGTTAATTTTCAACCCCCTTTTGAAAAAATAGTTAATACTATTAGTAACGAAAACTAGGCATTTCATTTTTTTAACCGTGGGACAGACTAAGCCACCGTCACTGACCAATCGTATTTGAAGATTTTTCTTTTTTTATCTTTTTATGCAACGCATGGCTTATTACTACACAAAATTATTATTTAATAATTGGAAGTATTTTTTCAAACATTTTTTTAGGTGTGGTGGATCCCAACAAAATGGACAAATTGTGAACTACCACAACAAACCTATAAAAACTAAATATTTAAAATAGATACCTATCTAAAATGTTTGAATTTTTAAGATGGATTTTTTTGTTCCTCTTTTTTCGTGGCGAAAATCCCAAATAAATTAATAAAAATCCGTCACAACAAACACACAGAAACTATTTAAAAATGTATAAGTACGTATTGTGGAAAATATTTTTGAAAATAATTCTTTACCACTTAACATTGGCATTTGCAGAAGAACTTACCTTTAGAAATTGACAAAACACACAAAAGTCACTATCCCGAACTGAACTATTAAATATTTTTAATATTTATAAACTTACTTTAAGGATATGTTATCACCGGCACTGATGCATTTGCAATAATAACACAATTGCGCTTAGATGACTTTATATAGTAATGCGCGAAAACATGTACATGCATGTTATGTCTTGCAGTTCTTATTTTAAACAAGTAACTATATACCTACAAGTTCATGCAGGGTCATGCGCATCTTTTAACTATACGTCTTGTTTTATTTCAAAAATAAATATGCCTTTTTTAAAAAGGTGTTTTAATATTTTGCTAGCTTTAAAACATAACAAACCACAAAAATCAGATATAAATTGCATAGTACTTAGTTTTAGTTAGGGAAAAAATCAACAAGCAGTGTAAAATTTATATTAATTGAAGATAATTAATTTATCAATATTTGGTTCACATTCAGGGGGGCGAAAATGCTGCCCTCAGGGTCGTCTCCCCGGGGGTTCGGGTTGTCCGTCTCTAAAGCGGGTCCTGTCTGGATGAATTCTTGAACATGTGTGGTGATTTTTATAAATTTCTGACCAGTTGTTATTTTCACAAACTTTTGTTATTTATAGTTTTGATATAGAATTCTAAATAATAATAAACATACTTAATTTTTTTCTTTAAAATGCAAAGATAACTTAATGCGAAATTTTTTGAAAGCCGTGTAATAATAATTGTAGATTTAAAATACTACAAGTCTTTAAATAAATATCCATAAACACAAAAACCCTAGCATAGGGGTATCAACGAATTCGTAAAAAAATGCAATTTAATGGACACAAGCAGCCACCACCGTGTCCCATTTGAAAAAAAAAAGAATTATTTAAAAAAAAACTAAATTATTTGCGTTAAATCGCCTACAAAATGGTTATAATAGTAACTATGCATAATTATTTTTTTCCGTAGAAACTGAAATGACAAGGTACGTTTTCTTTTATTTATAAAAATTATTATAAGCAATTATAAATTTATAATTGCTTATAAAAATAACAACTGGTCAGAAATTTATAGAAATCACCACAATTGTTCAAAAGTTCACCCTGAATCCAAAAATGTAAGAATATACAGGGTGTTCCGTTTGAAAATCAAAAGTTAGGGTCATTTCGGGCGAAACCGGAAGTGATGTAAAATTACTTATATGTCAAAAATTGCAGTTTTCTGAATTACCCTAGACCACCTAGTTTTATTTCGATATGTTCAAAAATAAAAAAGTTATAGGGGTGAGCCACTACTTCGTGGCGGTATATATACATATACATATCGCTGCTAGATATAATGGCATAACGATATCATAAATTATATTATGGTTATATGTCAACGGAATATTGATGTATAGGACAAAAACTACAGTCAACCAGCTTAGATAAGTTAGATTAGAGAATCGGATATTTAGAGAACCTTACTTTACCTCACCTTACACCACACTTGGTTTATCCTCTTTATATAGTTGCATAAATGCATAAATTTATTACAAAATTATAGGATGTCAGCATTGCATAATAGTGATGTATGATCTATTACCGTTGCATATTTATAATATCAAAATGTTTTGTAAATATCACGGAACTACATTACGTCTTCGCTGTATTAATTATTAATATACCGAATACAAAACATAGTTTTAAATTTATTACAAAGCATGTTCGTTACAAGTTGTAAATATGTGTCAGGCATGTATTAATTATAGAACAACCGTGATAAATCTTGCAGGGAATAATATTCTGTCTTTTATACATTGTATTTCTCTATTGTCGCTATATGATTATTATTGAAAAGAGTCCATATCAGTTTTAGATTTGTGATCATCAAATATGATATATTAAAGAATATTTGTTTCTGTTATATATTATATAATGCGAAATTGATATAATTTAATAATAATTTAACCAGTTAAGTATCATTCAGTCTTTTAAAGCAGATTCGCCAAATCTACCTTACTAAAAGTTAGGCTATTTTCCTGTAGCTGCCACCATATTCTTAACTTTCTCAAATATTACAGATATATTTTTTATGGGTATTTCATGTAAATTTACAATAAAAATGCCCACATCAAAATTTAAACACTCCTTCCTTCAACAAACATGTGTGTTTACCCTCTTAAAGACTATAAAATATGTGTGATGTTCATGTTATTTTATAGTGCTAATCAAAGTATAGTCACACCACACTAATTTTGCGTACAAGGGATTAAAACAAATCACTGTCTTATCAAAATATGAACATATTAATAAAGATAAAACATCGATGGACTAGGTACATAACTCTGTTACTGAACTAATTTACAAATAGCTTATAATAAATGTATAAGAGCTATGGATGTGTTTTATAAATATTTAGTAACAATAAAGTACAAACTTACGAAGATAGCATAAAGCAATAAAAGTTATTAGTGCTGACATTAGTCAGACGTGGTACTCTACAAGAACTCTGCATTTGACACAGGTAATTGTTACTTATTGAGGAACGTGTGTATTGTCTAATGATTATATAATAGATATAGATTTTGTTGACTGGCGTTATAGCGATATATACCTATATCATTTTAATGCCATTGACCTATCCTTTTTTAATAATAATAGTAAGTCTGTAGCCCTGTCTGTAAGTTTGTGAACAAGTCTGTAACCAAAACTGATATATTGTTTGCTGACTTGAATACAACCGATCTTTAATATAGACAAGGAAGGACGGATAGAGCACATCTGTACAACTTGATTAAGTGCGATCAATTTATGTGGGTCCTTCATAACGCGTGTTTTCAAAATTCGCTACATACACTACACCAGATATCTGAAAACCTAAATAATTCTGAATAAAACTTAGGCAGAACCCTTTTAGATAAAGGACTGGTAAAAATAAATAGACTTGCCTGTATATATAGTCAACTGGCGAAATTAACCATCTTCTTCTTTGGAAACTGTTATAATAAAATGACAGACAACGCAATGCTTCAGTTAGAGTTTCGAATTCTTAGTTTTTTATCAAAAATTACACAGAAATCGATAAAATTCCAATTTATATATACCTACTCGTGTATCGTAAATTTTCATTTATTCTCTCTCATTATGTAATAATAGGGTCCTATAATTGGGGTTATAATTTATTAATCACGTACTGCAATATTCATTACCTTAGTGAAATCAATATTTACCTATTGATACTGAAATTTTATTTAGCGCGATAATTTATACAATTAGGAAATTGTATTACTTTTGTTATTGAATTAGTAAAGTAGTCAAGTAAATCTATTCTTTTACCCATATCTATAACTGTTTGAAAAATATTTGTTAGCTTTCTTTTTTTTTAAGTGTATAGTTTATTTTTATATGTATAGGGTGATTCCTAGAACGTTCTCACCTCAATTTTTTCATGTGTCTTTGGAAATAAATAAAAAAATGTTTAACGCAACTTATAATATTTTTCCAAGGATTTTGATAATTTCAACGAAAAAACAATTGAAAGTCAGATAAAAGTGGGAAAAAACAAAGCAATGTTTTTTAAATGTATATTTTTACAATTTTGAAAAAAGTTTTAAATTATCTTTCCAAAAATATAACATAACATATTATATTTTTTACCTATACTGATGATAATAATTGAAATAATTTAACACCGAGTTGGCTTTGAATGTTTTTTGAACTGTCAGTTAAATAGTTTATGTTGTAACGGTTTACTTTGCTTAAAAGTTAAAAATGCCTTACTCAGCAGAAGAAAAAACATATGTATTAGAATGTTATTTAATAAGTGATAAAAACTCTTGTGCTGCTCATAGAATATACAGGGTGGGGCAATAGTATGTCCGACCTCGATATATCTAGTTCTATGATAGCTGGAAACTTGATTTAAAAAAAATGTTATTGAACAATAAGGATAAAACAGAAGAACTACAAAAGACAGGAGTGTATGAACTAAAATGTAGTACCTGCGACGCTATATACATTGGCCTGACTGGACGTAACATAAAAAAGCGACTTGAACAGCATAAAAAGTCTATTATAAACAACCTATATAGCACCGGCATGTCAACATACTGTATAGAAAACAATCACTTTATAAATATGGATAATGTAGAATTACTTCATTGCGAAAAGAAAAGTAAAAAATTAGACTTACTAGAAATAGTAGAAATTAAGAAAGCTTTCAAAAATAAAAAAAAACGGTTACAAATGAACAACAAATATTCGCAGGTCACCACATTTGAGATAAAGTAATTTAACTTTTCTAAAAAATGCCAAATCTTACAAACCATTTTTATTAGTATAAGTTGCCTGATGTAACATTCAATATATAAGCAAGGAACACAAATTATAATTTAGTACCTCTCATCTGTACTCTTGAAAAGGGCCTAAAAAGCCGAAACACGCGTAGAGTGAAAATATAATTTTGAAACATTTAAAAGCAAATTTTCTTTGTTTATTTAAAATATTTAATAATGTTTCACAAGGAGCTAACCGCAGAATCAGTACAATGTATAGAAAAATATACATTTTTGCACGTACATTTCTATGGCTATTTGTAACGATTTTCGATTTATTCGAACAATAACTGCAAAATTCAGCAATAAAATTTAAAAATTTTTTTTAAATGTTACGAAGGCCACAAAGAGGTTTCAAGAAATGTTCTGTTATAGATGGCATTCCATTTAAAAAAAATTTAGTTGACCATGTAGAATCGTCTAGGGCACCCTGTATATTCGAAATTAAATTCCGGCTATAGAGTTTTTTAATCAAGTTTCTAGCAATCATAGAACTCAAGATATCGAAGTAGGACGCAATATTGCCCCACCCTGTATACCGTTCAATATCCTGACAGGCAAGTACCGCATCGCACTTATTTTGAAAAATTAAATAGACGATTTAGGGAAAGGGGATCAGTGCACAATAAAGAAAATAGAAATAAACATAAAACTGTGTTAACAGAAGAAAATGAGTTTACTATTACACTTTATTTTGAGGAAAATCCGTCTCATTTGATTCGTGATGCTGCTCAGGATTTAAATAAATAAGTCCATTCAAAAAACTTTAAAAAGCATGAATATACGCCATACAAAATACAGCCAGTACAAATGTTACATGAAGATGATAAAAACAAACGTGTAGAAAATTGCAATAATATTTTAAATAGATTCGCTTTGAACAATCATATTGTTAAATATATATTATGAAATGATGAGGCAAATTTTAACACAGGAGGCATATTTAGTAGAAAAAAATCACATTGCTGGTCAGTAGAAAATCCACATAAAATAAATTAAATCAGAATCGAAGGGAGAAATTCAACAGGAGTGTATTGTTTATTATGTGACACCACACTTATATAAGTTGTATGCCCGATTTTCTTTAATGGATCTTTGACTTGAGTCAGATATTTTAATTTACTTCAAAATGAAATAGAAGAACATATTGACAGAATAGTGCCCATAGGTCTCTTAAGTTATTTGACACCAGAAGCCCAGACTTAAATCCACTGGATACTTTCTTATGTGTAGAAGAATTGAAATTTATAAAATTTCGGCAGAAATAGAAAATATAAATAATTCCAACATGTTACAAACTGTAATGAATAATATATATAAACGATATACTATTTGTGTCGAAAATAATGGACATTTTAAACAGTTTCTTTAAATAGAACTGTTATTTGTTGGTTAAGATATTTGTAGTTACTTGCTTTATTTCTGTCACAGAAACTAGCAATTATAGGTATCATTTTTTGCTCAAAGTAACCTCTTAAAAGACTACTTTTTTCAAAATAAAAGAATTCTCAGCAACTAATGCAATAACTGACAAAATTCCAAAACCGTCTCATGAAAATACATTAAGCTTTATATTCTTGTCCACAGGAAAAAATAAAAAAAATATTCCCTAAAACAAAAAACTTTAAATTTATGAAATTGGCTATATTTTTCTGTTTTAGTGAATTTGTTCACCTTCAGTGATTACCTTAAAGGCATAGAAAAACGAGGCATACTTCATTCTAAAATTAATTTCACAGTTACAAGAAAAAATTGCATAAAAAATTAGACAAGTGAATTAATGAAATAATTATACTTTAAAAAAGCAACTCTCTTAAAATACCTTCTTGTTAAATTTTGTTATCACACATTTTAGATACACCCTGTATAATGTATATGTATGGCTACATATCATGTTCATAAACTAATAATCACATTTGAAAACTCGATATAAATGTATTTTCAATTCCGTCGATTTTTAAAAAAGTTTGCTTTATTTAAATAGGGATGAGATAAACTCTGAGGACAATTGATATCACCATTCATTGTTTCACGAAAAGGAATGATTTTATGCTTACAAATCCGGTGATATGAGTCCATATTATCCATCTTGAGCTGTTCGTGATTTAGTAGATTATAACATAATAAAAAAAAAGTACATTGTGAAAACGGCTCTGTTATATCCAGCAAACTGTTTATAGTTTCATACTTTTGTTTGTTTATAAGTGAGATATGTTATATTTAGGTAACCGGACAAAAAAATGTTAATACACACTCTGTATATCGAAATTTGATACTTTCTTTTAACACTTCTAAATTACTACTGCATATTTAGCGAAGTGTTACTATTTGTCTATTAAATTAACAACAAACTAATTTCTAAGATCAACGGATATTATGCCACGAAGATGTAAGGATATTTTAAACACTAATTTTTTTCGTCACTAAGTAATAAACAGTGGTTATAGTCATAGTCTAGATTCTGGCTAGATGTACAAAAAAACTATGCACAATTCCAACTCAACGAGAAGCGCTATCCTCTATATCAGCCTCGAGTGTGTAGTAAATTCACGTTTCAGTGTAAGCTCATGTTTCTTCTAATAACGTTAATTCTAATTAACTTTCAACTACTTTAGATGTAACAAATACGAAACAACAAATAGCGCTACACGCTATATTTTATCCCCTAAAAGTTGACAATTTTATTCACTTTTTAGTGAAGAATGCCTATGACAAATAACTGCAGATATTGTAAATTAATGTAAATTTCATTCACAAAATACTGTGTAATTTTTAACAGTACTGATATCTAATCTAACCTAAGTAACTGTAGCGAAGAAGAACTAATCTGCCAATTATAAAATTTGACTTAAAATTCTTTTTGTCACACACTTATTGATCCAGTGGTACACTGATGGCAAACTCTCCTAAGTAAAATTAAAATAGTTTGTGTGTCAATAAAGAGGCTCATTTCAATCACTCCTGATGACATCTAGTTAGTTACCAAAATGGATTACTAGTTCCAAGCCAGTTTTAGATACTTAATTTACTACAATTTTATTTTAATTTATCGAGAAGGTGTTTTTTATATATTGTTTAGCAAATGTATTTTACATGACAATGTAATGTTTTATTCTGCATAAGAATTAACTTTTCAAGTTAATTCTTATCCCTAACGAAAATCCGCTACCGAGCTCGGTAGCGGAGTGGGTCAGAGCGTTAAGTGACAAACGTAGCTGGTTTACTGTTTATCGACTCCCGGGTTCAAATCCCGGTTTCGATTCTGGCAAAGTTGAAGGGTTTGGTTGTGTGTGTCCGCGATTTTCAACTGTGTAACCCCTTTCCGAGCAGCTTCGGCTTTGGTTTGGGGGTTGTCTAATTTATGTGGTGTGTTTTTTTTTAAGTAAAAAAAATAGTTTTGGCGAGCTTGGAATTTTCAGAGCGATCTGGCAATTTCCAGGGCGAGCCCTAGACACTTTCCGAGTGTGTTGAGTAGAATATTTTTTCTGCAACTATTCTACCTAGTTTCAAAAAACTTTTTAACTTCTAATAAAATGGATTTATCATTTTTAACTGTTATCATATACTACTGTCAACCAACATAAGAGATAGGTAAAGATTTGTGTCACTTATGTCACTTTACCGGGCTAGATCAGTAAATATGTATTTTCCACTCGAAAAATTTACCAAAACCAGTTAACTTTCTAGACGGTTACAGAATAAAAATATTTATTCATTCTAGAAAATTAACATAGCAATATGTACATCGATTACTTTGTTGAGGCTGAAAATAATTTGACTTATTTTAAATTTTACGCAAATTTTCTGACATTTGCAATCTTAATTTGTCTTGCACATAATAATAAAATGGAAGCTTATTATTTTCACCGATGAAGATAAAAATATTGAACAAAACACGTTCGATTATGGCGTTGCAAAACTTGTTGGATTGTCGCAGAACTCGGCTCATTGCTTCGTCCTGGTAATTAAACCCGTTTCGTTAAAATTGCCGTAATCAAACGTAATAATTCCTTTGTTTTTTGTCCGATTTCAATCAAACTAGTCTCAAGGGATAGAGGTCACCAAGGTCTATTTAAGCATCTACGATGCTAAATTATATGAAAAAAAATCAAAAAATCATAGTAGGCATGTTTTAATCAAAAAAATGTTATTAACAGAACTTGTTCGAAATTATTCAAAAATCCTGAATCCGAAGTTTAGTTAAGTTCTAAAAAAATGAAGTTTTGATGAAACAAATCGTTTTAGGAATTTTAATAAAAATTATTTCTATATTTATTTTTTTGAAACACAATTTACACAAATGAATAATAAATACAACCAAAAGAATTAAATATTATGTTCTATCAAACCTCCATTAGCCCTAATGCATGTCTCAATCCGCTTTCTGTTGTTGTTCATAACTTTTCGGAGAGTTGCAGGCATAATTTCAGCGCAAGCTTTCCTAATCTGGTTTTCCATTTGTAGTCTCTTTTGTGACTGCGTTTTGTAGACTTCATTCTTTAGAAACCCCCCATAAAAAAAGTCCAAGGGCGTAAGGTCAGGTGACTTCGGAGGCCAATTAATAAAAGGGCTATTTCTTCAAATCCACCTCCGGGGAAAGTTGTCGTTTAGCCAATTCCGTACTACCATTGCATTGTGGATTGGGGCTCCATCAAGTTGAAATATCAGATTGTTGTATGCAATAAGGGGCAAGTTTTCAATTTCGATTGAAAATTCTGTTTGAAAAAAAATTAAAAAACGTTCCGCATTCAAATAGGGCCCAATTATTTGTTCATTCACCCACCACACATTCACATTTTCTGAATACTGGCGTCGACCGTTAACAATCCAATAAGGGGTTTTCAACGGACCAATTTCGAGTATTTTGAGAGTTAACTGTGCCATTAGTTGTAAATTTCGCTTGATCTGAGAATAAAATATTTTTAAAAAAATTAGGTTGTTCAAAAACTCTCCCTGACACCAAAAGCAATATTCCAGCCGCCTTTCTTCGTCTCCTTCTAATGTGTGTAAGAAAATATGCTTGAAGGGACGTAATTTATTTCGACGGAAGCACCGCCAAATTGTATCCTTGGGTACATTTAAAATTGTGGACATTCTCCTTAGGCTACACCTTGGATTTTCTCTCACAAACTGAAGAATTTCTGAATCTATAACATGATCCCTCACACGTTGTTCTTGTTTGTTGCACACTTTGCCAGTTCTATGGAATAAATTATTAATTCGCCAAACTTTTACTTGATCTATTGGGGGTCGATCTGGATGTCGATTATTAAATTCTGTAGCAGATTCCCTCGCTGTGCGAGAATTATCACCAACTAATCCAACAAATTCCACTTTTTCCGCAGTTGTAAGCATTTTAATTGAAATAGAATATGCTAGAATACAAAAAATCAGACAGAATACCAACAGATCTACTTGACAACTAATCTGACATTTACAAAATTGTCTTTTAGTAGAAACAAAGGAGTCAGAGCATGCTAATCAAAACGAGAGATTTGGGACTGGAATTTTTTTCATCAAAATCTCATTTTTTTTAGAATTTAACTAAACTTCGGATTCAGGGTTTTTGAATGATTTCGAACAAGTTTTGTTAATGAAATTTTTTGATTAAAAAAATGCCTACTATGACTTTTTGATTTCTTTCATATAATTTAGCATCGTAGATGGCCTTGCATTTAAAGATGGAAAGTGATTTTGTGGTCTTAAATAGACCTTGGTGGCCTCTATCTTTTGAGACCAGATTGACTTAAATCAGACAAAAAACAAAAGAATTATTACGCTGTTACACTCTTAAGTGAGATACTCGAGAGTGATTTAAAAAAAAATAAAAAACTGGATGGGCCATAAATTATTAACAATAAATTTTCAAAAAACAAAATACATACCCTTCTCATAGTACAATAGAAATTTGCGTTCATACACGTCCCTAAATATCGATAAAAATAATCAAATATCTCAAGCTGAAACCATAATATTTAGGTATTACCATAACTAAGCATCTTAGATGGGATCATCACATACAAAATGTTACACAAGCTTTGTGAGGTTTACTTATAAATTTAAATACCTAAACATACATTAGACTTGAAAAACCTAAAACTCATTTATTATGCTTTAGTCGAGGCTCGTCTATGGAATCGTTGCATGGGGAGGAGCTGTAATGAATATCTCAGCAAATTAACTGTAATTCAAAAAAAATCTTAAATATTATTTTCAATAAACCAAGTACCACACTGATGATGTCTATAGGGAATCCGAGGTCTTTGACTTGCGTCAATTGTATTTTATAGCAGTAATAATTCTACAACATAATACTAGGGATACCTTAGTAGAAATAGACCATAATTATTACACTAGACACAAACTTACCTCTTAGAGAACACCCTTTTCTTCTAAGTCAATAGGTCAACGGCATATTTCATATCTTGGTCCAAGACTATGCAACATTTTACCACTTGAATTAAGACTATCGCTCACTATTTAAATTAAAAATAAATTTAAAAAAAATTGTAGTACAATTCAACAGAACAAAATTACATAAATTAATTGATATGAGAACTTAAGTAGTAACAGAATACAGTGTATTTCTTATTACTATTATCACTATTATTTTTGATTGTCTTCTTGTTGGGAGAGATATAGTTTTATCTTTTTCTTGCTTTATCTTTAATGAAAGATTAATTATTATAGTTATATTCACAATAATATAAGACTATGTAAACTGATTAGTTTTCACCCGTGGACGGCCATAGCTTTGCGAGTTACCTTGGTTTGCTTTGTCTTTATTATCTAATATTAATTGTACTTTCTTGTAATAATACTTATACACAACTTATTATTATTATTATTTGTGACGAATTTTCTTGAAAATTTTGTGAACTTAACTTTAATTAGCGATTTTAATTAGTTGTTCACGATAAACTTTTCATTATTGTTCTAATGGCTATTTGTAAAAAAAAAAACTTGAAATTATGTGGATATAGCTGAAACGTTGTACATAAATTGTACATACTCAGAAGACATGCTTTGAGATATTGTTAAATTAGAATTTTCCTGCAATTTTGCACCTATTTATTGATTCTGAACAAATTTTATTGATATCGTGTCATATTTTTCATAGAAATTGTAATATGCCAATTCGATATTCTGTTAATTTTCTGTGGTTTTATTTCCCATTACTTTAGAGTCTTTCGGGAAAACAAATCTGATGGCTAGATACTCAATAAAACGAGCTCTTAGGAAATGAAAAGATTTTTGTAATTGATTGTGTCATTCGAAAGTTATGCCGTTTCAAAGTTAACGAAATTATGTGGAGTTACGTTTCGAGTGCTGACTAGTTTTAATATACCAGCAGTGGAGAACAATTAATATCACTTAGTATTTTGTAGTTAGCTTTAATTCTTTTATTCACATTTGATTTTGAAAGTCTTTTAAGTGAGTGAGCTATTCATTCCATAGTTTTCTTATACAAAATTATTCATAATTACTACAAGTGCGGAGATCCTCACAATATTTATGTTATACCTCGTACATGCCTCAGAGATATTGAAACTATTCCGGTCCAAACTCCGAAACTCGCCCTTTCGTATTAAAATAATATTTATTAAACTATGCAGCTTTGATTATGTCTTGTATTAATTAACTTAATTAAGGGAAATATTAAATAATTGTATGTAACATTACTGTTAACATTTTGTTAAACTAATGTTGCGAAATTTAAGAAAAAAATAATCAATGGTCTTTTAAAATCTTTTGTGTCACCTTTTAGGTTCAACCTCTATATTGATTGTGACGTAACAATGTGAAGACGCAGGTCCAACATGGCGTTAGAGAAAATTAACATTAGGGTTTCAGTATTCTGTATGACCCTCTGATAAAAACATGCGCGACGGTAAATCATTTCTACGAACGACATTCAAACGTAATTCGATATTATGTGACATGTAAACGTTTAATTTTCAATTTGCAAGTTAAAAAATATAAAAAATCGTGTTTTTCTCCGAGAGTATAGAAAGTCTACTGATAAATGATGTTTTAAATTTTAAAAATATTTTTTTATTGACTAAAATGTGGGTTTGGCTTTAAGAATAACTTAATATATTAAACTATAACCAAATAATAATATGCCTTTTGTGTAATATATTCGTATTCAGTGGCTTTTTAATGTGATATATTTTTTTCTATTTAGAATAATCAAATATTAAATAGAATACATATTTTAAATTATTATATTATTCCGCTGATTGTTGAATTTTCGTGTTAGATTTTTAAAAGATGTGTGAATAATTTGTGACTGTGCAAAATTCTGAGCTTGAAAATGATTCGCTTTTATAATGGAAAACTAAGGTTAAGATAACATGAGGATTTGCACACAAATTGTAAGTAACATTTTTTTTTACTGAATAGCTATTCCTTTTTCATAGCTTATATACAGTACACATAGTTTAGCTTAGTTTAGTGGCTATTTTAATTCATTTAGAAATAAATGTATTATCTATTTTTATGGCCATTAAAGTGAAGTGCCTAATTGTTTACAATTTATTTATGTAATTTCTCAAGTAAAATGTTAAAAATGTACTTTTATGTTATTGGAAGAAGTAATCAGAAGCTGTATCGTCATTTAATACAAATTTCCCCCTTGAAGGAAATATACAATACGAAATATACAAAATAAATTAAGCAATTGAATTTTCATAAATTCAGCTAAATACGTTATAAACGGAAATTGAAATTTGACTGTTTTTATGGTTAGTTTTATTGGAAGTCTCATGATCATATGTAAAAGTTTAAAAGTTTTGTAAATCAGAAGTTGTTATTAGCCTATTTCATACAATATTTGGTACTACTCCTAGTAAAAACATCTAATTCTAATTCAAATTTTAAGAAAGAAAATCAATTTCTGCTATTAATTTTGTTACAAGTGCCTATTTACTAAAATGTCCAAAAATTGCCAGAAAATTGTGAAAGAAAATGGCCCCAACTATACTAAGATAATAAATTCAGTATATAAAAAACGTTAACTATTTTAAAATATTGTCTGCGATTTATTTAGGAATTGTGTATTGTGGCCACACTACTAAAAAGTAACATTTGAATATGGTAATTTATAAAGTAGATTATTATTTAAAAAATCATATGTAATATTATAATAGCTTTATAATAAGTTTTGGTGTTCTAACTTGTTTTCATGTTGAATATATAAAATGAAGTAATTAATGAAATAGTTTAAACCAAAAGAAATGGCGAATGCGCCGCGACTAAAGATAATTATAAAAGGCATCATTTCTAGAAGACAATTTTTTTATTGTCACCCTGTATATTAAAAATCATTTAAATATGTTTTAAGTAAACAAAAAACTAACAAATGCATGAATAGGTTGGTCGCTGGTAACTTTATTTTATAATTATTTCATTGTATTATTTTTTTTATGATTTCTTAGTTACTTTTAAGACCTGTAGTAAATTAAATTAGGTCCCAGTAGAGTAATTTTAAAGTCGATCTAACCTGGTAAGTGTGACATTTATGACAGATACACGTAATATACAAACAAATAAATTGATTGATTTCTACATTGTGAAATTTAGAGTTGATTAAGTACATAGATAAAAAAGATTGAAATGTGTAATTACTGGCTGTTTATCAATAAATGTTAATAAATACAGTAACTTTATTAATAATTTAGAGCTAACTTATTTTAAGCAGTATATCTAAAACTGTAAAATTTTATTTTCATTATTAGCCGTCTGTTAAAAAGTATTTACTAAAAGTTAGAATTTTGCATGTCAATTTATTATGGCTATTTAGATCACAATCTTGAAATGTTTTTCGATATAGGGTGCGTTATCTAAAGTGTTTTTTATTGATATGTATAGTGGTATATTTTTATTATATTTTGTAGAGATAGACATAAAAACCAAGCAAACTTTCTTGGATAAAAATGTGTTTTTTACTATAAACCAGTTGTTACCATCTTAAGAAAAATTATCATTATTAGGATTATTAAATTTCCTATGAGCGAAGAAAAAATTATAAGCGTAATGATTTCTAATTTTTTCATTTATATTATTGTCTTTGAGCATAATATATGCAGAATTTGAAGGAAATGTCTACAGGTCTTTGGAAATATTAGAGAAAGAAAATCGTTTTCTTATCAAATTTGTGTATCTTCTTTAGATTTCATTCTTGAGAAAGACAAGGCCATTTCATTTTACTTAGCCGCTAGATTGTGTAATTAAACTATTAATACGTTTTTTATTAATATATTTTTTACAATAATTAGAATAAATGACATTGAATTGATAAATCTATAGTCTAATAATTGGCGAATGCGCCGTGGTCATATCACATACTTATAATTAGAAAGTTATTTAGGTGTAAAGCATTATTAAAAAATCTTCATCCATTTTGTATGAAGCAAAAAATTATGCATTTCTTACGTATGTTGAAATCTGAAATCTAAATTTACAGTGGTTTTGCATTATGAACATTCCTATTCACATAATACTAGAGAAAGTAAATTAATTATTTGGAAATTATTTCATCAATAAAAAACAGAAAAAAACGTTATTTCCTATTTTTATTTCTAGAGGACTTCCAGCCAAGTACATGAACAATTTGTCCTACGTTTCGTCCGCGTTTTCGGACTTTTTCAAGGTTAAAAGCTAAAAATATGTAAAACCATTATTTTTAATATTTTTTAGCTTTTAACCTTGAAAAAAGTCCGAAAACTCGGACGAAACGTAGGACAAATTTTTCATGTACTTGGGTGAAAGTCCTCTAGAAATAAAAATAGGAAATAAAGTTTTTTTCTGTTTTTTACTGATGAAATAATTTCTACTTTAACAGCCAACAACTTGTGTAAAATATCATCTTTAATTATTTGGGTATTTCAAACTTAATATGATAACAATAAACTAATTAAAGTTTTCTGTATTTTATACTTTCATTCTTATCATTAAATTGTTCGTACAATGTTTACGTTCTGTGAGAATAATGAGTCTCGAAGTTTTAGTTAGCAGGTTTTATCACATTCACATAAAAACAGAATTAAATAAACCGAGGAAACTCAATTAATTTATTCGTGTGTAAGATGTCGTGATTACCATCTTTCCCGTATTTGATTATATAGTAACTTTTCAGATAAAAGTTGCACGATATTCAAGGGGACTGAGTAGTATGCTTTCTTAAATATCACGCAACTTTTATCTACAAGATTTTCTGAACTATAAAATAATAGCTGCAATCTCACGACACATTGTTAGAAATAGTTGAATATATACGAATTTTAGGTGAGACTAATAACAAGTATTTTAAAAAATCGGTACCATATCATTAACGATATTAATCCAGGCCTATGATGTATCCTCTTATGTTATTTTAACAGAACTGTTAAGAATTATAGCCAATTAATAGTAAAGATTTTTCAAAAAGTCGGTTTCTGATTAGATAAAAGTTTTAACAGCTTTGTTATAACAACATAAGAGAATACATCACATACCTGATTCTCTATTTTCATGATGTTTTAATTCATATGTTTTGTTGTACATAGCAGAAAAAGAATTGGCAAGTTTTAGAAATAGTTTAAAATATGTTTAAAATAATAAAACAATATTGTGAGATTTCTTAATAAGACCAGTACTAAGTTTAATAACTTTTCGTCTGCAGTTTCTTCTGAAAATGGGTTACATTAAATAGTTTGTATTTTTAGTAAGTTTTAACTCTAAATAGTCTTTTTGACACTTCTTACCTAATATGCATTTTTTTTTGGTACCACCAATAATTATCACTTGTATATTTTGAAAGTATTCAAATTAATGTCCTACAGGTTTAACCTCTAGACAGAACAACCTTCCTGTGAATCGCTCTTTAATAGTTTTGTGGTATGAAACTCACACGCACTCTCATTATTAAGATTTACGATTGTTTAAATTGTTTGCGAATGCTAAACATAATGTGTAAAGCGGTAAGTATATTTGGTAAAATATATTTGGAAGAAAACTTTCAAAAAATGTTCTTAGGTTTGTGAATGTGAAAATAAATCATATCCGATATTTTTTCAACTATTGCCCCATCATCGCTTACCACGCCTTTTTTCAAACGGCAACATACCTATTGCGACGTATCAATAGAGCTCAGAATTTAGGTATATTACTAATATCTGTTCTAAATGTTTTGAAGTTAAATTTCGGTGAAAATCCATTTATATTGTGAGAATTTCAGAAGAAAATTTCTCGTTAATATTGTTACACTCCACTAATAAATATTTTTTCTTAATCCCGACTTCGATGGCACCTGAATATTGCTATAATTGTCACTGATCCACTCTTACAGAATTTGTCTAAGAGGTGGATTATATAGTTTCGAGTATGGTATGTTTCATCCAACAATCACGTCCACTAAATCTAGTTAAGATTTCGTTGCCTGTCACTATTAGTAAAGCAACTCACACTCCTTTTATGGTTTTCTGAAGAAATGTGTTTATTTATGTTTGTGTTACATGCCGATGAAAGTGCTTTGCCACAGCTACTGCACCGTCAAATTGCAATTCTGGGATATTACGATTCCACAAATTTACTGTAGACTGTGAAAGTTTACAATGAAACAAAAAATAAAGCAGCTGTGAGCCCCCCACTAATTTCAATGAATCGTGTGAGGCTGATGGGCACTGAGGGCAAAACTAGCCATCCACAGCGCAGACAAAAATTCTAAGTCTAAACTTGTTCATTGCATGTATTTGAAGTGCAACAAGAGTAACAGTGTTGCCAGATTTAACGTATTACCCAAAATGTCACTTAATACAGCCAGATTTATAATTTTTAGAAAAAATTCCCGTTTTTTCCCGGGAATTAGAGTTTGGGAAAATTCTTGGGAAATTTCTGGCTACCCGTCAATATTTTGTTGTGTTATTTTTATATTTCAATCTTTTCCTAACTTTGGAAATTTAAAATACCTTATTCTGATTGGTTGCTCTTCGATATTGTTTACACGATACAATTTTAAGAATGATGCATAATTTGTAATAAACACATTTATTTAATTTGTACTTACCCACCATTCCATATACTTTTTACATTTCTTTCATTTTGAAAATATTCTTCTTTAATTAATTTTTCATAGCAATTTTAATACAATTGAAATTTTAAACTCATAGCCTACCAGTAAGGAGGACACAATTGCAGGAACAACATTGCAAGATTTCTTAGCCACAATATGAACAATAAAATAATTGAAATTCGTTCAAAATTGTTATACATCAAAGATAAAAAATTGGAGGGTATTGTATAAAGATAATGACCTTTTTTAGTACTTTTAATTTGTTGTAAAGTATTTAAAATTAAATGGGGAAATAAAAACAAAGGACAATTTGGCAACAAACGTTTCATAAGTCAAGAATCTTTTGACATCTGACACTACTTAAGCCATGATGTATTTAAATAATACAGATATATATTATGTGTTTGATTATATATGTATTTTATTATATCATGATGTATTTGTATCATGACTTAGCCTAACAGTTCAATATTAATAGTTTTTTTGTTGCTTCAAAATCCTCACAGTATTTAAGCTCGTAGTGTATTAAAAAAACAACAAAACAACGAGATTAGATGAAATTATGTATGAAAATTTTAAAAATACTGTGGAAAGTATGTCTAGGTTAATCTGTCATCTAATAAATAAAATTAAAGAAGCTGGGGTGGTATCTGAAAGGTTTAAAATAGGTACAATTAAACCATTATTTAAGACTGGTCCTCTTTAGATGTTTTCAGTTAACGTCCAGTTACACTAAGAAGTACAATTGCCAGTTTTTGAAAAATTATTAAATGGTAGAATTACTATATATCTAGAAAAACATAACGTATTATCAATAAAACAATTTGGATTTAGAGAGAAAATATCAACTCAAGGCGCAATTGCTTACCTCACTTCGAAAATATATGAAATGTTAGATGAATGTCAATGCGGTATGTGAATATTTGTGGACTTGGCAAAAGCCTTTGACTCTGTATAGCATGAAACATTATTAAACAAAATACCACAACTAGGATTTAGAGGCTTACTATAAAAGTTAATAGAGTCATCTTTTAGATCAAAAGCAAATGGTTAAAGTAGGCTCCACATTAAGTTCTGCACAAAATATTCATTTGGTATCCCTCAAAGCACAATAATCGGTCCTTTGCTTTTTATCATATATGTAAATAATCTTTTTAAGATGCTTTGTAAGGGCGGTATCCTCAGTTTTGTCGACGATACGACCATAATATATATATATATATATATATATATATATATATATATATATATATATATATATATATATATATATATATATATATATATATATTGTTAAATTCGTTTTCCGGGTACATATATATATATATATATATATATATATATATATATATATATATATATATATATATATATATATATAAGGCAGATACGTTGGAAGAAGTTAAACGCGCGACAGAGAGAAACTTTATTATTATTACAGATTGGTTTTATGATAGTAACCTTCTTACACTGATAATAGATAAGAACAAGTACACGCCTTTTACTTCATACAAACCGCCTTCCTGACTTTGGGCCATTAATTGTAGAAACTGAAAATAAAATAGTTTATATTAATGAAACTACTGTATTCAAATACCTATAACGAATTTTTTCTTTCGCTGTTTTAATTATTCAAATAAAACGCCCACAAAAAAATACATACATATATTTATAATATAGAAAACAATAGGGTCAGAGCGTGGTTGACAAGTAATAAACTAGGTACATACAATACATACAAAAATATACAAGCTTCATAAAATGTTTACATTATTTTCAACTAATAAGTCTATTTTAGGGCGCCACCCGCCTTTCTTTTTTCGTTTTATACCAAAGTCTAGGAAAGTTACCTAACGTCTAAAAAACACACGCACTATGGCCGTTGAAAGAGGGAAAGAACGGTTACCTTTCATCAAAGTTTATCGCTCAGTTCAAGAGCAAAACTAAAACTCTAGGGGGCTTTCTCCACCTCTAGATAGATAGGCAAATCAGCCTTTGGATGCAAATTTTTTTTAATCTTCAAATTTCCAGCTCACACTCAGAGCGGAAGCTGTTTACTTTTTAATAGGTACCTATTTTAACAATAATAAGAAGGGATCCTACTTTCTCACATAGCTTTCCTATGTCACATACTTCGTAACTCCTTTACCATAACAGCTCAACTAGACAAAATCTTGAACACAATCCCAGCAACGTACACTAACTCGCTCAAAGGCCAACTCCAGTCTCCATATAAAAAAGATAACGTACTCACAACGTAACAGACCATAGGTCCGCACTCGGCCGTGGCTCGGCAGAGAGTCCCCGTCTTAGTGCAAGCGTTCCCCCTTTGTCCACACACCGCAGTAGTTCGCGCTGGTGCACTAAAGGTCCAGTGGTCGCACAAATTATCAAAGATTTACAAGTTAGTAAAGTCGGTTCTAGAATTTTTAAGGTTTACCTTAAACCAAATTATGCAATTAGCATTAAATAAAACGAAAGTTAATTATATCTAAAAATGGACCGTTACATACCTAGAAGTATATAAACAGACATCTGAAATGGGATGAACATGTAAATAATATTATTCGCAAGCATTATTACCAATTTTTAAATTCATGAAAGATGTACTAAGTACACATTACGTAAATACATTATATTACTCACTTGTTCAATCTCATCTTAATTACGGAATTATTGGGTGGAGAGGAGTAAATGACAATTTTTTTAATAATTTAAATATAATACAAAAGTGGTTCCTAAAACTAATATATAATAAACCAGTAACGTATCCAACTCATTACCTATTTGACGAAGGAAAAGTCTTAAATCTGCGATAGTTGTTACTAGGAATAAAACGGCTGTTTTGCAATAAAACAATTAGACAAAGATGCTATTTATATCTCGGGAAGAAATTTTATGAACAAATACCGTCACAGATTAAGACAGTTAATAATATAATGTTTTCAAAAGAAACGTCTTAGAAGGGCTGTTAACCACTAATAAATTTTATATGGGCTTAAATCTCTATTGTCGCGTTGTCTGTAATAAATATTGAATAATCTCTTTATAGCTCTACTTACCTTATTATAATAACCTAATTAGCCAAGTTCAAAATTATTAATAAATAATCATTTTAAAAGCTCAATCCTTACCTTTCTCTTTACCGAAATATTTTGTTTCGTTCTGTATTACATTATTTTATGTTTATGGATATTAAACTAAGGCTAATACTTAGGTATATAATACATAATAACAAGATCTCGATGAGATCTTCGTGAGTTCTGGTGGCTTATTCATTATCCATTTATTTCATCAATAACCTACCTGTAATTATTAAGTTTTATTATTATTGATGGATAAATTTATTAATATTATATTATTACTGTAAATAAAAAAAACGCATCAAAACATACTGCGAAATCAAAATAATTAAGGCAGTAAAAATTACTGTAACTTGTACTACTGATATTATGCATAGATCGGTCTGAAAACGTTTATGGAATAGAAGGAAAGGTGAATTAATATGCAAGTGGTTGCGTCTATTTTCACTCTTAACTACCAAGTTAGTACAATTCTCTGCTGTGTATCAAGTTATTTATACTTTGAACTAAAACGGAATTCCACTGCGATAACATAATTGTGCATTGCGGATTTTTAACGCTGCTATAAAATAACAGAATAATATTTCGCTACGACTGGGGTACTAGTTTGCATGTACGCAAGGTGTAAATTTGTAAGACATGCATATTTTATGGAAATTTTTTCCTGCTAGTCATAACAAGGGCTATTTTTCAGTTTCCGGATAAACTTACCGCATTTAGCATTATTAATCCATTAATAGAAAGTGATAAATAACATGTTAGAATGAAGTTAAATTGAAACGTTAAGTGGTGTCATACTTTTTTGTGATACATCAAACGCATGGTTTTTAAAAATGCTTCCTTCTGAAATATTGACAATTTATTTAAGCAGCTTTTTTCAAAAGCCTATAACTGCGTTTAACAAAAATGAGTTTTTTGGATCATTTATGGATAACTTTTATATGAAAAATATCTATTTTTTTTCTTACTACCACATGATAATTGCTTAGGGAGTTTGGATGTCATCCCAGAGACGGCTTCTTAAACGTAATACTATATTTCGAAAAACACGTGATACAGTAATAAATTAAACTGTAATTTTTGACGGTGTACTTACACATTCATTAAATTAATTAATTAGCTTTTGCATGAAGAATCGCCGAGAATTTTATAGGCATCGATAAGAGGCAAAAAATTTTACTACATATGTGTGTGTAGTGCTGAATATCGTTTGCGTCTTTAGGGATTACCTGCTTACGGATCTTCTATTTATTTTACATCCTTGCTCTATGCGGTTTGTAATTTGTTCAGTTCAAAAACACTCTAGCTAGCAAACTGTTGTGTATAAGGCGAGTATAAAGAACAATTTTTTTATTTATTCGACGTTATTTGTTTTGAAAATTTTGAGATGAAAATGTGATTATAATTAAATTATCATTGAGATAATGTATCACAAGTGGGGTAACTCTAAAAAAACTACATTGATCCTCTGTTTTAACATTAATTGTAGAACAAACAAACTGCTGCAAAATAATTAAAAAATTATTCAAATACGTTTTACCATTTTGGAGGAAAAGTATTAAAGAGTCAGTCTTTGATTACCATATACATCATTTTGTCAAACTCTATATATAGAACGATATATATGGGCATGCCAAGGGGGTAAAGCGCTTATAGATGGTTACTTGGTACCGAATATCGATGGTTCGAATCCATCCCGGAGCAAGTTAGAAATTCTATTTGTAATTTGTTTCTGATTAAGATGGGAGAGAACTGTCGATGCCCTAGATGTGGTTCGGACTCCACAATAAACTGTAGGGCTTCGCCTCTCTTTTCTCAACACAGAATCCTAGGATTTTCTGGGAGTTACTTGGGTGACTTGAGAGGCGGTTAGAAAACATTTTAAGAAAACATAGTACATCAGCGGATGGGGTTTACAAAAGATGAAATTGCTAAAATATTCAACTCAAAAAATATTCAACTCAACAAAAAATTATTCAACATAAAAGTTTTTGCTTTCCTATAAATATGATTCACAATGAGAAGCTATGTTTTTTTTATACAGAGTGCTCAAAAATTACAAAAACTTGAAATTTACTTAAAGAGTAAACAGGCCTTATATTTAATTTTGGAACAAATGTCAAATAAAAAAGTTGTTTCAAATTTTATATCCAACCAAAATCCGAAATTTCGATTGAATATTAATATTTTTGTAAATTACAAGTTAAAACTCTTGTTGCTTAACGCGAATCTTATTTTTAAGGAAAGCAAACACTTTTATGTAGGATAACTTCTCTTCGAAAAGTTGAATATTTTTGCAATTTCACCTCTTGTAAACTCCATCTGCGGACATACTGTATAAACAGTATTGTAGACGTCCACAAAAGATGTCTTTAAATTACGTCATATTTATATTTGATCTGAATATATGGTAATCAAACTTTATTATTAAATAGAATAATACTGAATAAAAGTATTAATAAATATATTGTTAGATGATATTATCCTTACAGCTAAAATTAAACTTTTCGAACATTGCAACTGCTTCTTCCACCAAATTTAATGTAGTTTTAAAATAAGAAAATTCTTGCATAAGTTATTCGAAACAAAGGACGTCTCTTCGTACATTTTATATTATGGGGACCCTATTATTTCTGCATGAAAGGAATATACGGTTGAAAATGGAGATCTTCATTAGGATTACCGCATTTAAATGCGAGTCTGAATTAACTATTTAATGACACGGAGACGTAGTTTTGAAACATGAGAATAGTTCAGATGGCATTTATGTAAACAATAAATATTTTGCGTACCCCTCTAGTTACATATCATATTTACCAAGAGAGAACTATAGAGAGTTTGCGAAATAGAGACGAAAGCCCCGGCAGTTGGCATCAAAATATGAGAAAACTACCTTGGCATATGCGTTCGAAAACGCCTCGCTTTCTAATACAGGTCATTAAACATATAATATAATTTTTGAATATGGGCATATTAAAAGTTAAATAAATATTACACCACAATGGAGTAGTATGATATTATCTACAGCGACCAGGCACGTACGGGTGCATGCTCAATGTTAATCATTTTAATATGATATCAAACGATATAGAAACGACACGCATATGTGACGTTGTCGGCCTCTGGCATAGAATATATTCTCACACGGCATGATTGAAAATGCTTACATAATCAATTCCCCTACGGGTTCAAAAGAATCCAATAATTTGGAAATTTTATTCCATCGTTTAAAATATGATGTTTTGTCTATATTAACTTTTAAACTGCCAAGATTTTAAACTATAATCAGACGATCCCGGCTGACGGGATTTTAAGATGGATTTAAAAACCCGGCTGCCGGGATCCGATACACTGCCTGTTTTTTTTTTGTTTAATATTGTCACATCTCTGTGGTAAATATTTGTTGATTAGTGTCGCTTCCGATGGCACCGAAACATTGGTATACTGCCCATTAATACATTTGCAAAAATTAAACAGACAGTTAACCTCCGTTGTCTTTAATTTCACACTGTTTACCCATCTACGTGTTATTCAAACGACCTTTTATAAATACTACATATTTAGAGTGTATTCCAGTGACGAGTCATTGGTGTATTCATTTTCAACCATGGGCAGTGGAGGTAAACACGAGATCCTCCTATCTATGAACTGCTATTGGACACTCGACAATAACGAGTCCCGCCGGTCAGTAATTGTTTTTTAAAGCTACAAACTGTTCAATAAACCCTGTTAATGTGTTGTATCCATTTTTTAAAGAAAACAGATTTGTTATATAGTACATAAGAACATTATATCATTTCATATTGTTTGAGAATGTTTCATAAGGTGCAATATAATATTATCTATACTTATACTATAAGAATTTGTGTCCACAATATTATATACTAAATTTATTTCTGTGGGATATTGTACAATAAAATAAAAACATGTAACTAAGATTGACCGGTCTCTCTCGTTTAATCAGGCTTCATCAGAATCTATAAAAATAAATACACTCTGTACACTTATTAACAAAAGAACATGGAGTGACTAGCTTACCAATCTAACAGTTATTTAAAAACTACACATAATACTTTGTACATTGTCAACTAAACAAACAATAAACCAATAGTTTAAAGGATTTTTACAATTAAAATTAACAATTTATAATAACACCTCCCTACATGTACCGAGTTCTAACCTACACGTATTAAACTTATTATAGATCTTCTTCTTCTTTAGTCTCTCTGCACTCTATATACGAAAAGTAATTTTGATGTCTTTAGTTAATATGAGGTTAGGATGAGTTGTGCCACAACCGTTCAACTCCCATCATGACTCTCACACTACAGAACTAATTGTCAAGACAATCGTTTCTACAGTATTCGATCCATGAACCACAGTCAAACCGCTATGGCACAACTCTCCCCTAGTTAGTATTCCCCAACTTTAATAAATTTACGTAGATGTTACTCAGCCCTCGAAATCTTTTCTTTGATTTACACAGTTCTCAATGCAATTAATGAGTAATAATCTCTTTTCTAAATTATTTTCTGTATCCAATATTTTTACATTTTCTAAATCGAATTTATGCTATGAACTATTTGCATGTATTACCAATGCTGTATTATTTTTATTTTTTTACGTCATATTTATGACTATACATTCTTGATTTGAGCCATTGCTTAGTTTGGCCGATATAGTGTTGTCCACATTCACAGGTTAAAATTATTTCTTACAACACCACGTCGCGTCGTACATAAATTATTTAATAAGAACAAAGACAAATGTGCTATAGAATTAAGGAGTAACGTGGTATGTAAAGTGACCTGTGAATGTGGACAACACTATATCGGCCAAACTAAGCAATGGCTCAAATCAAGAATATACAGGGTGGGGCAATAGTGCGACCGAACTCGATATCTCGAGTTCTATGATAGCTAGAAACTTAATTTAAAAACATAAGTAAACTAGACAAAAAAGTCTATAACCGGAACTTGTTTTCGAATATACAGGGTGAGCCAAGACGATTTTACAGGGTCAAGTAACATTTTTTTTAACGAAATGCCATGTATATTAGAACATTTTTTGAAATTTTTTTGTGGCCTCCTTTCACTCCTGTATTATTATTGACTTTCTCCCAACTACTTGGATGTAATGATTTTTTTTGTTGAAATTATACCATTTACACATGTATATTAAAAATATCACTACAATCACAACTATCGATTTTAAGAAAAAATATGTTAGTGCCAATTATGAGACATCTATGTGATGACACTCAGCCATTTTCACTTCCTGAAAGTGGCCAAAAAGGATTTTTAAATTTACAACTTTTTAACTGAATGTTCTCAATTTTCTCTAATGGATCACCCTGTATATTTTTGGATAATGCGGTGTAAGATTGAAAAACGAACACTTTTTGTACGTACATTCCTATGGCTAGTTGTGACCATTTTCAATTTATTGATCAATAACTGCAAAATTCAGCAATGAAAATTAAAAAATGAAGGTTTAGGAGGAAAGGATAATAAATGCTTTTAGAAGTGTCACCTCGGAAATTTTATGAACCGTAGAAACTTCATTCCAAAAACACATAGAAATGTGTGTCAATCAAAATGGGCAACATGTGGAGCACTTTTTATAATATCTTCTCTTGAATTACAAAAAATATATATATTTTTAATTTTGATGCAACATCAACAATTATTTGCAGAACAATATTCCAAAAAATTAAAGTCATTAAGAAATCGTAAGTGAAACTGTTCAAATGACCTGAAGCTGTAGCTACTTCATCGTGATCATATTTTATCTCTACAATTTTTTTTAAAGAGCAATAAAGCACTTGCCGCCTTTGCTCTTACTGACAACCTTGTGCTGGACAAACCTTTAAGAGTATATATTCTTTCCTTTCATGGAAATACTTCATCTTCATCCTTCTCATTATGCTCCGTTACCATTTTCGAAAAGATTCTAGTATTTTTACAAGATGTTTTAAGCATAGTCCATCAGCAGAAAATTTATAACATTTTTGAATATTTCCAAAAAAAATTCAATGTTTGTGTTGAGCACTTTGTTCTGCCGCATGACTTAATACTAAATTCAATTGATGTGGTGGGCAATGCGTAGAGTGCGAAGGGTTGACGATTTTCTTGACTAACAGCTTGCATAGCAAGGTATGTACACCTTATTCATCACCACTCATCATACTATATTCATTATACGCCTGACCAACCATATTGTCCGTATTCAAATGGTGACGTTTAAATACATCTAACAACAACGAAACGTGTCGTTTTTATTATTTTACTTTGGTTAGAAATGAATATATATTATTTTGCGGATAAAAAATTTTTGTTTCCTAATACACATATGACCACAGGGGCCCTCTAGCCCTGAGGCCCATAGGTGCAACGCACCGATTACACCAACATTAAATACGCCACTGAATATACATACTAGCTAGCTGGCTCCATATAACAAATTAGTTAATATGTCATGGTCAGAGGGATAAAAAACGATTTGACCTAAAAAATATGAGACTCTCAAGACATTGATTATCTAGAAAATCTGGGAGTATGTTCACGGAAACCGACAAAGGAAGTTCTAGGTCAAAAGGGGCTCTCATATTTGTCCTGATTTACGACTACTCCAACAAAGGAGTTTCAAGAAAATTTTATTAAAACACTTCTACAGTATTGTTTGTCAACTGATCAATACAAACATGTTTGCAAAGTGTGTGGAAAATAACTAGTGGCACCTTGATGTGACTTTACTGTAAAGTACAACTATGCATATGGGTCACACAATTTATTTTATATGATTCTACAGGGAGGACAATATAATAAATAAATAATGCTCCTCCAAATTTTCTTAAATTCACTAATTCGCCAAAATTCAACTAATTTGTAAACAAGAAGCGAAGTTTTTATAAAATAGAAGACCCAATTTATTTTTGTTCGTTGAAGAAATTTAACATCACTTTTTCAAAGTAGCTTTTTTAATAAACCGTATGGCCCAGATCTCGGACCTGTTTTTTATATAAATATATAATATAAACAGTCGAACTTCTATCACTCGAACTTCTGTATCCTGAAATTCTCTCTAACTCGAATATGTTTCTGTACCTTTGATGTATACTTCATTTTAGAAGTATTTTCTTTAACTCAGATTTTCACTAACTGGAACACTCTCAGAGGGATTTAGGAGGTTCGAGTTAGAGAAGTTCGACTGTATTTAATATAAATATATAGTTGATTGATTCGACCTTTACTTGATGAAAATCCATTTCACAAATAAACACAAAATAACCACATGTCTAAACCAAAATTATTTCCAATTCAACAACGAAATATTCACATCAAAAGATGGCCTAATAATGGGAAACCCATTAAGTCCTATTTTAGCAGATATTTCTATGGAGCATTTTGAGAAACAAATACATAAAAACAAATTAAGTAAAAGTTTTTTATACTGGTACAGATATGTAGATGATATTATTGCATGTTTTACAGGTACAACAATACAGTTAAATAGTTTTGTTGAATTTATTAATAATTTACACCCTAATATAAAATTTACTGTAGAATAAGAAAAAGACAATTCGATCAATTTTTTAGATTTAACTATCATAAAAATTAATAATTCACATGAATTTAGTATTTACCATAAACCTTTGTACACAGATATTACGATACATAATAGTTCAACACATCCTGTAAAACATAAACACGCTGCTATATTCGTATGATAAACAGATTAACCAAATTTCCTTTAACTGAAGATAATTACAACAACGAATTAAATTTTATTAAACAAATAGCAGTGAATAATGGTTTTAAAGAAACTTTGGTTAACAATTTGCTTAAAAAGAAAAATTATAATATAGCAATAGAGTCAGTTTATCCAAAATCAGAAATCAGTGAATTAAGTGATTTAAGATATAAATCCCTTACTTATATAGGCCAACCTACCGAAAAAATATCAGTTGAACTTAAGAAAAAACATAATATTAAAATAGCATTTAAAACTAATAACACTCTAGGAAAATTTATTAAGAACAATAAAGATAAAACTAAAAAAGAACAAAAAAGTGGAGTATATAAGCTTACATGTGGTACATGCCCTAAAGTATACATCGGACAAACGTGAAGAAATTTTGGAAAAAGATTGTCCGAACATAAACGCAGTTTTAATAACAATAAATTAGATTCGACGTATGTCAACCATTTGCTACTAGGACAATCATTTTTTAAATAATAATTTTAATATTTTACACACAGAAAATAAAGGATTAAAATTGTCACTATTAGAGACATTAGAAATCAATAAATTAAAAAACGGTAATATTATTTTAAATGACCAACTAGATTTAAACTGTTTGCCACTGTTAAATATTTTCTAAATTATTTTGTACCTTATTTTATTACTGTTCCATTTTATTACCCTAGATTAGTTAGTTGATACTTATATATACCCTCACTTTGTAATATAGAATTTAGTCTTGTACTCACCATCTGATGAAGCCACTGTGTGGCGAAACAATTGTCATGAGTTAATTAAATAGGTGAAAATCAAACATATGTTTATTTTGTGTTTATATATATTATGAATATATGTATGTATAAATATACAGGGTGGTCGATTAATAATGGGCCATAGTTCAAGGGTAAGTTCTTTGGACCAAAATATGAGGATATAACCAAATATGCTTTAGTAAAATGTTGCTGTGGAAAAAGATACAGGACGTCAAAGTTGAAATTATTTTTTCGTTTTTTTTGCAATAACTCAACCTCTTTACCGATCTTCACCAAACTTAATAAAGGAAAATTTTTTTAATCTAAGAAACAATAATTTATGTATCACATCACGTTAGACCATAGAAGGCGCCGCAGGAGCTGTATCTGATGATGAATTTTTTCATGATTTTTGACGAAACGTTGTGGTACTTCTGATTAGAAAATCTGACCAGGGCGTCGTCTCCACGTAAAAAAAGGTATACTTGGTAGAACTTGATAACTCCAACCGTTTTTGAGAAAACTGCCGTTAAAGATTTCAATAATTTTTTGAAAGACAAATTCAAATTTAATGAAATAAATTGTATTTATTGAAAAAAAGTACAAAACGTAAGTAAAAACAAAAGCGTAACAGCAGCGTAAACTCCCTCTCACTTCCTTCTAATTGCTGCAACTTAGAGTAAATGTTCGATATGGTTTCCACCTACTTCTATGCCTTTTATAATTCTTTTGATAAAAGATTTTCTTTATATTGAAAAATACATTTTGCTGGCCTCTAATAAATTTGGCTGCGTTTTGTATTTGGTCCCACAGTTCTTCTCTTGAATTAATAATATTTGCATAGACTATGTCCACACACATAAGAATCCAAAGGATTATATCAGGACTCTTTGGTGGCCAAGCAAATTCACTTCCTCGACCGATCCATCTGTGAGGGAAAGTCATATCAAGTTGATTTCTGACTGCAATGGAAAAATGAGGGGAGCTCCATCTTGCATAAACCACATTCTGCATGAAATCATCTGATATATCAGCAAGAGTATTTCGAAGAAAAAGCAGATAAGACTGCCCATTTAAATTTGAAGGAAGGACAAATGGTTCCAATAACTGATCACCGATAATACCACACCAAACATTAATCGTAAATTCGTGCTGAAAATGCCTTTCTTTAACGGCATGTGGATTTTCTATTTCCCAGTAATGGCTATTTTTCCAGTTAAAAACGCCTTGAAGAGTAAAAGATGCTTCATCGGTAAATAAAATGTTCTTAACAAAATTTCAATCTCTGTTATGTTTATTGAGAAGAAATTGGCAAAATTCTAACCTTCGTGGAAGATCCCTTGGAAGTAAATTTTGTACAGGAGTGAAGCGATATGGGTAAAAGCGTTATTTGTGTAAGACTCTTAGAACCGATTGTTTACACACTCCTGTTGCCGCTGATAAATGAATTGAGCTGACTTGAGGATTTTCATCCACACGACCTTAAATTTCTAGTTCTTGATCTGGAGTAATTCGTTTCGGTCGTCCTACATACATCATTTTTATGGCGAAATAAACACGTTTCTCCCAAACGATGAAACAGATGTTGGAAAATCTTATGAATTGGCTGCCTTCTATTTGGATATTGCACTGAGTATCTCCTAGCTGCTGCCGGCTAAACTTATTTTGTGAATAAACACATATCATATCCCTCATTTCTTCATTTGAAAAATTATTATGTCGAGGCAATTTAAATAAAAAAGTTAGAGAACTTGATAAATTAACACGAGGAACACAAAAACAAAATGAAATGACTAAATGACGTACATGACAGAACTAAGACGTAACCAAAGCACACTTTTCTATAAATAGAATTTGTTTTATTAAATTTAAATTTCTTTCAAAAGATTATTGAAATCTTTAACGGCAGTTTCTTTGAAAACGGTTGGAGTTTTCAAGTTCCACCAAGTGCACCTTTTTACGTGGAAATGACGCCCTCATCAGATTTTCTAGTCAGAAGTACCACAACGTTTCGCCAAAAAAATGAAAAAATTCATCATCAGATACAACTCCAGCGGCGCCCTCTATGGTCTAACGTGATGTAATACATAAATTATTGTTTTTTATATTAAAAAAAATGTTATTTTACCAAATTTGGTGAAGGTCGGTCAAGAGGTTGTTGAGTTATTGCACAAAAACGAAAAAAATAATTTCATCTTTGACACCCTGTATCTTTTTCCACAGCAATATTTGGTTATATCCTCATATTTTGGTCCAAAGAACCTACCCTTGATCTATGGCACCTTATTAATGGTCCACCCCATATAATGTAAATGTAATATAAAAAAGGCTACAAAGCAATAAATTATCCTGTATATCATACAATTTTCCATATATCTGACTGGGACAGAAGTTATGGGATACGCTGTACTTAGAACAGTGTCACATATTCATCTTCAGTTGTATTTTTGGAGGCGTGGTCAGCAATGTTCAAAATGATATTGACATATTTATTACGAATTGTTTTAACAACATGAAATAACAGAATATTACATACTGCACAAAAAAGAGTAATAAATTACACTGCGCCTTTTTTATTGATAACGAACAGAGGAAAAGAATAAAAATGACAGGATTATACTAGCTATAACATTACGTATATCGTTATTGATTATGTCCTTAAAGTCAATTATAATATTTCAAATTTATAATATTTGGAACAGTTTTAAATCATTTAAAAAAATACAAAACAATAGATATTTTTCAAAAAGGAACGGGTCTGAAATTTCAGTACAAACAACTTTCTTTAATGAAATTTTTCTAAATTTTAGGAAATGACATTTTGGGGTAATTTTTAAAAGTAGTATTTAATTTCTGCTACACAGGAAGTCACATGACCAATTTCAATTGACAGTTTTTTACTTTTAAGAGAAACAGAGACGATTGACACAATAACTATTTTTTTCATAGGGTTGAATTAAAAAGTGATGTTTTTTGGTTTCGAATATCTGGACAAAAAGATCGCCTCTTTATAACAGGTATTATTTTTTGTTGTGGTTGATAGGCGACTACTTTTTGCGAAAAGTGTTCCTTCTACGATCGTGCAAAAAAGTTAATACTTTTAACACTATTTACAATGCCGAAAGCTTCACTTTTTTCACAAGTGCAAAAAAGAACTTACTTTTTACACTAATGCAAAAATACTTTGATATTTTATTGATTACGAGTTTGATCTAAAATAAAATATTTTATTTTGTAATTCGGGTGTACGTATGAACGTGGTAAGTAACTGTACTATTAAGTATTCCTCAACATTTTATTGTTTGACATTACAACGGTATTATTTAATTACAATTTTTTACTCTAATTTTGATTGGTCCAAGTCTATTATTCATTCTGATCTATGGATGGCGTTTGACAGTAACAGTTTCTGGAATTAATTTCTTGTTGTCAGTTTGAAATTTGCATATTTTGTTGTAAAACTGTTCTGATAGTGAGGAAGAAATTAGTTGTACTCCTCCAGATATAATTGAAACAGCAAATGAAACTACAGAGGATTTATCACCAATTTCCAATTCCAATTTAATAATTATATTGCCTATTATATATATTTAACTTAACTAGGTATTGGATTTATTATCAGGTAAATCTAAAAAAGTATATAAAGATTGTTACAGACGTAATGAAGTTTGTCCATCAGTTACCATAGCAAATTGTTCTAATTGCGACATTAAAAATGAAGTTAACTCAAAAAAGTAATTACCTAGTTCATTAAAACATCACTGGCTTTTGTTAGAACTGTTCTAAGAGTTAGTAATATTTCTTGTGTAAAAAAATCTATTTAATTCGATCGTAAAAAATCGTTGTGGGCAATATGTGCAGTTACACAAGTAATTATTTCGTCCTAGGACGAAAAGTACTTTTCGAACGGTAAGCAAATATGAACAAAATAATGGATACTATACACAAAAAACAAACTGTCATGATATATTTATTAGATTGATTCAAAGTGACGTGAGGTCCATACGTTCAGATTTTTCAATTAAAATAAATATAAGAAATAATAATTTACTATTTTCTTACTACAATCGAATAAAAATTAATATAATAATATAATGCAAACTTTTTGATATATCCTGTATAAACTTATGTTTATGAGTGCAACGCACAATTTGCTATAAAACTTTTAAACCATCGGATATGCCTTCTGTATAATGTACCAACATAAATATAACTTTATGGGGACGAATTGAATGCCGAACGTATCTAGAACTGACATTTTTAACTCGAGAGTTCCTCTGGCAATAAAAGTATAAAAAAGGGTTAACTCAAACTACTAACCTCAATAAAATTAATAATAAAGACATTTTTAATTATGCCTTTACGAATGGCAATTTCACGAAGTATTTTAAAATTATTTTCATTGTACTTAAATATATTGTTAATATAAGAACATGTTATTCTTATTCAAACAATCATCTTAAACCATCGTACTAATTATTTATAAATTATAAGTCATTGTAACATTTGATACACTTTACATGTTTGATTTTCAATATTTAACTATTTTATAAGCAGTCACTAAAAGATGCACTGTTATGACTGGCGCATTCGCCAATTTCAAACAGTTTTAAAATATAACACCGGCACACAAAAAAAAGTTGTTTGTGCATTTGACGCCACCTACCTCCCGACATGTATTTCGACCCGCTGAATCCGAATTTGAAGTCAGTTTGGACCGTACACCCTCAAATATCGAGTAAATTGAAAAACCGTAAAAAATAGCGAAAATTGGATGTTTCGGTAATAAAAAAAATTTGTGGATCTAAACCAAGCCTAATTTTTATGTATTTTGATCCGCTGAATACGAATCTAAAATATTTAGACCATAAGCCGTTTTAAATCCAAGTAAATTGTAAAAAACCCTCGGAAATTGCTAAAAATGGCAAAAAATTGTGATTATGTTGATGAAAAAAATTTTGTAGACCCGGATCGAAGAGGATTTTTATGTAATTTGATCTGCTGAATCCGAATCTGAAATATATTTGGCCCATTAATCCCTCAAAATCTCAAAAAATCGCAAAAAAACGATAAAATAGCAAAAAATTGCAGTTGAAAAAATTGAAAAAAAATCTATGAAACACGATTAAATACGTTTCTTGTATTTTTTTATGCATAAAATACAAGTTTAGAATCTGAAAATGTGAAAAATTGTAAAATCTATAAAAAATGACGTATAAACAGAATGAAAATTTTTTTCATCAACATAATCACAATTTTTTGCCATTTTTAGCAATTTTCGAGGGTTTCTTACAATTTACTTAGATTTAAAACGGCTTATGGTCTAAATATACTTTAGATTCGTATTCAGCGGATCGAAATACATAAAAATTAGGCTTGGTTTAGATCCACAAAATTTTCTTTATTGCCGAAACACCCAATTTTCGCTATTTTTTACGGTTTTTCAATTTACTCAATATTTGATGGTGTACGGTCCAAACTGACTTCAAATTTGGATTCAGCGGGTCGAAATACATGTCGGGAAGTAGGTGGCGTCAAATGTACAAACAACTTTTTTTTTTGTGTGCCGATGTAATTATTAATTAAATCAAGAAAAAATTATTTACAACAAACATAGGAAAAGTTTCTTAATATATGAGATGCGTTTTTCTTACACTGTGGCTAATCATTTTGGAAGAGTTGTAACATAATGGTTAAATGCAAATTATCTACAGCGTTGGATTGATTGTTTCGGAATAAATGATACGCATCGTGAAATGATTAATGGCGTTGAAGCAGTTTTCTGGCCACCCAGGTTATCGGATCTCAACCTACTAGACTTTCGTTTGGGGATATTTAAAATAAAGGGTTTACGCTTCTCCAGTCCGAACGAGAGGAATTTGTTTTAAGGATTAAGCAAACTTATAATGAGATACGGCAAAATACAAATCATATATCTGCCGCGGTTAATTCATTGATTCGACGATATCAGAAAGGTGTTGAGGTAGGTGGATTGCAGTTTGAGCAGTTTCTTTGAAAATTTTTAGTTTTCATTATTTCTTGATGTGGATAGGCTTGAAGGGGATACTACTTAAAAAAAACTCGCCTCTTTCATGGTGACGTGGAAATGAATATTTTATTTTGAGACGATGCTCTTAAACGTTCACACAAAAGATTTTAACTACAAATAAATCAGAAATGGCTTATTCTATCAAAATTTACAAAAATACTTTTTTCTTCAGAATACCGTAGACAATTTAGCTGTTTACAATTTTTTTTTCAAAAATATCCAGTGACGTAATAATTATTTCTATAAAAATCCCAGTATCTACGCCAAAGACTTTCTGTTACTATTTTTTACTTGAAATATAAATTATTTTTATATAACAAATTCCTGAAGTTTGTGCCTCGGAAACTGGACCATCCTACATAATTAAAAATGTGCACATTCTGTGAAATTGAATTAACAACAGCACAAATATAAAATTTTGAGGAACATAATTTACTTCTATTTCATCTCTAATTGTTGCTTGTGCTATTATTGGTATTGAGTTACTACTAATAATTCGATATAAGAATAATTGTATTGAAAAAAAATATATCTGATGTAGCCAGCACATAACTTTCTCATACCAGTATATATTATCCTGATCTATGAAAATTATTCTATTTAATTCTTCACTTACCCTAATTAAATTTTAATATCATACCTTGAAATGTTTCATTAAAATTATTTAAAAATTAATTATCAGCGTCGTTCGATACTGTCAATAATAATTCATGTCATATTTTTTAATAATTTTTTCTTATGGACATTGACATTTTTGTAACTAAACTAAACATTTCAAATATCAAACTGCTAAATTTATCCTAACCCCATTTTACGAGTTCAAATGTGTAAAAAAATTTCAGCTTGCATCAGCTTTATTTAATTACTTGGAAAATATCTTTTTTGGCTTGATATAGTAGACATGATTTATAATCTTTCATCAAAAATGTATTTTTTGTAAAGACAAACACAAAAAAAGTTTGGGTTTCGTGGATCACCTTTCAGCTGGCCAATTTTGCTCATCACCGAATTTATAATTGTCTTTGGCCTTTAAAACATATGTACCAAATTTGAAAGCTTCATCTCAAAAACTGTGGCTGTTATCGCGATACTTCAAACATGCAGACAGATGCAATACAAATTTTTTATTTTTTTTCCCGAAATTATAAATTTTTTCTTCTTTCATTCATTATGTCTCATCTGGTGGAACCACATTCAACAAATTTAATGTGTCACCTAAAATGGTGTTGAACATCTTAATTGCCAAATTTTGGAAATCTCCTATTAGCAATTCTTGAGTTATCGTAGCCACACATATACCAACACACACACGCACGCACGCACGCGACCACGCACGCACGCACGCACGCACACATACACACACACACACACACGAACCAACAGATATCCCTGGAAAAAATAGTCAGAATGGATTCAGATGGGTTCAAAACGTATATATCCATGAAAATCTCGAGGTCGAAAAAAAAATCGCGATTACTATCCTCATATTAAGTATAAGAAAGGAAAATGTACAACGCAATATATTATTAAATTTCTTATAAACACAAGAACTATTATTTCACATTCGATATTACATTAATTCATAAATGCCATTGTAATTGCTTTTATTATTTTTGTCATTAAAGTATACCATGAACCTAACACCGTAAAATCCGTCATTAAAATTTTGGGTGGATAGGGTTTCTAATAGGAACAGTATTGATCCAATTAGTGAAAAGTAAAGGCAATTACATCAGCAGGGTAACTGTGAACTATTCCTAGACATAACTGAATAATTCAAACGAGAACATTGTATTTAATCAATTTGTTGGAGGGTATATAGTTTTTTACCAAACGATACTTCACGAATATCTGGCGCCAAAAGCGCGAGCAGCTTGCTCAAAATTTGTGGCCTAGAAGACATATTTTCAGTTACTAAGATTCCGGAGAAACGTTTTTGGGCAATTTATTCCATAACTTTGCCATTCGTGACAAGGAGACCTGATAATGTGCACGAATTGATATTTATAAAAAATAGTACACCATATGATTATACACTCAGGGCATTTTCATTTGAATTTGAAATTTAGTGTTTCAACCGTCTACGATTCAAAGTGATTTGCATTATGAACGCTCCATCCGTTAGCAGTATAACCGGCAAGTTTTAGATAAAAGCCTTAACCCGTCGTACTTGAAAGGTCGTCCGTCAATTCCTTTATCGTCTATTAACACAAACTGAAAATCGAAGAGTAAAGGATTCGTAATTTCACGTCAGTTCATATTATGTGTTAATCCATACATTTGTCTATTATTTTTATTTCGATTGTACGGTATTGACAAACTCAGTAACACTATTTTGCGTTTTTATCATGCATTAGAGAATTATTAAAAATCGGGAAGAAAAGTATATTGTGATATATATCTCTAAAAGGAATATGTGAAATATTTTATATGTATGTAGATTAAGCCACATAGGGTGTTTCATATTTAAAGTGACTTAGTGCAATGAGAGGAAGTAGAGCACACTCTTTTTTTCAAAAATAAACTAAAAAAGTTTTTATTTATTCGTAAATTTAATTATACAATTATTTTTGGAAAAGGAAATATTTTTTTAAAAATAAAAAGAGTACTTTAATTTTTAGAATAAATATTATTCTTATAGGTTCACTATATATTTCCACCTACTTCATATATATTTAACAATACAATCTATTTCGTTTAAATTTTTACCTCACCAGATTTATTAAAATTTTATTCGATAAAAGTATTTCGTATATAATACGTACTCAACGATAAATACGCTTCATCCTTAATATACGTAGATAGGTAGGTACGACAAATAGAATAATATACAAAGTTGGTTAGTTTCACTACCTGTACCCAACTTTTGTATTCAGATTAAGGGCAAATTTTAAATAAGGTTATTAATTTCTTGACAACCAACTTAAGCCGATGTAAAATTTGGTGAATATTTGGTCGGTCATCACAACGATTAAAGTCGGTCCTCTATGTCGAATCGACCCAGATTAGTGCAAATATGGGTTAGCGCGACGTTTTTTGTATGTCGCATACCGACTTTTAGTTGCGAACAGCAACATTGGATCGTCGTCGGAATATTGCTTGAATGTACAATGAAATCCTCTACTCGTTGAAAATACTCATTGTAGTATCCAACTGCTGCTAGCCACTTTCCGCATGTTAAAATATGTTGCAATGGAAGTTGTATGTCAGGACAAGCTAATTTAGGACTTGTAACCGATTTAAAGGGTTTTAGACGGTGTGCACGCCCTTGTCGACAAGTTGCCAACATAAAACTTTAAATCGCTATTAAAATTTATGAGAACGAAAAAATGAAAACAAATAATTCATCTTAAATACCATAAGCATTTAATATACACCGTGTCTCAAGAGCTTCCGCAAGAGCTACGCATCCCAACCAACCAGCCTTCTTATCACTCAGAGAGTCAGGTGGGCACGTGAATAACATATTAACTAGCCTTGCCCCGCCTCGACCTTCTTGATCTGCCGTAAGGGCGGCGATTTACAACACATGACACGCCTTAAACACGCATTATTGGCTAGAGGAGGGGCCTAACTTAGACTTTATTTTATTGCACAATAACCCACTTACTAGCAGCACAGAAGAGGATCCCCTCTTCTGTGCTAGCAGAGATAACCCTCTGTTACTAGTCACGCCCAATTTTCAAAGACACACGAGAGACACGCTGTATAAAATTACAGGCGATACTGATGGGCATTTTTTTTTATTAATATGAAATGTGAATATTTTATTTGCTGTTATTTTATGAAACTAAATAATCGTATTTTCTATTATTAAAAAAAATACACATCAGTATTGCCCATAACTGTATATTAACTCTATATGGTATTTAGAATGAATTATTTGTTTCCGTTTTGCGATAATACTAACAGAAAAATTTTAATAGCGATTTATATATTGGATACCTGGTGAAAACGCATTCTTCAATTACATTATACTTTAGATCTTTATATTTGTCAATACGAGTATAGTTAAAAACGTAAGACGCAAGTCTTAAGCCAGCACACCGTGGCATTATTATTATATATAACGCTTAACCATACTAGAATACGGCTCGCAGAGATTTCAATTATATCTATTGCATACGTTCGTATAATGTTTGTTGCCTACGTACATACGTAGCGTTAAATTTGCCACGCTCTAAGAATTAGTTTTCATTTCCTGTTTTGATACACCCCGTTTGTGGTATACCCTTTGTGGGAGTATAATAGTCCTGAAAGAATAATCGGTAAGAAGCTGGCGACCCTGTTTTATCATTTGTCTGAGGCCTGGATGATTTTATGTTGTTAGTCTTTGCTTAGTTCTCTTTTGTTTGCTTAGACGTTTTTTGTGCACTTTCTCTATTTTCAGTTGTTTAATTTTTCTAGAATTTATTTGGTTAGCTATAAGGCCAAAAGTTCTAAAGCTCAGAACGAGATCCGATATAAAAATAATTCTGATAATAAGATAAACCATATACGGTATGTTCAATATACCTGTGTAAACTCCCAGTTATAACTAAACTATGGTTTGTAATAATTTTGATACAATGTTGCTATTGTATTTTGTTAAGCTTACAGGGATACAGTGGGTTATAGTTTACAAAATATCGCTCGACTAGAAAGAAAGAAAAATGAAAATCAATTTAGGCTCTAACGTTTGAACTTTTTACACAAAATCTATTTTAGAATTATAATACCAGAAAAAATATAATTTTGGTGATATCTGTAGTTTAGTTCCACAATCATTGAATCATTCATTACTATCTGTTAAAATACGAGTATATCTCTATATTCTATAATATGTCCTTTGTTTATAAATAAAACTAAATAGAAAAAATTTTAATAAAGAATAAAAGAGTAGTTTCTAGTGGATTTTTAACAATTATTCGCATAAGTGTAGTAAAGATAAAATTTGTTAAAAGCGTCATAATTCGAGTTTGAAATTTTAAGCGATTTTGAGGTACCGAAATATCGTAAACTTATAGTAAAAGTATAGAATGAACACAGATACACCACTGAAAAGTTGAATGTTTAAGTTAATCATGTCAAACATTTAAATTACCCTTATACGTTATTTGAATGCCAACAAAATATTTTAATATCTACAGATGCTATTTTACAAGTTGTTGACTGTTAAAGTAGAAATTATTTCGTCAATAAAAAACAGAAAAAACTTTCTTTCCTATTTTTATTTTTAGAAGACTTTCAGCCCGGTACATGAACAATTTATCCTACGTTTCGTATGAGTTTTCGAACTTTTTCAAGATTAAAAACTAAAAATAATGTGGCGGTGCAAGCATCGTGACGCCTATAAAATCAAAAATTTCAAATGGTTGGTGGGGTCGCCCTCAACGATATTTTCAGGTCCTTTATGTTTGATTTAAAAATCTTTAAATTCGATCAAATAATGACAAAGTTACGAACGTAAGAAGAAATGTATTACTTACAAGTAGGATTCATCATATAATCAAAGTAAAAGTTCAAAATAACCACCATTCACTTCCTAGCACATTGCTAGATGATTATGAAATTCATCCCTCATAGTCTAAAATGTTTCGTTACTATTAGGAATATGTCGATAGGCATCTACAATTATACGTCCTAAATCCTGTAAAGATTCCGACTATCCTGCAAACAAGCGTGGATGTACGAGTGTAAAGTAACTGGGTACTTACCGCCCCCCCCCCCCGAGTTCTATTAGTACCAAGTTTCGTTTAAAAATCTTAGATATTTCCGAAAGTAAAAACAAAGCAATTATCGGCTTAATTCCTTAATAAATTTGTTTTCCGTTCTTTGTAGTTGTATTGTTGTTTTTGTAAATATTTTACATTTTTTGTTTCTTTTGTATTTTTGAATACATTTATTTACATGAACTGTCACGTTGCCCCCACCGAATTCAAGGACTAGATCCGCCCTTGCCTGCAAACCACACTTCAGATAGCAAGAAGAAATCTAGTAGTGATAAATCCAGCTAACGTGCTGGCCATTCAATTGGCCTCATTCAATCGACCTGTCAGGATAGCGTTACGTTCGTCCAGACATTACCTCATTTCTGCAAAATAATGCGATGGAGCTCCGTCTTGTTGAAAAATGAGATTATCAAACCATTTGTCATTTTCCTCGGCTACCTCAATAATCAGTGGATCAATAGTATCTTCCAACATCTGTTGGTACGAAGGTCCCGTCAAAATTTTCCGTATAAATAGAGGTTCTATGATAGGTCACCCAGTATGCCAGTCTAAACCTTTTGTGGATACTGTGTATGAATATGCGAATTCGTGTCTGACCAATACTGCAGATGCCGTGTAAAAATTGGATCGATTTTCTATTCATTCAAACATGGTATCACAAAACTCGATCCGCCTATCTGGATTATCTTCGACCTAAACATTTTTCCTGGCTGTAAATTTTGTCACTAACTCCCGTAAATATTTCCTACAAATGAGATTATCAGGGTAATGCTCGTTAAATTGGCGATCAGCCTCACAATCAAATTGTATTTACTCTCTCTACGTGGATTTTTTTTAAAAATTCTCAGAACATAAAACCTCAAACTAAATTTCTCGAAGATAAGGAATTTGTATGCCCAGTGGTGTATTCAGATTCATCTGTGGTGCCTTGTGTCGAATGTTAATGACAATACCAATATTCCTCCATGGGACACTTATAGTATTCTCATCTTCTTGCTAGTACATTTCATCTTAACCTCTGACTTCTTCATTAGTCACACAAATTTTAAAATTTTTATATCAACATAAGGGGTTTGAAAATATCCTCAAAATACGAGGTCACTCGACCCCATGTACCGTTTGAAATTTTCGATTTGATAGGCGCCATTGAAATAGTAGCTGGAATCTTTTGAATTTAGCGAACCCTGATATCCGATGGTATTCAACGAATAATATCCCATAAATTATTATAATGTGGTTCAGGTATGTACGTGGTATTTATTTGAAAATTTATGCATTTAAGTTATCAAATTAATCATTTTTTTTTACTTTTGCACATAAGTTATTTAAGAAGTGAAAATTTTACCTACATACAAGAAAAAAAAACATATTTACACACTGAATTATTCAAGTATTTAAGTATAAAGAAAACAATGACTGTCACTATGGAAACGGTAACACTTGGACTTTGAGGTCACACGCAATGCGTATATGGATTTCAATTTACTGTTTGTGAGTGCCTGTTATTCAATTCCAATTATAACTCAATATTAACGAATAATAATTTTTTGATTAGTTTTTATCGAAATATTAATTGAATCATATACAAAGAATAATAAAAATTTTAATTTTATTGGCGGGTCACATTTGTATAAAATATAGTATAATTTAGTTTTTCATATTTGCCCAAAGAGGTTTAAGAATTTAATTTGTAATGAAGTTTGGGTAGTTGTCTCTATTTTTTTAGGATCCTACTTTGTTATTAGCCTGAAACAAATATAGCTGATATTATATCCATTATGAACAACCTGCAGATTCGGACTTCTTGTGATTGTGGGGTTGTCGTCTGTCCTCTGTCTTGCTAGAGACTACCATGATCCTTGATCACCTTCTTGATTGGCGTGAGATTCAGATCCATTCACAAACTGTAATGTATGTACGTACAGGGTGGACAAATTTCGAAGTTTGTATAGGGTAACTAGATAACTGTAAGAGATATCAAAAAATGGAGAACACACTCTCGATCTCTTTTTTTGATACAAATTCACTGGCGAAAACAAAAATTTGCTATCGTCTCTTGTTTTCGAGTTATAAACAAAAGTTCAGTTTTTCGACTTTTAGACACATGTCAATATCTTGGTTGCTTGTAAAATCATGAAAAAAACAACTCTTACATTCTTCAGGCACTTTTTTCTATATAATACAGTAGCGTCGAGAAAATTTAAAAAAAAAGGTGCAATTTCGACTTATGGCATAAAGTTGTATTTTTTTTAAATGGGAATCATAGTTGGCTATGGTTTAGTTAAATAGGATTTTTTTTTCTTTCAAACTATATATCATATGTGGGGTCGCTTTTGATGTGTAAGTATTTAATAGCGGAAATAATCTTTTTAGAAGATTACTTTTATCGTTTTTTTAATATTTATTCCAAGTAGGCGTGTGCCATGACAGTGTTTATCTGTTTGTCAGTAAATTGCATATTAATAATTTTGTTTTAGTCATAATTATACCCCTTTAATCGTAAAAGTGAAGATGTTTTACGAAAATTACGAGAAATATGATATGTTAGAATGCTTTATCCAAAGTAATAACAATTATTGTGATATTGCATCCGAAATATATTTCAATCTCTATCCAGAAAGAAGACAACCTAATAAAGCTATTTTTAAGAGGTTAAAAAAAATCTCATTAATTGTGGGTCCTTCACCAAGCCAACACCAATAAATCAGATATTTATATCTAATTTTATAATACATTATAATTACAAAATAAAAAATTCAAATTAAAGGAAATATTCAAACTGATGTCCGTTATGTTTGGTACATAAATTACACCTCTTCATAACACTCTGAACTTCATTATAAATATGAAGGTTTGAAATGAAATTCACAGTCTATAAAATTTTGTTTGATTTCATTTATGTCGATACTGGTTTTCTTGAACAATTTGTCTTTAATGTTGCCCCAAAAGAAAAAATCCAATGGCATTAACTCAGGTGATCGTGGTGGCCATCTCACTGGTCCATTAGTTCCCATCCAGTGATTTCCAAAATTGGTATCGGTTCTGATATTATGAGGTGGTAATTAAGGGTAGATTGTCCATAAATTCCTCAATAATTTTCTGGTTTAAGTTTTGGTAGTATCGTTGGCCATTAAGATTTTCTTGATATATGTGATATGTTAAAACACGATTGCCACGTAGAGCACACCAAACACTAAAACTAAAGCGTCTCTGAGTTCACACATCAACGGTAAGGTGAGAGTTCATATCAGACCAATAGTGCTCGTTATGCCTGTTGCAAATTCCTGCACTGCTAATATAGGCTTCATCTGTCCAAACTACATTTCTAGAGAAGAATGGATCTTGTTGACTTTTTTGACGATACCGTATGCAATACTCCAATCGTCGCTGAAGATCAGTTGGTTGCAGGTGATATTGTTTTCTTATTGTATAAGGCCTGAATTTGTGTGTCTTCAAATTACCAAAAGCTCGACGTCTTGAAATCGCAGAATCAGCTTCATTTTGACGACTTGAAATTGAAGGATTTGCAACCGCCATTCCAATTACAGTTATAGAAGTTTCTTCAGAATCTTCAATGTTGTAATTTTTTGGTCTTGGCTTGTTAATGGACCCACAATTAATGAGATTTTCTTTTAACCTCTTAATAGATTTATTAGGTTGTCTTCTTTCTGGATAGCGATTGAAATACATTTCGGATGCAATATCACAATTGTTATTACTTTGAATAAAGCATTCTAGCATATCATATTTCTCGTAATTTTCGTAAGACATCTTCACTTTTACAATTGTGTAATTGTGACGGAAACAAAATTATTAATATGCAATTTACTGACAAACGGATAAACACGGCCATAGATGACACGCGCCTACTTGGAATAAAATAAAAAAACGCGAAAAGTAATCTACTAAAAGATTATTTTCGCTATTAAATACTTACACATCAAAAGCGACCCCACATATGATACATAGTTTGAAAGGGAAAAGAATCCTTTTTAACTAAACCATAGCCAACTATGATTCCTATTTAAAAAAATAAAATTTTATGCCATAACTCGAAATTGCACCTGTTTTTTAAATTTTCTCGACGCCACTGTATTATACAGAGAAAAATCTAACTCTTGTTTATAACTAACAAAAGACGATAGAAAATTTTTGTTTTCGCCAATGAATTTGTCTCAAATAGAGAGATCGAAAATTTGTCTTCCATTTTTTGTACCTCTTACAGTTACCGAGTTACCCTATACAAACATCGAAATTTGCCCCCCCCCCCGTACAGACGGAGCATCTGAATTCCTCGAGTTGGAGTTAGCGAGTTCTACGTGCCATAGGGTAGATCTATGCTAAGTTAGGTGTTAGGTTTTTGTGAGTGGGTTCTTGTGGACCCTCCACTGCGGCCATTATCAGGCCTATTGTGGCTTACTCCTAATTATAGATCTAGTTGGCATTAATAGAATGCTCAAACAAAATGTTTTGTTTCTATTAGACAACATGATAGACCAAGTTGAGAAAAATGCGAATAACAATTATTAAGAGCAATATTTTAGTTTTAATTTTTTTGTTTGTTTACTCAAACTTCAAAAATAAGATAAAAACTTTTTTTATAATTATCATTATACCACTCTCACCTTAGGTTACTTTAAACGGGTTTTCAAATTCATCGATATACTAATAGAATATGTTCCGTCATTTATCCCTGTGGCGACAATGAAACGACAGGTCTATCAAAATTTTGTTTTCAACTGAAAATAGTAGATTTATCGATATTAAAAATTACTCTATTAATATTTTTTTCAGAAACTGATTCGTAATAGAACTTCTCCCGACGCAGCGAAACCAGAAACCATTCCCAGGATTGTTTTCTAGTTTCGTACCCCAGGGTAGAGGCTAGCGGAGTAACGTCACATACTCGCTGGTTTGCTGGCCATAGTAACACGAATACAATAGGTTTACTCTATTCTTGTAGTAATAAAATAACGATAACTACATATACATAACTACTACCGATTATCTAATGGGTGGATGAATCGTTATCCATACGAAGAATGATGGTATACTTATTTCCCTGTATGGATAAGTGTATTCAAAGGAACACATCAACAATTTCTGAAACACCTAATATATAAACCATTATGCATATAAAATAAACATGCACCCTATCTATGTATTCCACAAATACTATTATTTGTTATTGTTGATTCTTTGATAAATGCTGCAATATGCTATTTATAATAGAGAAGAATTTAGACCGACTTATTAATAGTTGAAAGAAGTTTTTAGGGTAAGGGTCCTTATTTTGACAAAACTTACTTCATCAACTTGCCGATGTTTCGGTAAATTTTATTACCATCCACAAGATATAAAATTATGATGTATGTATAGAATTGTAAAAAAATATAAATTAAAAATATGTATAGGTATAACATGTGGAACAAACAATAAAAAAAATAAACGAATATATGCACCTACATACATACACAATATGCATTTACATATAAATTCCTGTTTTATATAATTTTATGGTGACAAGGGAAAACTTATAATAATAATATAATAATTAATGTAAGTATTGTTACTTCTCAAGATATCCTCACTGCATATATGTATAGTGTTACTAAATTTGATATTATGTTGTTAAAATTAGATTTTGAGATGCCCTAAAAAAGTATATTTATATATTTTCAATTATTGTTAATATGTTGTTATTTTTAATATCTATTTATATGTATGTGTATGTATGTAGATTGATATGTCCGTTTATTTATTTATTTATTTATTTTTTGTTTGTTCCAGATGTTATATTATATACATAATTTTTAATTTACATTTTTTATAATTCTATACATACATCATAATTTTATATCTTGCAGTACCCTGAGGATGGTAAAAAAAATTTACTGAAACATCGGCCAGTTGATAAAGTAATTTTTCTCAAAATAAGGACCCTTACCCAACAAAACTTTTTTCAACTATTTGTATTGTCTGGAAGAGAATTAAGTAACACAATATAAAGTTGATAAATAAATACTTTTACATCACTAGATTGCGATTGATTAAAATTGCTATTTGATGCTAGAAAATCTGATACTGTAATAACGACTACATTTGGCAAATTGTGTGAATCACCTTACTTATAAATAATAACGACACTATAGGCTTCGTACATACAATGAACCTCACGAGCTGAGCTGCGAACATGTGACGTCAGCCTAACGAGTAAAGTAACTAATATAATAATATAGATTTATTGGGGTCAAAATAAAATAAGAAGGTTTAGTGCCATATCCCCAAAAAAAACAACTGTGCAGCTACGGACACGTGTTTCGGAGTTATTGCCCCTCATCAGCGCAGCGTAGCTAAAGAACTGGATCTAGGATGGGATAGATCAGGAACAAGAACTAAAATAAAGCTGAAAAGTACAGTACACAGTACTCAATTAGTGCCTTCATGTTCCCTGTACTGTGTACTGTACTTTCCAGCTTTATTTTTAGTTCTTGTTCCTGATTTATCCCCATCCTAGATCCAGTTCTTTAGCTACGCTACGCTATGAGGGGCAATAATTCCAAAACACGTGTCCGTAGCTGCACAGTTGGTTTTTTTGGGGATATGGCACTAAACCTTCTTATTTTATTTTGACCCCAATAAATCTATATTATTTTGTTTGTATTTGCCAGGTGGAAACGGGCAGTACACATAGAGCTCTGTGTGTTGATTGTGATCATTGAGGCCCCAATTGTGGCACATGGGAACATGAAGGCACTAATTGAGTACTGTGTACTGTACTTTCCAGCTTTATTTTAGTTCTTGTTCCTGATCTATCCCATCCTAGATCCAGTTCTTTAGCTACGCTACGCTGATGAGGGGCAATAACTCCGAAACACGTATCCGTAGCTGCACAGTTGTTTTTTTGGGGATATGGCACTAAACCTTCGTAATTAATATATTTGTTTATTGCACCCGTTGGAATTCATACTATATACATAAAAAAAGAAAAATACGACAAAGCTACGGATATCGATGTTTCAGACTTATTGTTACTCATCAGCTACTATTAATATAATTTAGGATCAAAGTAAACTACCAAAAGGTAAATGAACCGAGGTATACATATTTAAGAATAAGACATAGAATAACAAATGATGAAAAAATATAAACCATCCGTTTTTACGGCAGGATAATTTTACTTACGTCGACTGTTAAGATTCGTTAAAAATCTGGGCAAACTTGAGCAATAAGATTTAATCTAGTTACCCGAGTACATAAAAACCCAGACTTGATAGAGCGTGTAATCAAATCATTGCGTTTAACCATATTACAAATACTCGAAGTTTTCCGCTTCTATTGTTTAGTTTCTTTTATATAATTACTTATAAATGAAGTCCTCTGAGTAGAGGGCTGCATTATTTATTGATCTTTTAATTTCATTAAAATAACGCCTTTGTAATAAATGTTGTATTCTACTAAAGTAGTTTAGTGATTTTCATAGGGTGTATTGGAAAACCAGTTATTTCCTAGCATTTTGTTAACTTAAAAGCTCTGGAGTTATACAGAGTGTGTTCGAAAATAGTGACATAAAATAAACCTCAACCATAGATAACTTATTAAATCCATTTAATCAAACTCACTTACAAATGAAAATTCCTTGGAGGGCTGAATAAAATTTGCAGGCAACAACTACTCAGCAGACAAAAGCCCCGACCTGCATTGAATTAAACCTGCAAATCTTGTTTGGTAGCTAAGATCATTTATCAATTCCTCATTAGATATAGACCGGTTTCGAACTTTTCATGTTCTCGTCAGTAATGAAAAAGACAATTAATAATAGCAAACCAGGCTAGCCTAAAGTAGACTAAGCAAAACAGACATAATGAGTGATAAGTGTATCACTTTAATGGTCAGTGCTACTACCAGTTAGACATCTTGATGTCTTAGTGACTGAGAGCGACCTGCAAAGCAGGTACCTCGACCTCAAACCCTGGTGGGCTAAACTATATACTGAATAAGATTTGCAGGAAACAACTACTCAGCGGACAAAAGCCCCAACCTGCATTGAATTAAACCTGCAAATCTTGTTTGGTTGCTTCTTCTGAGGGGCGCCTTTTACGATATCGAAAATATAAGTAATTTTTCAGTGCGTAGCGACATTTTCGTTCCTTATATTCCCGCAACGAAAAAGATGAATTTTTTTAAGATGAGTAAGAAAATTCCTTCACATCGGCGGGTTACGTGTAACGAAAATTTACATATATTTTGTGTGAAAAAACGGCGGCCATCTTGTCTTGAATTGTCTACGATTTTTAGTATAAACGTCAAAAAATGCCACTTTTCGTTCGCTCCTGCCGCTCTTAATCTTCGAGATCCGGGTCGGTGCGGGCTCACGAAGCTCCTTCCTAACCTTAATACTTCGATCTGTACACCGAAACCGATCCCGAAAGTTCCGTTTTGCGAGATTCTTGCGTCAAAATTTCCTCTCAAAAGTTAATATTTTTACCTGTATTAGTTTTATGCACACCATTACCATTTAATACATTTATTCAACATTAATTTTTTTACATGGCCACTCCTTAATTAAACGTATTTCATTTATAGTATTTTACAATATATATAAATACACTGTACATATTTTAAAGACAAGCGAAACGAGTTGCGTGTTGCAGTTTACACTTGCCCCGGCCGCTGTCATGGCCCCGACGTTCTGGAGTTGGTGTTCGAGTATGTTATGCCTTTTCCTACACAAGGGGTTTACCGTATTAGATAGAAAGCTTTTAGAAAATAAATAATTTAGCACACAGGTAAACGCAACCTCTCCCATCAGCCAGACAGAGAGTCCGCATGCCTACCGAGATAGTGAAAGAGAGGGGATATAAAAAACTAGCCTACCTGAAAATCTTTGTCGAAAACCTTGCCAGCTCTTATACTATAATTCTTCCAAGGCTTCAGATAACTTAAATCTTGAGCTACTAAGCTACTATTATTTAATCCAATGCAATCTTGCTCCTAGATGAAGTGGTCATTTTAATAGTTTCTGCGATAAAATATATTTGAAGTGTTGGGTTTTGATTTATTATCTACCTAAAATATTTACACTAGCGCAATCAGATAAGAATGACAGTATAAAATGTGAGAAACATAGGTATTCATTATTATCATATTAGGTTTGAAAGGATGCTTATGTAATACCCAACAACTATTTTATTGTTTTTTCTAGAGAAAACTATTTTTATTTTATAAATTCTCTTATGAAGGTGCATTTTATTTTATAAACAAAAAAATACTTCAAATTGTTTAGAAAGTACATATTAACAAATTTCATTTAAATCGATTGATAATTACCTAGATATTAGTATTAGGGATGGAAGATACACCATTGTATTTAAAATTAAAATTAAACAATACATTATGATGACTATCACTTATATCGAGAGCATTCCTCCTGTTGCAATAAACCAGCAACAATTGTCCGAAATAAAGAACTAGAACCTGCATGCCACTTCACTAGGTGCTTTAGTTCATTTATTTGGAATGCAGCCATACCAACTTTAATGCAGTAATATAACGTTTACGTTTCATTTCTTGCTTCCTGTGTAATCAGAATTTACGACCTCACTTTTTAACTAAAGCTCAAATTATTGAGCTAGACTTATGAAAACTTTATGTGGAGAAAGTAATTTTATTTATTCAGATAAAGATCAGAACATATTAACACACAGGGTGACTTAAGAAATTAATTATTAATAATCGGATGCTCACTAAACTTAATTAAAACAAAATATTTTAGACCATTACTAAATTTGACACAAACTATTAAATTCGATTTTTTAATAAGGGGATTGAATAACAGTAACTATTTGTAGCTTCATCAGTTAGCAGAACTCTCAAGAAACGCCGGATCCATATTGCCTTTATTAATCATCCGGATACAAAAAGTACAACGTGGTTAGAAGTCAAGTCAAATGGATTCATGATTCTGATGGTTAAGGTGTTATAATGACTTAAACAGGGATAGCATATTCATTTCAGTTGTAACATAATAATTCACTGTGATTTTAAAAAAATATGATAATTTTAATAGTCAAAGCTTATATATTGGAACTATATTAAATTTGCAGTGGGAATTGAAATACTAATCCATGCCATTACGGTAATAAATTTTGCTGCAGAATGGAAATCCACAAATGTGTGGCCCTGCATGATAAATATAATTCGATATGCGTATATTTTTCATGCCTTCTAGATTTATAAGAACTAATTTTAATTTTTTTAACTGTGAAATTTCTAATATTTTTATTTATATCTTTTAAATGAAAAATAGTATTGCTGAATATAAAATTCAACTAAACAGGAAGACAATATATAAATACAGAATTTAAAAAAAAATCGGTCTAATTATTCATCAATACATAGCGAAGGTATTTTTTTACATTACACGATACACTATAGTTTTGGAGTTTCTTCTATATCACTGAGTCGCATTGACGCATCGTAGTGCATACGCCGAAACAAAGCAAATGAAACCTGGAATAAGATCGAGTGTTGTATGACATTCAGTGCAAACTGCGAAGTGTTGTTGGTGTTTTATACAACTACATGAACGAAAAGTTATTAAATAGATAAGAAAACATCCAAAGGAAAAAAATAAATATCAGTGTGTCATTATTGTTGTTGTCTTATTTGGTTTTACATTAATAGAAAAAATAGAGGCTACAATGAAAATGAAATGATGAGTGTTGAATGGTGAAATTCAGTGCATATTGTTATGTGCTGTTAACTTTTCAATAAACTAAACAACTAAGGGAAGAAGGAAAGGAAAGAAGTGTCAATTTAAGTCATTCATTTTTATATATTTGTCATTTATTTAGTTTCATCAACACGAAAAATAAAGGCTAGGATGGAAATGACAGGAGAGAAAATCACAGTATATCAAGAGGGTGGTTCAGAAACTATCAGCTTCCAAAAAAATTAAGAGTAATATACAAAGGACATCAAGACAACATGAACCAATACGACAAGACAAAATGACACAGGTAAGAATGAAACAAAAATACAGGAGACAACACACGACCAAAAACAACAATCAAAACACCTTCAGAATAGAAATACTTACTATCTAACACCTCCTCAAGTATTGCAAATATGGCTATGTTAACCTGGGCTGAAAGGAAAACACTTCAGTATTGCCAAGAGTTACCAGGATTAGTTCATTCAAAGGCGTTTCTAAAATACTCTTTGAAATTACGAACTAAGAAACATGGAAACTCTAACAGGCCTATATACTGGGCACTGCTGACTAGACTACCATCTTCATAATCTCGGCCTGGTGGAAAACGGCGAGTGCCGCCTATGCCTCCTGGAGAATGATGAGAAGGCAGACCACGTCTTGTGTACCTGTCCCGCTGTGGAGAGGATTCGATTATCAATATTTTACAAAGGGCAATTGCTGTCAGGGGATCTGGACACACTCTCACCCAATAAAGTTATCAGTTTCATTAAAAGACTGAACTTATTGGATGAAACATAAGTAGGAGTGAGCTACGATAGGCCTACTGATGGCTGCAGTGGAGGCTTCACAAGGACTCACTTGCAAGAATCTAACCTAACCTAAGTACCTAATACCAATTCAGTTATAGGATTACTGAACAACTAGGTATAGTATGTCTCTACTAGCAAGCACAGTAAACCACGTGGAAACAAGAAGCGTAATCAAAATAAAAAACGTAATATGGGACTATCAGTGAATGATTATTCAGGTAATAAAAAACTTTCGTACCTACATCGAAGAAGAATTGAAAGCCTTTTACAGACCCAGCAACAAAAAATCCATGATAGTGTATGATCCGACACGGAGGGATATTCGTAAGCGGATTATGGCCAGGGACGCAAATATTACTCCATGTATTAGAGGCAGAACAACGAACAAACACAGAGATATTGAAAAACTGTTTTGTCTATTATTTCTAATAATAAAAATGTTGGTTAATAACGAGCATAGTTATTTAGAAAAAGCGTCATGTTATCTTTTTGTGAGAAAGACAACAGATTGAAATTTTATTGTAGATGTGTATTGAAATTACACCGTAGCTATGATATCGATCCACACTTCAGATGAGATATTAACGACCCCTAAATGTCTGTCTGGTGAATACAAAACTACTATATATTGATCGGTAAATCAGACATTTTTTATACAAACGAATTTGACAACTTGCTTTGGAGATCAAACTTTAATTTATTGTTAGTTTATAAGCTTCAAAATAAAATAATAGTTTAAGGTAGGTACACTATTTGTTTGTCGATATATTTCATGTAGATTCCGGGAAAAGTTTATTAATTTTAGAACTTACAGGACCTTCTAGAATTTTATTTAGACATCCCATGCAAATGATGGCACGCCAGGGGCATGCTTGTTGAACATTTATCAAATAAATTGATATTTACAACATAATCCATTTATTACATAGTAATAAATCTTTTAATCTGTTTTTCAATCTACATATTTTCCAGTCCTTGGCAATATTCTGGAACTGTTATTACATTTCACAGACTTTATATGAAATTGTAATAGGTTTAGCTGACGTCAATAATATCTGACAAGAAAGAAGAATATCTTTGTTTGATTTTTATTTATTTATTCATGTATTCTTAAAAGAAATATTAATAAAATCAAGTGTACCATATCGGGTCGTTAGAAATTACATTTTACTTTCTCAACAAACTTTGGATAGAAAAAGTTCCAGATTATAAATTATGATGAAAATCAATATGTTGAGGTTTGAAAATAGCATTTTTATCCGAATTGGCATGCACTTTTTTCAGCCTGTAGTACCGATGAATTCATGAGAGAACGAAACATGCCTACTGCTATTGGAAAAGGACGGGATCACATCGCAATACGCGACATACTCAATATTCTTCGTATATTAAGCAATAATTTTTTTTCTTAAATAAAGTGGTTGGTGTGGCATTATTTCCTCCGGTTGATTCTACAATATAAAATATAGTGAGTCCTATTGTTTTAATTGTTTCCTGGTTCGCAATTCACACTAAATAAATATCGAGTAACTGAGACTGTTCGTAGAATCAATTAATATGGCAATTACTCGATTCAGGAGTCAGATTTCTAGCTTAATAATTATCTCGAAGGGAAAACAAAAACGGAAAGTATTTATATATTTATTTTTAATCGTTATTGATTAATTAGGCACATCAGAGAATATAAACGTCTACAGGGTTGGGCTAAATTATGTTACCATTTTAAAAACGTAATAAATTCTTTGAACAATTCGAAATACATATATATTTAATTCTTGCTACAACTTATCATACGAGTATTCAGATTTTATGTTTTAAATGCCAAAAAGTCACCGTCTTATTGAATAAAAGCACGAAGTAGTTTGGTGAAAGTTTTCATAACTTTAAACAAAAATAAATCCAGATATGTGTAGTGATAATCTAAAATTGATCGTTGGAGCTGGTCCTTGCAAAAGGATCTTTGTGGTCGAACAATTTTCAAGGCTGAATTCAATTATTGCTGTTCAACGTGCGTATTGGTTGAACATTGGTGACATCCGATGCAGAGGGCATGCACTATCTGGACTAACTATTCGCAGATGGTCAGAAAATGGCGAGACGAAGAGATAGTTCAAGAATGGATCGTGCAAAATCTGTAAGAATTGTTGAAAAATTGGATGAGTGTGAATTGCAATGAAGCGAAGTCCCACGCATTCTGTAAAACGCTTAACATTTCTGAAAGAAGTCTCAGGAGAATTTGGCACTGTGACCTAAAATTTCATTCATAAAAGATGCAGGTTGTTCAAGAACTTGATGCCCGCCATAAAGCAAATCAACTAGAATGTAGCCAGAATATTCTGAATAAAATTTAAGGCAATCCTGAGTTGGCAAATATGCTCTTCATGTCTGAGGAAGCAAATTTATCCGGTTTCGTCAATAAACAGAATAGTTGTTATTGGTCTGACACAAACTCTAGAAACGTTTATGAAACACCACTACATAGTGCAATTTTGATTCTTTGGTGTGATATTGGTTCGATGGAAATCATCGGACCTTATTTCTTTGAGAACGCAAACGGGAGGCCGCAACAGAGAATTCAGAACGTTACGTAGAAATGTTAAATGATTTTCTTTTACCGGAAATACAACGGCGCGGAATAAAAATATTGTGATTCCAACTATAGTTACTTGATAGAAATAGTTAGAACATATAGCGTAAGCAGCTATATTCACGATAATATGCAGTTGTATCATGAATCGGCGAAAACGAGTATCACTTTAACTCGTGATATCACCATTTATATATATATATATATATATATATATATATATATATATATATATATATATATATATATATATATATATATATATATATACTATATATATATATATATATATATATATATATATATATATATATATATATATATATATATATATATATATATATATATATATATATATATCAATTTCAATACATATTTATTTTTAAATTGAGCACTAATTAATTGTTTCCATTGACATTTTATTAATTTTTTTCTAATCGTATAAGGAAACATGTACAGTAATAATAACAAGAAGTAGGTGTCGTGCTACAAATTTTTTTCAACCAGCGATTTTTTTTATTTACACAGAAGGATATAACATTATAGTAAATTGCATTAATTAATAACTTTAAATGATACAGTATATGAATTTTTATTAAAGATATTTAGTTTCAACATACGATATAAAGTAGAGCATTTTACAATGATAAACGAAGTTGATGACAAGGCGTAAATTATAACAATAATGACCTGAACAGCCAAAGTAAGTTTTCTAATGCTGACTAGGTAAAACTGAAGGCAGAATACACCTACATATACACTTAGTTTTTCATTCCATCTCTGCATTCAATCTTTGAATTTTCTATATAAATAAAATTCATCTGATTTTATAGAAATCAGGTCTATAGATTTTTTTTGTTATACTGTTATTAGTTTAGGAAAGTCGATGTTCACATGTCATGCTTTAAACATAAATATAACATAACATGACAGAACTTAAGCAACATATGTAGGTAATAATTGAAATGTCTAGCTAGTTTTGATTTATACGCTGAAACAAAATTCATTATGACAACGAAATGATGTATTGTCATACAAATCAACGGCACAACTCTGAGGATAATTGAAAATATTGTATAATTTAACAATTATAGCGACGATAATAAGGAAACAATTTAAATTCAAACTAATCGTTATTATAATCCGAAGTAACGAAATAGTTAATATTTGATAGAATGAAATATTAATAGGACTGCTTTTCATGAGATGATATCGTTTTATAGAATTATCGGAACAGAATACATTTGCATAAAAAATTAAATGCAAAATTTAAAGAGGTAAAAATTACCAACTGATGAGTGATGATTGCTGTATCAAAAACTCCCCATCATTCCTACGTTATAGGGTACCAAAATGTTTTTTTTTGTTTGATTTATTTTGCACAACATACGTACCTATATTACAATCTATTCAAGGCAGTGTTGTCCTAAATGGGGCACATAAGATAAGAAGACGCGAATTTGAGTATTGAATACTGAAGTTTTCATTCTTTCGTAGTTTTTGTTCTTGATCCATCGCATCCTGGATCACATTCCATAAAATATGCGCTATGCTGATGAGGACCATTAATTTCGGAATAGTAGCGTCTGTATGAGCATCGCTGTTTCCTTTTTGGGCACGAATTCTGATTTGCAATAGCTTGAACTCCAATAAGCCTTTCCTTATTTTGTAAACAAAATACATTTAAAACACTAATACATCCTTGCCATTATTTATGATTTAATAATAATGACGTACATTGGTTCACATAGAGTTTTGATACGGTTTATGTTTCTATGATTTACTGAGTGATATAGAACAGTTAAACAAACTCTGCCTAAGAGATTCCTAGTGCAAATCAAAAGTTTGTCTGCAATAGAATATAAATTTTCCTTTTCAAACTGAAAAAAGAGTGACTGTAAGGCCAACCAATTTTACAATGGTAAATTTTTGTACTGTTAATTCAATTACTTTTTGTTGAAATTTTAAAACAATATACTGTAATAATTTTAACGAAAAAAAATATTTTGTTGTAATCTTTGGCTCATTCAATATCTTCATAAATAATGGTATAAAAATAAATTCAAATATAAAACTTTAAAGATAACCATATTATTTATTTACCTCAATATATTTTTGCCAAATGTTGATTTTAATTTATTCCTAATGGATTAATCTTAAACATAACATCCCGAAATTGAATTGAAATTATTTTAATTCTCCAAAAACCAAAAAATTATTTGTAGTGGGTTTTGTAACCGGAAATTCAATAGGCTCCTCCCCAATTCTATGTGTTCATTAAACGGACTATAATAATAAATATAAATATAGTACAGGTATTTAATATTAGACTTGAAAGGATGCTTTTGTAATATCCAACAATTATTTTATTACTATGTATTTATAACTATACAGGGTGGCCCACAGAAAATATTCCACCCAGGTTTATGCCATATTCTCCCATACTCCCACGCATGAATGCCGTTGAATTGCTCCAGAAATATGTCTCCGTTAATATTACAAAATTCTTCTATGTTCAATTATTTTTGAGTTATACACCAACATTGAAATTTGTCTGAATTTAATTTTAGTTTGTATCTTGGTGTAATTAAAAATAATTTTAAGATATGCGGTATTAATATTTAAGTTAAATCCAGTGGCGGAATAAGAATTTTTTTTGTGTTCTTGGTTTTAATTTATAACAAAGTTTTTTTCAATGGAAACCATGGCCGTTTAGGCATCACTGGATGTAGAATTTCAATAGCTTGACAAAATTATGTAATTCGATATATTTATTTTTGGGAATAAATTAATGGTCTCCTGGACCACCCGACCTCATACCATTAGACTTTCTGTTATGGAGTTTTATCAAAAGTTTTGAAGAAACACAATACAATCAACGACCTAAGGGAAAGTGTTATTAAATATTTTTGAACAAACCTCAAAATATCAATTATTAATATGTTCTCTTGAATGTTGTCTTTCTCTGATACTAGTCAAGTAATTTCTTTTTTTATTACTACACGTACATTATATATATATATATATATATATATATATATATATATATATATATATATATATATATATATATATATATATATATATATATATATATATTGTGGTAACATTCTGTTAATTGCTCAATATTTGTATTCTATTAGAGCATAATTTCATTTTTATCTCAGTGATTATATTATTTTCATGACAAGAAATATCGATACGTATTACTGTGGGTTATTGTGCGACAGTTTCTGAAATTATTTATCTTTGCATGAATAATTTCAGAACCTGTCGCACAGTTAATGTATATTTTTCCTCTCAATCTGAAAATACTGAATAATTGATGGATTTTATCAAACCCTCATTTTTCAGTTTTTACAACCCTTGATGAAAACACCTATGGTTGGAAACAAAATTAGTTAACTAATACCAATTTAATTGATATCGATTAGAATCTGTCATATGGGACAATGTTCACAATCATGCGGAAATTATTTTGTATTTCTTGTTTTTGCTAACTTGAAAGACACAGTTTTTCTTTTTACAACTAAACGAACGAATCGTATAAATAAAAAAATTAAATTATGAAATAATACAATTATTTATTATTATTATTATCATCAAATATTTTGTTGCTTTTGTGAAATATGTGAAGAGAAAACAATATCAAAACTAGATTATTGCTAAGTATAATTTTCAAAAATCAATTTGGATTTAGAGAGGAGAAGCATACCTAGGGCTGCTTCTTTTCTCACGGGGAAAATTTACCAGCTGTAGGTGAAAGCATGATTTGATATATCTTTAGATCTAGCTATAGCCTTTGAGACTGTCAATCACGTATAATTGTTGTGTCTTTGGATGTCATACGGGAATACTATGGTAGGCTGAAGCTTTAAACTTAAATCCTTAAAACTTGAAATGCTAGCCTTGTCAATAAACTCTGTGCCTCAATGTTATTATGGAAACTACTGTGCGTGGGTTAATCGATATGCTCTCGGAACAAAATTCCCTGTTCTGCAGCTATGATTCGAGCTCTCAGGCGATTAGATTGTAGCTTAGTGACTGACACTACATCAGCACTTCGCCTGTGGTCGAATATCGAGTTTATCTGCTGCTCTCTTTATTGCCTTGATCAATTGTGTACTCATTCTTGCTGTTTCGTGATGTTTTATGAGCCGCAAGAATCCGAGGTCTTAGTAAAAACATAGTGGAGCAATGAGGATAGAGGCATACGTCGAGGGTAAGCGGGCAATTAATATACATATTTTAATACATTTGAAATAGAAGCACACATACTGAAGCGATAAGCGGTCGGTCTCCGCGTGCTTCTACCCTCGTCGCTCCACCATATGTCATATGCCATACTCAGAACCTCTCTACCACGCATAAATTCTAGGGCCACCGTTGATGTGGGAGGTAAACATGAGGGACAGACGATTAAAACTGAAGTCCCATGTATCCGAATTCCGACGATGCAAAATATTTTGACGCCAATGTTCCTCCAAATAATTTAACAATTCATCCGACTTGGCATAAAGTTGATATAGTTTAAATTTTGTCCAATCTCGTAGGTTTTTAACTTCACTTTTTCCATAATTTTTATTGTCTTGTCATTTCGTGCATTTTCAATAAAAATTTAACTTTTATCAGCTTTAAAGACGACGAAACTGCATTTGCAGAGCAAATAATATGCAAACCAAGATTAAATTTTTTTTCTAAAGTCTCTTCTTCCTCTTCCAATCCATATTTTAGTGGATTTCGGAAAGGAAAGTTGGATCTATGTGAATTGCAAACTTCTTGTTCACGGTAATAAAAAATTTTCGAAAATCAGACGCTTGGGACTCCGGCTTTAAGATGCATGCTTCTGTGATTATTCATAGAAAAGATTAGTCTTTAATTTTGCACGGCTTATGTATCAATATACGCGTTGTCCACATAGACGTTTTATAAACACTGTTTATTTAGAGGTATTTATTTATTTTCAACATCGGGCAGTGGGCGTAACGTGATAGACAAGCGACCTCGCAAGCGGGCGCCTGCTATTGGAATCGCGACGATACTAAGCCTTTCCCTCTCAAGATGACGGACAGTCAGTAACTGTTATTAATAGCAGCAAACCGTCCAATTACCTGATAAAAAACTTTAATGTTTTGTTCCCATTTTTATAAAGAAAACAGATTTATCACCTAATACCTACATATTATGTAAGAATATTTTATCATTTAATATTGTTTTGGAATATTTCATTACGTGTTTGAAATATAATATCCTCTTACCGCATACTGTGACAAATATGGCACATGTTTCAAATTCACTATGTAAACCGTTCCCAATAATATTTTTATTCTACTGCATAGTGTACCATATTTGGCACGTTCGCTTTTACAGATCTTCATGCGGTCGGACGTTTTCGCGCCAAATTTACTGTAATAAGGACGTAGTTTGCATAGTGATACCTGATCCATGCCAACAAGCGTGTATGTTCGTTGTACTTGTGTGAAACTTGTAAATTTCGACCTATCAATTCAATATAAATATCTGGGAGAAGGTAAGTGTTTATAGTTTGTATATTCCTTATATCAAGTCAAACCATAAATGACTTTGAGAGATTTGTAGGTTAATAAACATGTACCATATATGGAACAATTCGAGGTAGCAGATGTAATTTATTTATATAGTAATTTTTTGCAGATGGATCCAAAGTCCTTTTGTGGCATCAGAAAATTCCAAATACCTGATGGCAACATCAGCGAAGACGAAAATTTGTCTGATGATGGTGAAGGTTACCTAGAATTCGAGGATGTCTTACTTGAAGAAGCGTCAGAGACTTTTAGTGATGAACAAGGAATTATAGATGATAATGATACAGACATTGACGAACAGTGGGAAAGTGAAGATAACATACCCTTGGCGAGGCTACAGAATAAGAAAATAACAAATAAAAAACAAAAGAAAGAGAAAAAACAGCGAAAACAAGAAATAATATGGCTAGATGACTCACTGAATGTTTCTCAAGAAGATAATGCTTGGATAGATTTTCAGTCTCTTCCGGCAGATATTTGCGAAATGGACCAACCATATCAATTTTTTCTTATTTCTTTACTAAAGACATATTATCATATATAACTGAACAAACAAATTTGTTTTCTGTCCAAGTAAGACCAGAAAAACCCGCTAATAACTCAGAAGATGAAATAAAAGCATTTATTGCTATATGCATCTACATGTCTGTTATACATTTACCTTCTACGAGAAGCTACTGGAATAATACTATGGAAATCCCTGCCGTTTCTCAAACCATGACATGTAATAGATTTGAAGAAATCAAACGTTTTCTTCATTTTAGCAATAATAATGAACAGGTTCCATTTGGACAAGATGGACATGATAAATTTTTCAAAATTCGCCCCTTCCTAGATAAGGTTAGAGAAAGACTGTTGCGAATTCCTAAGAAGGAGCACCTTGCAATTGATGAGCAAATTGTACCAACAAAAACGAGATCGTGCATGAAACAGTATAATCCCAAGAAACCTCACAAATGGGGTTTTAAAGTGTTTGTGTTGAGTGGGGTTTCAGGATTTAGTTACGATTTTGACTTATTTTGTGGAACAACTAAACTTGAGGATCATCACACAGATCTTGGGGCCAGTAGCAATGTTGTAGTGAAACTGGCGAATACTATTCCAAGAAATAAAAAATACAAGTTATTTTTTTGAAAATTGGTTCACTAGCATTCCACTTCTGGTGTTTCTTACAAAAGAAGGCATTTTACCATTGGGAACGGTGCGAATGAATCGTTTACCTAATTGTCAGCATCCAAAAGAAAACTAAATGAAAAAGCGTGGAAGAGGTTCTGTTGTAGAGAAGGTTGCGAAAGTTGATGGTATATCAGTATCAGTTGTTGCCTGGTATGACAATAAACTAGTTACTACTGTATCGACTTATGTGGGACATCTACCTCTCTCTGAAGTGACAAGATTCGACAGGAAAAGTAAGTCAAATATAGTTATTCCCCGTCCAAAATGTATCGAAGTGTACAACAGTTATATGGGTGGAGTTGACCTTCTCGACTCAATATTAGGATACTATAGGATAAAAATACGTTCTACAAAATGGTACATGCGAGTCTTTTTTCATTTCATTGATATAATTTGTGTGAATAGTTGGATTTTGTGGCGAAGAAAAACAGGCTCAGAATTTTATCTGCTCCTCTCTGAATTCAAGCTGGGTATTGCAGAAGTTCTTACCAAATCCCTTTCACAAAGAAAACGTGGACGTCCCAGCAACTCTTTACAATCAAAGCTTGAACTAAAGAAGAAAAAGTATCCCTTTTCGCAAATACCGGCTCCCGAGATTCGCACTGAAAATGTTAGCCACTTACCAAAATGGAATAATGACCGTCAACGAGGCAAATATCCCGATTGTACCGGGAAATCATTTATATTTTGTGAAAAAATGTAATGTACATTTGTGTTTAAATAAGGATCGAAATTGTTTTTATTCATTTCACATCGAATGAAACATTCATGGAGTTAATTAAGAATGAACATTTTATATATATATATATATATATATATATATATATATATATATATATATATATATATATATATATATATATATATATATATATATATATATATATATATTTTTTTTTTCTTTTTCTTTTCTTGTTGCAATCTGTGACATATCTGGCACATGCCAATTTATTGTGATTTTGACATTTAAATTACAATAAAGATTCTTTAAATTATTTTTTCCATGTTCTATATTGCCTTACTTACAAAATATAATTTATCGAAATAAAAATAAAAAATCATGCGGTAAGGGGATATTCTATCTACAGTTTATTTCAAACTTATTTGCAACATAAAAACGTCGGCTTCTTTGATCTCTTTACCTCGTCAAAGAAGCCGATATTTTTTATGTTGCAAATAGGTTTGAAATAACTTTACCACATACATAATTAAATGTCGTCTCTGGAGTTAATCAGTACCTCCCGTTATGACTTATGAACTACAAAACAGACTTTACAACATTGGCCTTTTGGAATACTCATAATTCCTCAACCTTTTCCACCAGAAAATCGCTCACATTTAGAACAAAGCTTAAAATTCTATACGTCAAGTACTTTGTTTCGGATTACTAATATCATCGTTGACCTACTTACTATTTATTGATAAGATGTTGTTAGCATCATCGCTGTTGCCACATATGTATATTCTACTACGCCTATTTCATACATAAAAAAATTGAATACACATTATGTAAATAAAAGTACAGATAATTGATTAATTCTGAAAATAATTACAAATAAGTGTATTAAATCGAATTTCAGTTTTTTAGCGTCTTAAAATTTTTTTTTTCGAAAAATCTATCTGAAGTAATTTAGGACCAAATATAAAAATTTAATTGACATTTTTATTTTAAATTGATTTTGATAGACGCATTATTTAATTAATATAGGAATAATCTAAATTTAACAGTATACATGGCGAGTCATTTATTTTCTGCAGAACATCAAAAATTGACAGAACAAGTGAAATAATGGAAGTTTACTGAAGAAACTTAGTTCCAAAACTTCACCGTTGTTGAGATTTAAATATATTTTCGGTTTATTTTTTGTATCACCGACACTTATTATGGTATCAAACACCAAGCCACAAAAAAGTTTCGAAATAAATCAGGGGTTCTATTTCGATGAACGAAAGTGACCAGTGGCGTAGTACAAAAAAATTTAAGTGACTGACACATACCACAATCTCGAAAAAAATATCACCCTTTTTCAATAAAATAGTTCTTGTATTAATGGTCTCTAAATAATATGCTATATGTACCAAATTTCAAATCGATATCAGAATATATGTCGGTAGTACAAGAAATAAACCGATAATAAATTGAAACTTCAAAATGCGGCGAAGTTTCTTCAGCAAACTGTCATTACTTCGACTTGTTTTATCGATTTTTGAAGCTTTTGAAGATTACTTGAAGTTATATAGATGACATCCTAAAAATCAGTGCAAGAATATTAGGCTCCCAACTGAAATTTGTGAACGTACTACCATTCGCTCGAAATATCCAAATACCAATGATAATAATTTCGACGTTGTTGAATTGGTGGTAACTACGTCAGATGTGTTATTTTTTGTTAATCTCGTTGGCTTTAAATAGCCAGTGAGTTTCCAAAAACCTTCTTTCTTTTTCTGTCAAGAAATTAATAAACAGTATTGCCGAAGTATAGACTTTTGTTAAAGCACATTTAAAGGGGTTAGAACCATAACGATATGTACCGAAACGTGAAACTGGTGATTGACAATTAGAAATTCTGGGCTCAAATTAGATTAAAGTGTTTTGTGTATTAAATTGACAAATTAGTATAAAAATATATTCATGTGAATATTTTGATTCATATGATCCCCAAAACATAAAATAATCTAATTTTTTTGTATTTGAAGCATAAGAGTACAAGTGAAATTTTTAATAAAATAGAGTTAATTGCACACTTATTTTGTAAAGTTAAGGAAGAAAACATTTTATTATTTTAAATTAAAAAATAACATTCTTAAAAGGACTTTCATCATAATCAGACTCAAATATGTTACTGTAATGATCAAGTTCCCCAGGAACACTCTCATTTGCATTCTCAGCCTCCTCAGCAACATTTTCATTTACGTTCTGAATCTGATTCGTTTAATTAACACTACGGTTCCTTTTATTTTTTCCTTTCTTGGAGTTCTTCTTCATTTCCTCCTCTTCGTGCATAATATTCATGTAGAAATAATGGTGTATTGGTGACATGTATGGTAAAAGCGAAATCAAATTTTGCCACTTTTCTACTGATGTCTAAGGCAGCTCCTTTAGATTAGTACATTAATGTTTATTATAGGTCTGCATAAATTTTTTCGATGTGGAAAATAAAACATGTGGCGTCTGCAAGTATTTTAAGTCATGGGTGAAGTGATGGTCACTTTCAACCTGAACCAAACTATGTCCCTCCATTTATGAGGTTCAAATTTTTCTTCTGAACTGACTTCTTTTTCCGTGATACTTTTTAGTTGTTTGTGAAGCAGATGATTCATATGAAATAGTGTCATACTGGGATACTCCCTGATTGGTAAATTTAGGGTCTTTCATTATGTCGTTCAGCATGGAAAAAGAAATAAAATCTTGATTTTTATTTCATACACTACAGAAGTTTTTGAGGTCGCTTTTAAGATGTCGATCCAATGTTGTGGGATTAATATAATGGGTATTTTTCTTTCTCATTTCGATTAATCCAAATGATCTGTCATATTCCATGTAACTATGACCTGGCATAAACAATTTATGATCTATGATTTTTAATTGGAACACTGCACTAAGTACATAAACAGTTTAGTAATGTTTTTATCTTTGTTTTGTCCTCCGCATGAATCGCTGTAACAAATTAGGTGAGTGACACTTTCTGGCATATCTTGATGAATTTTACTTAACAGGGAGCTACTTCCAATGATCCACGTGACGGTACAGTTTCGTTCCATATATACATGTAAGATTTTTTGGATGTGAGGTCGTAAATGCACAAATTATCTCCACAGCTGTTTGAGATGGTAAATTTTATTTGTCGCGAGAAGGGATGTTGATAGTGTTTTTTTATAAATCAAAGCAAACAATACGACAGTTCTTCAGCGTAGGCGATATTTGAATTATTCAATTTTACTACATTTTGTACTTTTCTTTGGTGGAGTTCTAATTCGATTTTAGATTTACCCACATTTTCGTTTGGACCAGACTTTATCAGGTTGTTCAGTTGTCACAAGTGTGGCAAATGTCGTTATGGGGTCTGTGGAATTTTAAATTGAAGTGGCTGCAAAAAATATTACGGTAGTATGATCCTTTGGCTAAAATTTTCTCTAATTTATTACACCATTCGCAGTACAATTTGTGCATAAGGGCAACATTGAGTTGTGGTGAAAGATATCTCGAAATCTCGTTTTGCATCCTTGAGTAGTGACTCTTGTATTTTGAGAATAGTTTTATGTGTGTTATCACCTCGTTATTCCATTAATCGGGAATTTTATTGCCCGGTGGATGTTTTCCTCGTTTGTTACATCCTGCAATTCTCCTTGGAGTTATTTTTTTACAAACAGTTCTAAATCTTCTATTTGTGATATCTAGAGTCTATAAAAATTTTTTACATACTCTAAATTTCAATAGACTGATTTTTGTTACGAAACTTTTTCCGCTAACGGCACCTTGCTTTTTCCGAGCTGGTACATTTTTCGTTATACAAGATGGGATGAAACTCGTTTGCAGAGAGGTTTTTGGTTGCTTCGAAAATAGTTTCGGATAACATTGTCTATTATTTCACTTTGTTAATTAATACAAAAGCATGGATTGTTTCAATTTGTAAATCGGTTATATGGGCAAACTAAACATCCAGATTTGCTGGGTAAGTTGTAATTTATAATTTCTTCTATTAACGAGCTCGTGTTTGAAGGTTAACTTTGAATAATTTTTGTTCATGATTTATTTTATAAGTTTTGGTACTTACGCAAAAGGTACTCATCAGTTTGTTTTATTTATTTTTGGTTTTACTAGACAGAATAGTTGAAATTAAAAACAACATTATTGAGTCAGTCGTACTGAACATAATGTGCATATTATCTTTTTGTAATCCAAGTTTCAGCGTTTTGGCAAATAGCCGGGAAAATAATTGTTTAAAAAGATATATGTTATACTTATCTGTGATAAGATTTGTAAAAGTTAGTAAATAATAATTACCAAAAAAAAATTTTTTTTTTCAGTTATTATTTTTCATTCCACTCTATATTTTAAACTTTTACCATGAAGAGGAACTTAATTTGTTTTTAAATTATTCTCACCTAAGGGGAATTTCCACTATATAATTTCAATTATTGTGTTCTCTGAAGCCATTAATGTTTATTACATTAAGGTTTACAAGTTTAGTTGCTTTGAATTCTTTAAATGAGCTGGCTACCCTGATGAAGCTCCGCAAGCAGAAACACGTGTCGGTAGATATTTTAAAGTTTTTTAAAGTGAGTGTTCAACTGATGAGGACCTTTTATTTTATTTATTTTTGGTTTTACTAGACAGAATAGTTGAAAATAAAAACATTATTGAGTCAGTCGTACTGAACATAATGTGCATATTATCTTTTTTGTAATCCAAGTTTCAGCGTTTTGGCAAATAGCCGGGAAAATTATGGTTTAAAAAGATATATGTTATATTCTGTGATAAGATTTGTAAAAGTTAGTAAATAATAATTAGCAAAAAAAAATTTTTTTTTTCAGTTATTATTTTTTATTCCACATATTTTAAACTTTTACCAAGAAGAGGAACTTAATTTGTTTTTAATCTTTTATATCCTTTGTAATAACAATATTTGCTACCCTATTATATAAGCAACAACAATATAACCTTATAAAAAGGTGTAGAGGAACAAATTTAATAAAAATATTTAATGTAAAAAATATGTGGCTGAAACAATTATAAGGCTGAATCATGTTGAATGAGTATTAAATTTAACCATAAATCTACAAATTGTCAGTTCTGTAATGATACAACATGGCTGCGATAAAAAAGATTACATTGAGTTGGACAGTCGTAAATGTAAGAAGGGAAAATCCAGCAAATGAAAATTGATGTAAAGTGATCGTATCCCGCCCTTCTAAGTTGTTTGATATTTCAACACCTGAGTTTTATTTTATGATTTCAATGAAAAATTTATCAGGACTGGGACCGAAAACTTGATCAGATACATAAAAAATGAAAAAAGAGAATTTAGTTTGCACCCTCATTGTTCTCTCTAATAAAATTTTCAAATATTAATATATGAAGCAATTACTATATATTTTTAATTTAATTAACAAACTATGTATGAACAGTACTTGTAACAAATAAATGTGAATAAGCACTTTAAAGGTCTTTACCCCACAACAATATCCAATTAAATTTATTTATTGATTTACAAAGGTGTTTCCGTCTCCAGTTTAATGTCAGACAATGTCCACTGCCTAACACTGTTTCGTCTTGGGTTCGTACATAGAAATAAAAAGCCAAGTGTCAGATGGCGGTTCGTTTGTAATGTTATCAATGAAGAAAGGCTAATAAATGCGATTATTCGTAGCCCAAGAAGATCCGTAATTCTCCAATACTCGTCTAGTTATACAGATAACCCCAATTTACTAATGAGTCGCGAAATTTTCCAAATATCCCTGGCCCATCGAAGTATCAGGCATTCGTAGATAAATTGACAATTTACAGAAAGAATAATTCAGGCAGGAATTCGGATACAATCTGTAAATTACGGTTACAGTCGGTAAAATGCGGAAGTAATTTTTACAACTGCTTACGGTGGAGCACACTGGATATCTGGAGCTGTTGTTTATTGCTCTACTGCTGACGAATTGCAGAACTGACTGTTCTGCTCGACGCGTGAGATTTTATTCCCAAAATCGTGACGCCTCAGTCACGTGGCTCATGCGCGTCTAGTTGAATTTTGGCCGATGCGCAAATTGCAACGTATTTTAACTACGGCTCAGCTCAATGTTCATAAACCAATTTCCTGCGTTTTTTTAATATAATCGAATGTTTAATAAATATTCTAAAGCTTTCTCATAATTTTAAAACTATGTTTCCAATATAAATTACTGAAAACCGTAACGAATTAATATTTAAAATAAATCAATATTATTTCATTCTCTAAATTATTTAATAACAGAAATATGTTTTCCATCAATAAATGTTTTCTTTCCTAAGGCTAATTCTGGTATAAATTAAAATTCTACCAAAAGGCGTATTTTTAAATGTACCGGGTGATCTTAAAAGGCAAGACAATGGTTGTTTATAAATAAGATAATTATATTAACTAAATTACTGACATTAAAATTCGCTTTTAATTAAATTAAATTGAATTAAAATCCTTTCCTCTTACTTTAATTAAGTGGGCGTTATATAATATAAACACAATAAGTAATTTATCATTAAGATAATAAAATAACTAAGATAATCGACTAAAGATGATATGGCGAGTTTTCTAACCAACATATATAAAACTCTGGATGGAAGTAAACTCGCCATTTGCATCTTTGTCCATTTAGCTAAAGCCTTTGATACAGTATCTTATACAAAGTTATTAGAAAACATTGGATTTAGGGGAAATGTGCATGAGGTTAGGTGTAGGTATTGGTAATGTTGTAAGTTCCAACATAACCGTAGAATATGGAGTACCCCAAAGGACAGTACTGGATCCTCTATTATTTAATATATATTTAAATGATCTGTTTAACCTCAATACCCATGGTGAAATAATTATTTTTGCGGATGACACTGCTATATTGTATAAAGACTCGACTTGTGTACAATTATAACGAGGAATTGAACAAGACTTTGTTCGATTGATTGGTTCAATAGCAAACTACTGACCATACATTTTAAAAAACATTCTTTGTACCATTTAATTGCTACCAAGATACTCTACCGGAATTCAATAGTCTAGAACAGTATAAACCAAGAACAAATAATAATATCGACTCAAAATAAAATAAAATATCTAGGGATAATTATCGATAGTCATTTGCGCTGTAACTACCATATTGACTATGTAGTACAAAAGATTAGGGGACTGCTAGGGAAATTTAAAACATACAAACAAATATTTAATGAAAACCAATTGAAAACCTTTAGTTTTAATATTCGTTAATACTAGGTACATTTTTTTTTGAAAAAAAAAATTCCATTTATTTTCAGAAAAATGCCGAATAGTCGAACATTAGCAATACTGAATTTGGCCAGAAAACCGTATAATATTCATGACAATAATTATAATCCAAATGAAGGCACCAATAGTTCCATCAAAGTATACAATGTTTTAGATAAAGAGAATAGCGAAAAAGAAATCTTATTTAAATATACAAAGTGCAATAGAAAGAGATAATATACCTAGGGAAGTTTTGAATGAAATTCCCCCTGAATCTATACCTATAAATAATGATAAGTTGCCGTTTGGAAAAAATTACAAACTGAGGAATGGTGAAAAAACTTTATTAATTCTTAATATTCCCGAAGTAACTGATACATTATTTGATAAACCAGGTGTAGAAGATATTCATGAAGGAATAGAGAACAGAAGTAATATGAACCAAAGAATTAACCAAATAGCACAAGAAATGTGTGATGAAATTAATGTTAGTGGAATCGATACAGACGTTAATGAACTTGGGTTAGATGTTAATGAACATTTAAATGCATTTAAAGGAAGTTATAATGCTGATATAAATAAAGGAAAATATTATGGTATAACAGGTTTAGATTTGATACCTGAGAAAAATTATGGTAAAGCAGAGACTGAAAGTGAAAAGAACGCTAAAGCAGCAATAGATGACAGTGAAGAAACAAGGGGCAAGGGCGTTTGCAAATAATAACATGACTGATCTAGATTGAAACATAGAGAGAAGTTATAATCAAGAGGAAATTGAGAGAGAGAATACAAATTCAAAGAAAAGTTCTAGTGAAGAAGATGTTGAAAACATACAAGAGGACAAATAATAATGTAGACTAAAAACGTAAAAGAAGAAAACGACATTTTCTTTCTGAGGAAACATGGAACGAAATGATACAGATGAAGAATCGAGAAAGAGGAGAAAAATACTTAGGCAGAAAAAAAATGAAGATAATACTTGGAGTTATGATATAGAAATAAAGAAATAACACTGAAAGGTAGATGTAACTGCAAATTGGTGTTTAGAAAAGCAGAACAGAGGGCCGCTTTCAATCGCATCCTTTCATCACGTTTTTGATGAATTTACCAATATTTACTCTCAAAAAAGATGAATGCGATGAATGTGTATCACAGAGAAATGGAAATTTATCAGATGAAGCTTATACCATACATCAACAAAAGAAGGATTAGGCTCGAGAAGAAAAAAATAGATAAAGATTCCATCAATAGAGTGTTTTGCATGGATCTACAGTCAGTCTTATTATGTATCGGATCCAATGTTTCGTCAGTTTATTTTAAAATGAAGTTAATAGTCCATAATTTCACCCTTTATGAAATGAAAACATCTGAAAGTACCGTTACTTATGGCATGAAACCGCAGGGGGAGTCACAGCGAATAATTATTCTTTTATTGTTTGTAAATTTTTAATGGACCAGGTTATAACAACTTTGACACCGGGGCAAAAAATTATCTTATGTAGCGATGGTTGTGCATTACAAAATCGTAACAATATTTTAGCTAATGCTTTACTTAACTTGTCTATACTTTCTCAGATCACAATCGAACAAAAGTTTGTAGAGAAAGGCTATACCCAAATGGAAGTCGATTCTATGCATTTCATAATCGAACGCAAATTGAAAAATCAAAAAATAAACTCGCTGATTATGTAGGCCACAACTTTTGCGATACTTTGACATATAACTAACTTGTGATATGTTTTATATTATATAACAATTGTTGTATATTTTTAATGTATTCACATAGTTTTTTTAAGTTCTAATTTTCATTTTTATTTTTATTTTTATAAGATGTTTAAAATAACGAATAGATTATGCACCCTACCCTGTATAATAATTTTTCATTATTTTTTACATAAAAAGAAAATAACGTTAATGACAATTAATTTATTTAAAATAATTTTTGTCAATAATGAAATGCATGACGTAGAAATCTGACAACACAGGTTATTTTATAGACTTGTAATTACGCTACTAGTTCGGAGAATTTCTGCTTGATTAAACATTAAACATCACTACAAGGAGCTTGTGCACCATTAAATCCCAGCTTTGTGTTTACATCTTCTCTTTAATGATTCCTCACAATTGACAGGAAGTGTTGAGATATTTCTGAACTTTTTGCTGCTGTAGTAATGAAAAACTACGTATAAGTAAAACAAAATAATTTTTGCCACATAAATATCTCATAACAGAAATTTTATTTTGCTTGTCGAAAATAACAAATTTAATTTAAATCAGCCCCAAGTTTTAAAGTCAATTTCTGAAAACATATTATGTTTAAAATATACAGTGTGGATTCGCATCTATTTATCTTTACTTTATTCACGTTTATTTTCATATAAATCATCTAGGTAGCTCAGTAATTCGGTGTACATAGGTCAACCAAGTAGATCATTTGAGATATGAGACACAGAACATATTTATGCCTCGAATTCAAAGACATGCAAATTTTCAACAAATAAATTCGTTTGACAGTAGTATTCCTTTTCTGTAAGTTGCGGATAAGGTTCGCCGACATGCCTCAACAGTAATGTGATGTTTAAGTGCGAGGAATAAGGAACAAAGGCATAAATGTTGTAGAAATACCTAGACTTGTCGAAAAACCTTTGAACATGAAGACCACCTCTTGGAATTGTGGCCCTAAGGAACCGTTTCGATACAACCAGTGGGACAAATTCATTCACTTAAGGCGCAGAAGGGTTCGCCGTGAATGTGAAGAAATGTCAGATATTTAGTTTTGTGTGGAGCAGGAGACAGCAGTTACAGACCGAGCCAAGAGGTTATAGTGCGGGGTGTAATAAATAGCATGTGGACGCAAGCGCCCCTTAGTTTTTCAAGAAAGGACATGGATCCACAAGACTACACCCACACTCAATAATGTTGTAAATAAAAGATTACTAAATATATCAATTCACTATTATTTAGTACAACCTAGAACTTATCTACAGCTGAAAACATGGTGCTGTTTTATATCTAGATATTTATTTTAACTTTGTAGTCGAACAGTAAAATATTTGTATCTCTATCCGGAGTTCCAGGTTCGATTCCTTAACGAGGGGATTTTTTTTTAAAGTACAAATTAATGCTACTCAACGCTAACGGTTAACTTGACGATGCGGTTAAACAGTTAATACGGCTAAGACGGCAATAGCAATGCCATGAGATGCAGGCGCCAAGGCGAAAATGAACAGGTGCAAGAACAAATTCGAAACTTCGTTAGCATCGAAAGAGTCTTAAAAATACACGAGTGATAATTCCCGCCCTGCCGGAGAACACAAACGGCCGCCAGATGACTTACCTGACTGAGAGGCAAAACGTTTTTGCTAACCTTTGAAATTATTAATAATCAAAACAGTGTCAATGATCCAGAACGTAAAAACAAAGGTATGCAAATAGAGTGTTCCATTAGTGCTATTGATATTTAATATGAATAAGAAATAATAGACAGGAATTAAACATTTTCATGAAGCACAGACCTTTAAAATATCTTTCTACGTACAGTTGAGAAAAGCAATGTTTTTCTTTAATGGATTAATTTTCTTCAGTATTATTTAGATTCTACGTTAAATTCGATTTGCAGATTTGATTTGATTCGATAGTCTGATTCAATTAAAAATGCCGATTCGATTTGAAATGTCGACTCGATTCGATTAAATAGGCTGATTCGATTCGATATATCCAATAATTTTTCTCATCGATTCGAATCGATGTATCGATTTTTTGTTCAGACCTATTTCTAAGTCCAAAATGGTCCTACGGGGATAATGGATCTGCTCTAGAATGGGTGTCCAAGATAGACAAAACTTGTACTTATCAAAATGTCCAAATAAATTGTTCTGATTTGATTTTATTTAAATACTGGCCTGCGAAGCCTCTCAAGGTAAGGTACTTCGAGGTAACTTTAGGGATGGAGGAGGTTGTATGAATATGGATATGGGAGGTTGTGGATGTTAAAATTTAAGTTAATTTAATTTAATTTAATAAAAAAAGGATATATTTACTCAATATTTTATATACTGTCTATAAAATGAGAAAAATGTTGTAAAAATAGTACTTAAAAAATGAGTAGTAGTTAATAAATCGTTTATGATTATCTCATAAAATGAATTCGTGAAGGATACGTATTATGTTGGGATATATACAATATATGCCTCTTCTCTCTGTTGTTTCCTCCTTATTCACGGTCTATTCATATGAATGCCTGTACACAATATCTTGAAAAACCTTTGGACAAGAAGGCGTGTAGCCCAGCCTATTCATTTCGTTGATTACTGTTTTTTGCTACTTGTCTTATTGCCTATTCTTTAGTTAGGCATAATTTATTTGCTTGCTTTGATCAATTTGTTTTTCACGTTTTCTATATATATCCTCTTCGGGTCAGTGGCGTTGTCAAAGATTAATGGTCCAAACTAAAGAAGTGACTAAATTATATTTTTAGTCCGCTTAAATAATAAAATAATAATAATAATAAATCAATCTGGTTACGTTATATTAAAATTTTCGAATAGTTTCCAAACCCATTACCTGTCTCTAGAGGCTAATAGAGAATGTCGCTCTATGTAGATAGATAGTCGACTTTCTTAGACGCAAGTAAGACGATATGGAAATAGGTGCAATTCTTTCTTCAAAACAATAGGTGCTAACTTATCAATGAAAATAGTTTAGTTAAAATGCATACTTTGCTTACCTCAATACCTTAGCAAATACATTAACAAAATCTGTTTATTGTCGTGTTGTGACCTCCTGTAGAGTTAATTCAGACGCTTCGCAAAATTCTTTTATTTTAGAGCCAATATTTCATTTGCATAAACATACATATTTGTGCAAAATGAAAGGATGAAAATAAATATTTATTTAAAACAAATTAGGGATCCTCTTCCAGGTAAAAGTTTCAAATATGGAAATGAAAATGTAATAACGCTAAAAACTATTTGCTAATTATTATTTTTTAACTTTTACAAAATTTATCACAGATAAGTATAATCCAAGTTTCAGAGTTTGGCAAATATCCGGTATAATAATTGTTTAAAAAGATATATGTAATACTTATCTGTGATAAGTTTTTGTAAACATTAGAAAATAACAATTAGCAAAATTTTTTTAACATTATTATATTTTCATTTCATTCCATAAATACTTATAAAAATAATAAGAAGAAAAATAAAAATAGAAATACAATTTTTGTATTTCAATTTTTTTCGCAAATTTTTAACTGTAGCTTTTATTTTAGATGTTGAGCCGAATCTTTATATTTAGCTAAGCACCAAACCCTTATTTTCTCCAAATGTTGTTTTTGTTGTCGAAAAGCAGACAAGGCCAACAAAATAATTTTAGCAAACTTGGACTGCTACACAATGTATTTTTTGTAAACCTATTATATGATTTCCCGTTTTTCCAATTGTTTTTTTTTCCATTTGGATTGAAAGTAAATTAATTGCATACCCACAAATTAAAATACATTTTTATCATCGTCCTCCACCGAAAAAATGTTGTTTCAATTAAATTACATATGGGATCATTAGAGGATTCATTTTAAAATTTAAAGGTAGTACAGAGACACCGTGAATATAATGCAAAGATGTAATAAGCACAAGTGAAGGGACAAGTAACTGACACACGTATACTATTGACTTAACTCCCACCCATAGTCTATAGGTTTGGTCGTAGAGACGATTTGTGATAATATTCTGACTATAGAGATGCGATTATTACGAGAGATATACAATAGCAAACGTTCTGATTGAACAAGCACATCTCTACAACAATGTGCGCATGCTTTTGATAGTTTCAAACGGTTGGAAACTGCTCTACGAACAAACCTAATATTTGGATGTAAGAAAGCAGCGTTACGTCACGGTTACCATAGCAGCGGAGTTTACAAGTGCAGACGTACAACTCACAAAACGCTGTAGTAGTATCTATAGCTTATAAGCAGGGTCAGGAAACTACCATAGTCTATAGGTTTGTTCGTAGAGACGATTAGTGATAGTTTTCTGACTATAGAGATACGATTATTACGAGAGCTATACAATAACAAACTTTCTGATTGAACAAGCACATCTCTACAATAATGTGCGCATGCTTTTGATAGTTTCAAACGGTTGGAAACTGCTCTACGAACAAACCTAATATTTGGATGTAAGAAAGCAGCGTTACGTCACGGTTACCATAGCAACGGAGTTTACAAGTGCAGACGTACAACTCACAAAATGCTGCAGTAGTATCTATAGATTATAAGCAGGGTCAGGAAACTACTTCCGAATCCAGGACCAGTAACTACTACTGCCTCATGTGGTTAATAGAAGGACATACATAAGAACGACATAAAAGTAAAAGTATAAAATGTAATGTTCTGTAATTATATGCTTCTGAAAGAGTGGTCGTGAATTAAATCATATGTATACCTTGAAGAAAGTTCGTTTTCGTCCTCGAATGTTTAAATTTCACACTGGAGCGGAAAAGTTGAACTTTCCTCTCTTGTACAATAGTCTAGGTTTATTTTTTCAAATTCGAATTCTTAGAAGAAAATCATATTATTTCTTTTTGACAACCTATGCATTTAGAGTAATTCGACCCCGCCGATACCGAAAATTTCGGTTGTCATCTCGAATTCAGTGGCTAAAACACTTTGTTTGTAAGGTCAAAAAGCAGAGATAAAAAAAAATCTCGAATTTAGGGTTGAACCTTCCCAGAGACAATTCTAAAGGTATATTTTCTCACTTTATAGAGAATATTTCCTTATGTTTTAATTAATTGAGAGAAAAAAAGTCAAGAGATTTTGTTATGGCTAATTATTTTATTGATTTTGTAAAACATTCTTCATATTAAACCCCCATTGCATGCCAATGATCTAGTGAGATTATAACTTTATAAACTTCTTTAAAAAGAAAATTATAACCTTTCAACTCTCTTGGCATTTTTCTCTGATTTCACTCCTTACCGAGATATTACCGAGAGAGTGAACCAATGTACACATAGGGAGGCGGTTTTCGGGTGATTCAACTCTAAATTTGAGACAACAACCAACATTTTCGGAATCAGCGGGATCGATTTTCTCTAAACACGTAGGAGTAACATGATTTGCTTCTAACGGTAATTTCCGAAGGCTTTTTAGAAAATTAAGCCTAGACTACAAAATTTAGACCATGCATCGTTGGTGTCGTCTCGTAAATTTATGTGGCATACACATTTCCATTTATAAATAAATTATTTTATTGATCGTGATATGAAAAATATAAATAATTTTGCAAATGCCTTACGCCCATTTAAAAGAAAATGAGGATTCTAAGGATTATATGTAATTGATTATAGGATATTAGAATTTACATAAAAACAAGCAAAATTCATAATAAACTGCACGTTTATTTTTGTTCAAATCCACTCTTGCATGACTATTGCACTTAAACATTTATTTCATCAGTTTTATTTCGAGTCACTACTCTTGAACCTCATAAATATTTATAATCATATATTGCGACATACTGTTTGACAAAGTACCAAAGCTAGGTAAACGAACATAAAATATTTGGCCTGAGACGCCTAAATTGAAATATCTGCTGGTAAATTGCGACAGCTTATTTAATGTTCCTCGTAAAAGTGGGCAGACGTCTTCATGCATATTGCAAACATGGCACAGTCAATAGGCAATATCTAGGATTCCTAGAGGATCGATAAGCCACTGGCGTAATACACATACTTTGCATATTGAAAATGTTCTGCTGAGGGAGGAGAGAGAATAAACAAACTCGTTTGCATAAAGAAGGATCGTTTCCGATAAGTTTGTGTGGGATGAAAGAGAATATCAAAGCTTATGGGTCAGGAATACATGTAGGCTATTTACCGGTGACCACGAAAAGAGATATCCCGTTTCTTTATTTTTAAAACAAAAAATTTAAATGTACTTTCCAGTTATTGAAACTACGCATTTAGAAACATTTTCAATTTCACTATAATTAATTAATAAATACTGTAATTAAATTATGTCAAATCTCTACTTACAGATTTTTACCATGCAATCTTTACAATTAAATTGATACCGGAAGTCGATTGTTGAGATTTTGTAACATTATTAATTGATTGCTGGATACCTTTCCATTATTTTCAATGTATTAATTTCCTCTTAAAGTACGGGGTATACCAGACATCAGTGTTGCCTTACGTCCTCGAAGATATTGAGTTCGTTGTCGAGAACGAGAAATGCCTGATTTACTGGAACTACTCGTTTCCGACGGTCAGGATAATTCAAGCCAACTAGCCTGACAGTCCTCCTCGACCATCAACTCAAGGTGATGTATGTCATCGAGTTCTCGGCATCTGCGGAGAAAAACATCACCTTGAAGGAGGAGGAGAAACGGACCAAATATCGCGATCTCCGGTACGAGCTCCAAGTGCTGTACCCGGGCTATTCGGTCAAAATGGTCATCCTAATAATCGGTGTACTCTATTCCGTTTCCGGAATCTACAATCACTAACCCTGCGGGATGCGGGGAGTGACTGTAGTTAATGTGCTGGTGCGACTCTCATGAGGCGTCGGAGGCCACGGGAGGACTGTCCAGCGACGGGCAAAAAAAATAGTACACTTTATTCAGTGTACATTGAAATTGTACATATCATAAAGAAACATATAAGGCGAAGTTCAGATGTGCACACGTGCTGCACATCTGTTCTTTCACTTAACCCGAAAAAATAATAGTTATCTTTAACAAAGAATAAACTTAAAAATCGTCATGTCACTGTATCGTTCGAGCTTTATTGAGAAACCAAGAGTTCTTGTTTGAATTTGTTTTTAAAACTATTAAGAGATAAAGATGTGAGGGGTGCCGTAAGAGAGTTATAGAACTTTGCAATATTACTACTGTAACATCTTTCAAACAAAGCAATTTTGTGAATAGAAGGGGTCATATTACCTTTAAACCTAATATTTAAATTATGAAGATCAGTTCGAAACCTAATTTTCTGGTAGAGATAAGGAGTACAGTTCATAATAATTTTTATATAAAGGGTACCGCGATGCAAAGGCGTGAATTCTTCATATTTAACCAAAGCGTTTCTTTCAGTTTGTAACTAATAGGATTTCATCTCCTGATACCATAGATGAATCTAAGGCAATAATTTTAAATTTTTTGTATGCGTTGAGCTGTGGTAGCCATTTAACATGGACCGTAAACTGTGTCATCATAGTTAGAAATAAAGTTTGACATAATACTGTTTTCAACTTAATGTTTAGCAGATGTCTACAATTATATAAAATTTTTAACCTAGATATAGATTTTTTTATGCAGTTTGAAATATGCTTATTAAATCTAAGGTCTGAATCTACAGTCAAACCTAAAACTTTTACCTCATCTTTTACTGGTATATCGATATTATTGATATTAATTTTTACATCTTGCAGGAGACGCGATCTGTAAGTATGTCTGCCAAAAAACATTGCTGCACATTTGATGGGATTTAAACGGAGAGAATGTTCTAGAGATATTTTATAAAGTATTTCTAAGTCATTATTAATAATACTACAATTATTTCGAAGATCATTTGGGTCAAAACTATAAAACAATTGCGTGTCGTCTGTATACATTTGGATCTTACAATAGTTTAAAAACGTTGGAAAAAAAGATGTGTAAATTGTAAAAAAGAACGGGTCTTAACATAGAACCTTGGGGCACCCCACATGAGATATCTATAGGATTGGAACATTTGTATTTAAGCACAAGGTTTTGTCGTCGCCCAATTAAATAATTATTGATAAAATTGACAGCATTCATATCAAATCCAATGAATTTTAAAATTTGTAATAAGATATTATGTTGAATAGTATCGAAGACCTTTGAGTAGTCGAGCAACACCAAAATAGAACATAAATTAGAGTCAAATGAACTAAGCAAATGATCTGTAATATTTAGTAATGCAGTAGCATAGCAATGCCTCTCCCTAAATCCAGACTACTCATCTGGGAGTATTTTATTAGTACTTAAGTGGTCAGTAATATGAGCTTTAACTATATATTCAATAATTTTAGATAAGACAGGCAAAATGCTTATCGGTTTTAAATCAAGGAAATCTTTGTTGATTTTAGGGAGAGGAATAACATATGCCATTTTCCATGCCATGGGATAAACCGAATTTTTTAAACAAAAATTCACAATTTGTCAAATTTATTTTAAAATAAAAGGACAACATAAGATAATAAAATCAATGTGCATACCATTTGACCCAACAGCTTTGGATTTTATATTGAATAAGTATTTACATATGTCTATTTCAGTGAGAGTTTTAAATGTAAGAACAGAAGTTATATTTTACTTCCTCACCCCTCAAAGTGAGGAAGTTATGTATTCGTGAAAAAAAGTTTGAAAATTTTTATTGCATTTCTGGACGAATCTCGACGAATTATGACGATACACAAAATTTCAGACAGAAAAAAAATATTTGTTTGTGTATGTGTGTGTGTGTCTGTCTGTGTGTGGTTCGCGATAGCAGCTACAGTGTTCGTTGATGAGCAAAATCGGTCCCATTGTCTAAAAAAAATATTAGTGACATTCCACCAATATGACTTTTTTGAAACGTCAAAATGTGGATCTTTTGAAACGTCAAAAAATGTGACTCTTTTGAAACGTCAAAGTGACTTTTTTTGGAACGTCAAAATGTGACATTTATGAAACGCCAAAAAAATATGACTTTTTTGAAACGTCAAAAATTACTTTTATTATAAACTCCACAGCACGTCGAATTTTATTACGGTGAGGAATTCTGATCCCCAAGCAATTGGCAGCGGTTTTCTTTTATATTATTATGATAATTAAGATTATCAGATGTGTTATTTTTTGGTATGGAGTTTATAAAATGATTGTTTATTAAGTCCACATGTGCGAGAACAGACGGAAGATTTGTAATTTGTTTTTTATTGTAAATATTAAGTTGCAGGTTTTAAATGGTGCATGAAAGTCCATCAAAACAGTGACATTCTCATTTAAAAAATTTACTTTAAAGTCTATGTTATCCAAATCATAAATATTATCCCACGGTATGGATTGTAAATAAATATGAACATAAATTAATGCATGATTTGTAATATCAGACACTGAAGTGGTACCACAAATATATGATCACTATATATATCATATATCCTGCCCCCACAACAAAAATAAAACAAAATGTACTAACTTTTTTAAGTTTGTCCCTAATGATATGATATTTTTAAAATATCTTTAAAACTGGAACGAAATTATTACTAATAACAATAATTATGCAAGTACAAGCTTCCCTATAAAAATGAAAGAAATAGAATTTATTTAAAATTACGCTGATTGCATATCAATTAAAAATATAATTTGCATTGTGTTAAATTACAAGAAGAAGATGCATTTTAATATGAATACGTACTTTTTATATTATACACATAAATATATGAATAGATTACTTAATTTTATGTAGTTTTTTTTAACATTCAATTAATTTATTATTTATTTGTATATTGGTCGGGACTTGGTAACTGTAAATAAGAAGCTATATTTTTTGACATACTTTCGAATGAATTTATTCCTACAGGTTGCCTTGTGCATTTCTCATTCCTATAGGCTGCGAAAAATCTCCCATATCCAACATTCTGAAGTCTAAGATTTACGTAGTTTCTAAGCTGATTTACTATATTCAATCCTTTGATGTCTCCAGCTGTTACAAAGAACTTTCCGGCGATTTTTATTTTCGTGGTAGTCATATAAAAAGAAAGGGTTTCCTTCGACCACAACCACAGTAAGGTTTGTGAGCTCTTCTCTTCAACAAGCACCAGCCAATGAAATTGTAACTGTTATCTACCAAACATACCTAATTAGCAAAATGGGGAAAATTTAGAAAACGTAATATGCTACTCTTAATAACAGATATTTTTCGTCGTCAACCTCTCTTAGGAATTTGAAACGTCCTGTTTGATAAAAACCCCTGGATTTCTTTCCTTGATATAAAGTTTGTATACTTACTAATGTCGAAATTTTTTCTTATAGTACAATTCGCAGCATAGTTACTCCACAACGAGGGGATGAGGTATGGACATCCGTTTAATTTCCGATATTCGATCAATGAAGTTAAGCAGCACTGATCGAGTCCGGCAATTAGATGGATGAACGATAGCTCGTCTAACAGTCGGTAGGCTGTCAACAGACAATCCCGGGAATGCCGCCCAGGAGGTTTGCCACTCTGCTAGCGGTGCAGGCGGGCAGGCCATGGCGGTGGGTTAGTTGACAGTCGAGGACCGTGGTTCGAAGTCCACGCTAAACTGTACGTCCCTATGTAAAAAGGGCCCATTGTGGTCTACTTGCCTAATAATATAAGTAGCTACTACTACTACTACTACTCCACAACGAAGAGAATTTTTTTAACTGGATTTTTCTTGGAGGTGTGTACGAAGATTAGCAATATTATTCACTTGCTTTCCTCGTGATCGTAGACCAACTCATATTTGGCACGCGATATTTCTGGCAACAATTACTTTTCTTTCGGCGTTTACAGTGTCTTCAATAACCGACAGAATATTATCCGAATCACTCATTTTAACTAACACTAGTGATAAAACTGCTTCAATCGAAATATTTTTTCACTGGTGTCGTTTGTAGACAATGACCCTGCTAACGAATGACTAGGTGCCATGATTGATTTCACATTTGCATTTAGCAGAATAGGTATGAAAAACATGATAACAACCGACTGATATTAATTAATTTTGTTCTTGCTTTAAGTTGTCTTTAGTTTTTGACGCGAAAATAGATAAAGTCTTCATTACTTTTGTGCTTTCAGAACTGCAATATGCACACACGTAAGGAAATGTCTCTCCCCACTTTGTTACATAAATAGCTATTAAATAACAATAAAAGTTTACAAAAAAAGATTTCATTTTCTAATGCTCTACGTACTACTCACCCACCATAATGCTTATTTGCATGGGTGTTGTGTCACTTTGACACCGTTCAGTACAATAGCTGTACTTTTGACCTTTTGTTATTTCGGTAATGGTCTCGAGCGCCAGTTCCTGCTCTAAAGTGCAGGAACACCACTTTATTCTCTCAGTGGTATGATACGAGTAGAAGATATGGTAACTCAGTGAAGATACGAAATGCCAGGTCGGTCTGTGTGTATGGTTGTCGTTTGCGTAGCAATGGACAAATCCAGTTTACCTACCGAAAATGATTCTCGGTGTACCACCAGATTTATTACTTATACCTTTGTCCTTAAACAAAAGACAGAATTTAAACTGTAATTATCCTTATTTATTTACAACTGATTTCATCGAAGAATAAAAAAACCCAAATACACAGACAAAAGAAAATAATATCTACTTACAACTCTATTAAGAAATGTAAAAAAAAGGTAAATATTAGTTTTTATCTACAAGCAATCAGCCTAGGAACCAAGCTAGATGTTTATGACACATCGAAGTTTCGGAGACTACATCTACGGTATTTATTATAAGCAGGCAATATCAAAATAATTACTATAAGCAGTTATGAAAGCAATCGACACTTACTGGTGTCTACGGCAAGCGGTTAGTGACTCTGTGGTCACTGGTGCTTAAGGTGGAATTGCAGCAGGCGGGTGGTGCAGAACTATCCAGGCGCTAGTGGTTACGGAGTGCAGGCGTGCCACAACGGAAGGAGGTCAATTCAGGGACAGACGGTATATTTGACTGGCTATTCGCGGATGTGCTATATCGGTTGCTTAGCGACTTATGTCTCTAGCGAATACAGTTATAATATTACGCCACGCGGCACGGTGAGGTTCCTTTCATAGTTCTAGAACCAAACCTTATTCGTGCTGAAGAGAACGGTTATTACTTTCCCCGGCGCGGTGAGGTTCATTTCATAGTTCTAGAACCAAACCTCACTCGTGCTGAATCTACTAATGAAACCCAGATGTACTTGATGCTGACCTCGTGATATAGCATTAGGCTCTGATTTACTAATTCGCGTTTTTAAAGCACACTGTCCCTTGAAACTAACTAGACCAGAGATATGCGGTCGGAGTTAAAGCATATTTTCGCACTAGATATCGATGAAACGAGGGGTTATCACCTTTATCTGCAAGCCTTTTGGTTTCACCACTCTGAGGGAGTGGCTACGGATTAACAATTACGCCGCGGGGCACGGTAAGGTTCCTTTAATAGTTCTAGAGCCAAACCTTACTCGTGCTGAATAGAACGGTTATTACTTTCGCCGGCACGGTGAGGTTCATTTCATAATTCTAAAACAAACCTCACTGGTGCGGTATTTATTCTACTAATGAAATCCCGATATGCTTGTAGCTAAAATAGATAATCCAGATTTACTTGCTGAACCGCGATATTTTCCGGATATCTCGAGTCGTACGGTATTTGTAGACAATAGCAGAAATGCGGACACAAACGGTAAATGACAAAAATGCACCAAAATCATAAAGCAATAAAATAGTAAAACAGACTTTCTTACCACTGGAGGATTCGTCGGAGCACCCTGGATTTCAGAAGCGGCGTTTACGGTACGGCCGGAATGTCTGACCAGTTGTCAGAAGCAGGGTCAACCACGAGATATTCTAGTATTTCTATTGTTTCTATTCGGAATATTGCACTGATCTACTGTTTGGGAAGATAAGAAAAGATGGCGTGCGCGATGATGAGCCGTGATTTAAAAATAAATTATATACCTAATTAATAATTATTGGGTAAATATAAACATATAGGTAGGCGCATATGTACATACTACAGTTTCAAGCAACATCAACACTTGAAATTACAAAAAAAAAACATTAATAATAGCATTAAAGTTATCAAGCCATAAGAAGCTAATAAAATAAAACATATTTATTGATTTTATAGTTTGCAAGCTGTTTCTGACTGCTGCTGGAACAAACCTCATATCTACAACTATCGATGCTGGAATGTACTCAGCTTATGTTTAGATTTCTTTGCATCCTTACGTTTCTGGATGTTTTCTTGGTTTTTTCTTTTACACCACCAAGGAAGCCCAATTTTCCACACAGCTTTCACCATCTCCCTGGTTACAATTTCATAATGGTCAGAACAGGAATACTATGAGAAGTTCACATTATCAAAGATGAATTCAGTGACTATAACAGAAATCTTGGGTTTATGGCAAAATGTGTGTGTCGTGATACATCAGGAACACATTTTATTCCCATCATTTCTTGCCAAATTTTGAACCTAACAAGAAGGCAACAATTTCATTTAAGTACCTTTAAAACACAGAACACAAACTTACTTTTGGTCATTGACTGGAAAATAGTGCATTTTTCCCACCTGGTCTACATTGAATCCACAAATAAGACAATGTTTTTGTGGCATGGTTATAATAAAATTATATACTACACCGACTCTAATAAAAAAGTTTAAATAAAATAGTATTTAAAAGTCACAGTATTTTACAGTTTTTACGTAATCCAATATAAAACAAAAAACGACACACATTATACTTGTTCCAACAGCCACCTCGGACCAGTTTGAAACCATCAGAAATATTCTCCCAGTTGTCTCTTATACGCTAAGCTCACTGTATTTACATTACTACTTAACTGGGCAAATATTTCTGACAGTTTCAAACTAGTCCGAGACTGCTGTTGGAACAAACCTAATATCAGCATCAAAACAAACGATATGGCGACCCGATCCAACATCAACGATTACGATTCCTGTGCTGCCAGCGCTATCTACGAAAATCGTCCAGCTGCAACAAAGATAGATTAATTGAGAAACACCTATGCACAACAAGGATGGAAGTATGTCAGTAATTATACCTAAAACCAAACACATTTTATATGTACTTGAATGTCTCGTGGTTGTCTATGTTGCGGTTTTATTCACAAATTCCCCACCCAGGAATCACGTGCCTACGTGCCTTCAAAGGAAACTGACCAATTGCGCGCGTCGTAAATGAACTCCAAGCAAGCTTTGTGTACTGTGCATAAACAAATTTCCTGCGTTATTTAACATAACCGAAAGTTTATAAAATATTCCGACGCCGGAAATCGTTTTCTCATAATTTTAAACCTATATTTACAAAAAAGAAATCTTTAAAAACGGTCATGGATTAATATTTTGCTATAAATCCAACAATAATTTAATCTATAAATTATTTAAACAAAAACAGAGGCATACTTTTTTTATCATTAATAACTACTCTCAACTTGATAAACTATATTAAATTCCATTTTCAACGTCTTACTTGGCGGCTGTTTTAAAACACAACGAATGGTTTACCATTAAGATAATAAAATAACTTAAAATTACCCTGAATCTCTAAACATACCAGAAATTCTTCTTTGAAAATGAAATAACCATAGAAATACTAAGTAGATTTAGTTTTGCGTAACATTCAGAATACCATATTTTCTATTAGATAATTTTAGAATTAAATATTCACTTTTTGGTTAATTATTAGATTTTGTAGAAAACATTAACTACCAAATTTAGTTTCTCTTCATTTATGCTTTTTTTTTCAGCTAACATACTCGTGACGATTGCGCGTAGGCTAGGAAGTAGCCGAAGGTATGCGAGCTGGGGAAGAGTATTCTGAACTGGCGGATTTAGGTGGCGGCTCCTACGGCCGAACCTGGAGTCGAACCCCAGGCAGAGGACGAGCCCCGATGCCGGCCGAAGCGGAGGACGTGTTGGGTCCCAATGGCAGCCCACGAAGTCACTCAAGGAGCCGGTCGGGGCTCTACTATTCTCCTCCGGGAACTTCTTACACAATAGTGGAAAGGCCGTCTTCTGTCATGCATCACCATTCGTCTAGAGATTATAACACGCACTATAACTCGTTGAGCAGTCCCAGAGGTAAGATATAGATAGTTAAAAAGTTTTGCTGTTCCAGAACTTTGTTAGTTTACGGCGAGTTGCCTTCCCAGTTGATTGATTGAAAGGAATGTTTTAAGGCGGATGATACTAGGCGACTTCAGCATTTTCAGCTCAGTGGTGTGCGCTTCATTTATTTCATATTACGTTGCTACACTCAACTTTCAAATGAAAATAAAAGGGATGCCACCAGTGTTTGAAAAATGACATACATTTGAGCAAAACTGTGTAGTCAGAACGGTCTGTAGTAAATTTACGAAATATGTGTTTCATACATTCACTGTTATATTTCATTATTTCATATTGTTCTCTCTTAGTAAGTCATATACGTACCGTGTATTATAAAAATATGGAAACTGCCTCCTACAGTAATCTCCCACAATCTGACTCTTAGTTCTTAAAATGTTTCAAATATAAATTGTCTGATTGGGTGTTTGTCATATTCTGACAAATCAATTACTAATTTGTGGATTTATTTTGTGTAAGATGAAATGAAATATTGTAGCAAAGGTAATAGGTCGACGAAGACTACCTACTCACCAAATTATTTCTTTTGACTTGTGAGTTAACTGAAAGATACAGTTTACAAGAATAAACCAAAAAGTGTAGATGACCTTAAACATATAAGAAGGAAAACATTCAAGCAATTCCATCTGAGATGGCCTTGAAATCTTTGATAGGCTTCATAGATAGACTAGCTCGTTGTTTAATAATAAATAGGCACCAATTCATGTTACAACACTTTCTGTGAAATTGTTTTATTGATATTTTTCAACGTTTATGGATTGCTATTTAAAAAAAAAACAATATGTCACCAATCGCCTGACGCAACAAAATGGTGAATAAATGATACGTCAGAATATTGCAATGTTCAAACAACCTTTATTCGAAAATTTTTTCAAAACACTTGTAGAAGGTTGTAGATGGAGGTTTCTACACTTTGTAACACAACGTATATTATAACGTTGTTAAGTGCTTGCAAGAAAATTGTTATAATAAAATAATTTAAACGTTTTACTGTGGACTATGTTACTTAGTCCAATCGATTAGTAGGCTTTTATAATGATTGGCAAAATTATTTATTTTTACTACTAATACTTATGGGAAAATTAGACTCGAGCAAATTTGCCACTAAAAAGTAAATTAATTGGTTACTTATGGTCACAAATTAAATGATCAATATTTTAATTTTATAGACAGTACACTTTTTCAGTATTGTATTTCAAACGATCAGTATTATAATATACGATCGGTGAAAATAATAAATAATCGGTAAAATAAAAATTGGTCAATACAGTTAATAAATAATCTATAAAATTAATGAATGATCAATAAAATTAATGAGCGATCAGTAAAATTATTAAGCGATCAGTAAATTTAATGAGCGATTAGTAAAATTAACGAAGTGTCAGTAAAATTAATGAAATCAATAAAATTAAGAACGGTTAGTAAAATTAATAAACGGTCAGTAAAATTGAATTAATGAACAGTCAATAAATTTAATGAACGGTCAGTAAAATTGATGAATGGTCAGTAAAATTATTACATCGAAAAGTCTCAGTTTCACACCCCCTTAATTTTCCTTGCCTTAAAATGTAATTTTTTTATAATTTTGCATATATACACTTTTTATTGAATTTTTGTAGATTTCTTACCGCCTATTGCATACTGACCATTTATTAATTTTTACTGCTTATTATAATACGTGGGAATTCGGCTCGTTAAGGTGACCGGGATGCTCATATATGGACTCTGGAAAAGAAACCCTACAGCTCTTAGCACAAAACCACTTCTCAGGGCGCTTGAATCTGAATGACCAACAGTTGTCACCGTCAGAAGGACGATTAAAACGACCTGATAAAAAAGGTTATCACACTACCGCCAATTGAGTGGGCCATCAAATCCTTCCACCAACCATTCAAATCGCCAGGAGAGGATCGAGTTTTTCCAGCTCTACTACAAAACGGACTGGAAATATTGCTTACATTCCTCATTAAACTATTCAGAGCTAGTCTTGTATGGAACTATATCTCATCCAGTTGGTCGGCGGTAAAGGTAGTACATACCAAAAGTAGGTAGGAAAGAACCAAGCCCTAAATCACTTAGACCAATTAGCCTGACATATTTTCTGTTGAAAGGCCTGGAGAAGGTGCTGGACGGATATATCAGGGGGAACATCCTGAATCATCACCTCCTCAATATCCATCAGTACGCCTATCAGACAGGAAAATCAACAGAACTAGCACTCAATAACCTAGTCGAGAAGATCACCCAATCCCTTCAAATGAAGGAAATTGCGGTGGGAGCTTTCTCGACATTGAGGGAGCATTTAACAATGCACTGCCCAACTCCTTATATGCAGCAGTAGTTGCCAGAGGAATTGAGCCGACTATAGGAGACTGGATTCGTGCTATGCTATCAAACAGAACTAGCACGACGTCTCTACATGGAGAAACAGTCAGCTTTAGAGCCACAAGAGGATGCCCGCAAGGTGGAGGAGGTTGAGGTTCTAGCATATGCAGATGATCTAGTCTTACTAGTCAGAGGAAACTCTGAAGGAGTAATATCTAATACTCTTTAAGAGACACTGAATGCAGTTGGTCACTGTTGTGACAGGGAACAGATGTCTGTGAACCCTCAAAAAACAGTAATAGTACCATTCACCCGGAAAAGGAAGCTGGAAGACATAAGACCGCCCTCCTTAATTGGTGAAACTATTCCATTTGCGGAGGAGGTGAAATATCTAGGAATCACTCTAGATAAATCATTTAATTGGAACTCTCATCTGGAAACAATAATCCACAAAGCAAAATTGTCCTTATGGAAATGTCGTATTTATGGTAAATCCTGGGGCATGGGTCCCCAACAAATTCACCTGGATCTATGTCACGGTCATCAGACCAATGATAACATACGGATTCATTGTTTGGTGGCCGAAAGTATCACAACGGACGGCCAAAGCTCTCTGAATTACAGAGATTAGCATGCTTGACCGTAATGGGGGCAATTAGCACCGCACCGTCAGCTGCAATGGAAATCCTCCTGGACTTACCCCCTCTTCATATATATTTGGAGAGAGAGGCCAGGTGAGCAACATATAGACTGCAACAAGCGGCCATGCCGCAGGCCAGTATCATGGAGCGGAACAGGTTGCTGGGTGAGATAGAGAGTCACAGCATCCTAGGAATGCCCCGGATACTATGCCTACCACGACCAACTACGGGCTGACCTTCAACATCCTTTTTCCGGAAAGAGATGAGTGGGATCGGAATAAAACCGACCTACTGAGGGCAGATAGTTGCTGGTTTACATACGGCTCCAAAACTCCTGAGGAAACGGGAGCCGGAGTACATAGCTACAGACCAAGGGTGAGGATATCCTCAAGCCTAGGTACTAATGCAACTATTTTTCAGGCCGAGGTTCATGCCATTGAACTGTGTGTGCGAAGGCTGGAATATATGCATCTAACACGTAGATCAATTAAAATTTTCTCAGATTGCCAAGCAGCTATAAAAGCTCTTAGCTCCTACCGCTGTAACTCCAAAACGGTATGGAACTGTCAGAAGACTCTAAATCTTTTGAGCAAAAACAACAAAGTGACTCTGGTATGGATACCCGGCCACTCTGGTATGGAAGGTAACGAAATAGCTCCTTGGCCAGAGAAGGAGCAGGATCACGATTCATCGGACCGGAACCGATACTGGGCATATCTTCAAGTACTGCTAAGATGGCTATCTCAACCCGGGCTGAAAGGAAATCTCTCCAGTATTGGCAAAAGTTACCAGGATTAGTTCATTCGAAAGCGTTTATAAAATACCTTTGAAATCAAGAACTAAGAAACTTTTAGAGTTAAACAGGGTAAACTTGAAAACTCTAACAGGCCTATATACCGGCACTGCCGACTAAACTATCATCTGCATAAACTCGGCCTAGCGAAGAACGCCGAGTGCCGTCTATGCTTGGAGGGATGATGAAACAGCAGACCACGTCTAATGCACCTGTCTCGCTGTGGAGAGGATCCGATTTTCAATATTTGGTAAAGGGCAACTACTGCCAGAGGATCTGGACACATTCTCACCCAATAAAGTTAGGTTTCATTAAAAGACTGAAATTAATGGGTGAAATATAATTAGGAGTGAACCACAATAGGCCTGCTAATGGCCGCAGTGGAGGGTCCACAAGGACCCACTCACAATAACTAACCTTATTATAATAAAAACAGTGAATATAACTGATCAAATTTTATAAATATACTGAGCTTTTGTAATATATTACTGACTATTCGTAACATTATGCTATACATAATGCATTAAATACTGATCAGTTTATTACTACCCATTAATTATGTGGCAACAATTATAAGGAAAAATTCCTATTAACTTAAATTGTGTAAAAAAAAATGGTCCAAAGCACTGGTAAATTCTTTTTTTCTGGCAAATGAACTGAATAATCTATCAAAAGTTTTTTCAATAATATACCTTCGTTTTACCAGACGAATGACTGATATTTTGTAAAACAAGCGACTAAAAATAGTAGCTTTGTTCATATGTACATTCTAAACAAGTTAATTTCGAATAAAATTCCATAAGAAATATTCAGCATAAAATAATAAATATTCTATTTTCTCTAGAAACCATGGAGATAATGTTTCTGTCCCCTTATATTTTCTCATTTAATTTGGATTCTTTTAGTATCATATATTCAATTTGAAGGTCGCCGACACAGGATGAATAAGAAGCCGATTCATTTCCGTTGCTAACATTTCAACTTGTACATTAACCTTTGACCCAAAACTTTATAATAATTTGGTTTTTGCGACTATCGTCGCTAGCACTGGATATTAAAGAGATTTCGTAAACAAACACATATGAACAACACCCAAACAGAACTCCACTGTTTTAATCGTGTACAGTTCTCTATCTCATATTTAATATAAGCGCTAAAGAAAGGTCCCCTATGCAAGTTCTCCTATTTTCAGATGCTAGAGAATTACTTTTTTTGACTTAGATAACTGAGGAAAGATGAATGAAAAATTCACAAAGCGTGCTTCAAAGTAAGGAAGTTCATTGGGACTAAAGAAATGATTGGTTGATTTATTTTTCAATACTTCATATGTTTGTAATATTTTGACTGTTAATTATAGTGAGTTTTAGTTTCATATACCAGTTTAATTTTTTCAGGGACCTATTTGGGCTCAAATCCAAATTTCAGCACTACCAGGACTCCATCGTCAACAAACAACAAGAAACGACCAATATCCCCTGAACAAGTGCTTCGCCTTTTCGGTACCAATAACCCCTCTGCTACTGCCAAAACAAACATAGAAAGACCCCGCCGTTCTCCAGCTAGCAGTCCTCCTTCCACCACACACCAAATCAACTATCGCCCAACTTATGTTCCCAACATTCATGAATTATCTACAAGAACCGTCACGATGGTCCGTGAGCCTCAAGATGGAACCCACGGATTTGGAATATGTGTTAAAGGGGGTAAAGAAGCAGGTAAGTTGAATAGGTATTTGTTGCTTTATACTGAATCCAATAAATGGTTTTTCCAAAGCTTTTGATAGGATAGATAACGGTATTTCACTTCAAAAACTTCAATACACAGGCTTATCGTCCCCGTCGTTAGAATTATTTAAATCCTATTTATCTGAAAGGAGATAATATGCGCAATACCGTGGATTCATTTCGAAAGGAATTTATGCTTCATCCGAGGTGACCCAAGGCTCTACCATTGGACCGCTTTAATTTGTACTGTACATTAATGACATGGTAATAAATTTTAATATACATTACTTGTTATACGCTGATGAATAAAAATTATCTGCTCAGTTGGTAACAAATAACTATATTTTTTTCATCCTTCCACTTTTTCTTTGAATTAAAATTTGTATATGCTCGGTCGATATTCTAACCTCCGTCATGTTTGATCGATCACATTTCAATTACATTACAATAGGGTATTTTCATTGTTCTGAGAATACAGTGGAAATGCTTATATTATGAAAATATAATTTTTTTTTTAGTATTTTCGGTGGTATTTTTTCATAATTACGTCACTAAGCGCAAACTGGGAAATCACCAACAATTTGTTGGAAAACTGTCAAGGTGGTACTTCTATTATTCTTATGTGTATCCTGTTGTAGTAATTTTGCCCTCGTATTTGTTTTATAACATTCTGAAAGAACACAAACATGGAAAAAATTAGGTAGACGGTAGATCAGATAATTTATCTGCTACAGTTTTACAACAATAAACAAACAAAAAATGAGGTTACGGTCTAGTGTCAAATCTGATACAATACCATAAAAGTGCAGATTATGAAATAACCTAAAAATAATAACATTTTCGCTGTATTTGAATTTTCGCTTAATGACGTCACGAAAGTTTGATTTAAAATTTTTTCCGTTTAAATGAAAAGAAAAATAAATAAAACGTGTCTCTTAGTTTTATCTCTAGTTTTCGATTTTCAAAGTGGACTTTTTTTATTCTATTTGAGTTGTAGATGGCTATAACAAAATTTTAATTTAATAAATTTATGTTATGTTCGTGTTTAAATGCCCATATTAAAGAAATATACATTGCACGCATTTGAGAAACAATTTGAATTTCAAAATATATGTAAATGTGTTCGAATACCGTGTACAATAAAATGAGTTATGGTTTCAATTATTACAGGCCCTTGAAAACACACGGAAACATTTTTAATATTGAACAAAAGCTTATGAAATTTTCATATCCAGGGCTATAAGAGGTTAGAAACCTGGAATATGCAGGATTCCTGAAAGAGAATTTCTATGAAGAATGTACTTTTATGTATTTATATAATATAATATAGGATTACTGCTCTCCTAAAATTAAAAATGAAACAGTTTTATTATAATTCTAAAAAAAAGATATAGCTACTAAAATGTTTTATGGTTACAAACAGTTAAAATTCACAACCAAGCTTTCGTAATTAGAGAACATGTTTCGTTGTAATTTAAAATTTTTATTCTTTTTAATCAAATTGAACATTAGAAATAAGTCCTTAGCCAAATAGGAAAAATATTATGTATAAAAGTTTTCAAAAGCATGTTGAGAGAAGACTGATTCTCTGTAAGTTCAAGAAGCTCAGATATGGAAGTATTCATTGAAAACCTTTGATGTATTTAATAAGTAGGGAGCAGCTATTTTAATTTTGAATAATATGAATAACATATACAGTCAAAATCCTTTTCATTTATTTTTTTTTTGAAATTACAATTAAGCCCAAAAACACGATTCATATTCAAATTACGGATGTTGAGTTCATTACTACAGCCTCACAGTTGATTTCACACAACCAAATTTCATGTTCTTTCAAATAGGTTTTCAGGATAAACTTAAGTAAATCGCTTTTCATTTTGTTCCACGTGTTAACTCCCGTATTATCTGCCCATCCGAGACCACACTAGTTCTGGTAGCCGTCTTGGCCCCCGACCTAGTGACTTCGTTTGTGCATATACCTTTCATGTAGAATGCTGACATATTTGGTATAAATAAAAAGCGCAGTAAAAATTATTGTATATTGTGACGACTGAAAATAAATACATCGCCCTCCTACTCCCTAAATTCTGTTCACTTAAGAAAAAGTCTGTTAGGCAAAAGGCGAAAAAGTTTATATTTACAACGGTAGATATACTTACCGGTATTAAAAAAATTCCTTACCTCGCAAATCGCTGAAGACTTTGAAAAATCTTCCCAAACAGACTAGTTTGGTAGTTCTGGTCGAATAAAAAAAATTAGGTATCCTCTTCCTGGTAAAAGTTTAAAATTTGAAATGGATGAAATATAATAAATTTTTAAAAAATTTAAAAATTTTTTTTTGCTAATTATTATTTTCTAACTTTTACAAAAACTTATCGCAGATAAGTACCTATAACATATTATATCTTTTTGAACAATTATTTTCCCGGCCATTTGCCAAAACGCTGAAACTCGAACTATAAAAAAGATATTATGCACATTATGTTCAGTACGACTGACTCAATAATGTTTTTTTAACTATTCTGTTCAGTTAAACTGAAAATAAATAAAACGAAAGTACTCAGCAGTTGAACAATCACTTCAAAACTTTAAAACAACCACCTACACGTATTTCAGCATTTTTGCTTTGTCAAGATGTCGCTTAGAAAACCTCGAAAGTAAATGCCAAACTTAGTAAATCCTAATGTTATAAATATTAATGGCTTCAGAGAACAGAATAATTGAAATTATGTAGAATTACATTAGAATAATTAAAAATAAATTAGGTATCCCCTTCTTTATAATCCAAGTTTCAGCGTTTTGGCAAATAGCTGTAAAAATAATTGTTTAAAATGATAGATAGATTTATTGATATCAATACACTTGCAAATATTTACACAAGTCAATTGAACATAGGTGGTAACTCCCTATAACAACTTGGGAGCAAATTATAAAATTTAATGGCGACATAATTTGGACTCTTTTGGTTTTTTACTAGACTACACAATCTCGGTAATAGATTGGCATTATTTCTTGTCTATAGGGGTGTATGTCACTATGTTTTCTAAACTTTGAAATATTATTTTTGACATAAAGTAAGCATTCAAGAATAAATAGAGAAGGGAAGGTCAATATTTTGTGGTTAACAAAAGAATTTCGACCCTCATCCCTATAGTTAACATTGTCAGTGATTTGTATTACTCTCCTCTCCTCATGCTAACAGGGCATATGTCATAATAGATTGACAAAGAGCATAGTATGCTATTCTTAACACTGTTGAAGAAACAGATCCATTAAGTAAGTGTAGGAGATATATATTACTACTTAGTTTATTTGCAATATTCAAACAATGTTTGTCAAATTTTAGGGTTGCATCTAGAGTAACGACCAAGAACTTGACATCAACATTGTTTTTGAAAGCTTTGATATCTCTCAATGTAAAAACCATGATTTGTGTTTTGGATAAATTTAGATTTAGAGAATCATTTTGAAACCATAGTTCAGAACTTGTCTGAGCTTCATGATTTGCATCTATCGCGTCAATTAAATTTTGGGAAAAGTTGGACATAGAAGTGTCAAAATATGAAATTGGCCACATCGACATTTGTAGCGAGGTCATTGATATAAATCAAAAAAAGTAATGGACCCAGGACAGATCCCTGGGGAACTCCAATATTTACTGCTTTTTCTTTTGAAAATTTATTATTAGATTTGACTTTTCCTGTTCTATTTTGCAGATAGGATGTTATAAGCCTCAAACTGTTGTTACTGAAATTATAGTTTACAAGTTTTTTAATCAATAAATCATATTGGATATAGTCAAAGGCTTTTCTAAGATCACAAAAGTTGTAAACATGTACTCTCCTCTCTCAAATCAATAGTCTCTTCCACAAAGTTCAGGACAGCATCAGAAGTTCTCATATTTTCCCTAAAACCGTATTGAATTGCCACAAACAATTTATTATTCTGAAAATAAACAGTAATTTTTATTTTTAAAACCCTCTCAAAAACTTTAAATATAATTGGTAAAAGAGATATTGGTCCGAAGTTACCTATGTCATTAGCATGGCCCTGTTTACTTGTTATGCTTATCTGTGATAAGTTTTTACAAAAGTTAGAAAATAATAATTAGCAAAAAAAATAGCGTTATTATGTTTTATTTCATTCCATATTTTAAACTTTTACCAAGAAGAGAATACCTAATTTGTTTTAAATTATTCTAACTCTACGGGCATACGACGATATAATTTCGATCATTCTGATCTCTGAAGCCATTAATATTTATTATATTAGGATTTACTAAGATTCGTATTTACTTTCGAGGCGTTCTAATGGCCATCTTGACAAAGCAAAAAATACAGAATCACGTGTCGATAGTTGTTTTAAAGTTTTGAAGTGATTGTTTAATTGGTGAGTACTTTGTTTTATTTATTTTTGGTTTTACTGAACAGAGTAGGCAGAATTAAAAATAACATTATTGAGTCAGTTGTACTGAACATAATATGCATATTATCTTTTTTATAATCCAAGTTTCAGTTTTGGCAAATAGCTGGGAAAATAATTGTTTAAAAAGATAATATATATTATACTTACCTATGATAAGTTTTCGTAAGTTAAAAAGTAATAATTAGCAAAAAAAATTGTAGCGTTATTATATTTCATTTCATTAAAAAAAAAAATTAAACCCGCATAACAAAAAACAAAAAAAGCAAATTTTCACTCGGCTTATTAATTCTGTGACGTTTTGTTATTGTTATTACAAACCATCTTAGTGAAGGACTAGAAAAATCGAAAAAATATTTGAAAAATCTTCCAACTTCCCTGACTCTCTGTTGAAAGAAGGAGTTCGTACGTAAAAAAAGAAAAGACGTCATATCTACGAAAATTCTTAATATCTCGTGAACGGTTGGAGATATAAAAAATTCTGCAGTACATTTGATTCGTTCCTTGTTGATTTTTCATTATATCCCTCCCCGCATTTACCTTCTTTTTTATTGTACATGATGTGCTTTAATAGAATGTGGGGTGAGACAAAAGCGGTTTACAGGAATATCCAAGATTGTTTACTTACATTTAGTTCTCCTTCTCTCTTTTGTTATTTTAGTACGTACGTTTAGTTCCCATCTGTTTTGTAAAATAATTCTCATTATTGTTGGTTTGGAGTGTTAAACTCTAAATTAATAGTGACTTTTTAAACTAATTGTCACTCGAAGTGGTCCATCTAAAAAGTTTTCGACTCATGTCACAACTTTTAAACGAATCGATGAATCTTGAATTTTTACTTTCTTATACCTAATATAAGGAAGTATGGTAATCGTGATTTTTTTTCGACCTCGAGATTTTGATTGATGTATACGTTTTGAACCCTCCTGAATCCATTCTGACAATTTTCCGAATGATGTCTGTCGGTGTGTGTGTGTCTGTGTGTGTGCGTATGTGTGTATACAAATGAGAGACTTCCCAAATTTGGCAGTTAAGATTGTCAACATTTCAGGTGATACATTAAATTTGGTGAATGTGGTCCCACCAGAAGAGACATAATGAATGAAAGAAGAAAAAAGGTACAATTTCAGGAAAGAAAATAATTTTTTTTTATTGCATTTCTAGACGAATATCGACGAATTAAAATGAAAAAACATAACTTTATGGAAAAGAATCTATCTACATGTCTGTAGTATCACGATAGCAATCACAGTTTTTGAGATAAAGCTTTCAAATTTGGTACACTTGTTCTAAAGGCCAAAGACAATGAAAAATTTGGTGAAGAGCAAAATTGGCTAGCTGAAAGGGGGTCCACTGAACCCAAACTTTTTTTGTATTTGACTTTAGAAAAAAATATATTCTTGATGAAAGATTGTAAATCATGTCTACTATATCAAGCAAAAAAAATATATTTTCTAAGTACTTAAATAATGCTGATATAAACTGAAATTTTGTACGCATTTGACCTCATAAAATGGGGTTAGGATAAATCTGGCAGTTTGACATTTGAAATATCTAATTTAGTTACAAAAATGCCAATGTCAATAAGAAGAAATTATTAAAATATATGACATGAATTATTATTAACAGTATCGAAGGATACTGATTATTAATTATTACAAAATTTTTATGAAACATTTCAAGGTACGTTTTTAAAATTTAATTGAGGTAACTGAGGAATTAAACAGAATGATTTTTTTAGATCAGAAGAAAGTTATGTGCTGGCAACATCAGATATTTTCTTAAGTAGAAAGATTGTTCCTTTGGAAATAAGTGTACTTTATTGCGTTCATTTGAAATTTTTGTTATTTATGGTGGTTTATAAGGACGTTATTTTTTTTGCTGTTTGTTGATATACTCTGTATATTTGATTTATACGTCATTATTTAGACCCATGTATTACTATACACCATTTTTTTTATTTTTCATCCTAGCTCATTTGTACTAATGGATGAAACACAAAAATGAGAACATGTCGAACTTACGAAACATTTTACTTTTAATTTAAGTCAACAAATAACGATCACAACTTATAAAATATAAAATCTAATAGTGAGTAGGACCCCCTCTAGAATTTATGACATCTTGACAACCTCGGGGCCTACTTCTAATAACGTGTATTAATCCTACTGGTAAGGCCGTTCATTCCTCTTTTAGGGCAATTCTTAACTCTTCAATTCCATCTGAGGAAACTGCCCTGTTTGCCCGATGCGATCTGGCGTTGCTGGCGACGTAAGTTAATTTTCGATCTATGTTGTTTTCCAATAGATGTATATTGGCTTTAGTATCATTTCTAAATAATCCATCTCCATAACTCTCACATTAATGAAAAGTAGCCGTTTACTACTATGTCCTGTAGATAACCTTCTCAATCTGTAACTGTATGATCACTGAAAGGAGTTACAGTAATTTTTATCATAACAGCTCTTCCCACACACGTAAGCTATCAAAATATTCATCGATAAAGAGGCAATAGGATTCGTCATATTATGTGGAGATCCTTTTTATTCATTTCGTATACAAGCTGAGATACGTTTTGAAAGGTGAGATCCGATTTTGGATCTCATCTTGCTTTGCGTGTATATCGCCGTCATATTGTTCAGTTGAATCATTAACAACTAATTTCAAATTTTACTGTGGATCTCATTTTTACCGAAAATTTCACATTTTATACATCTGTAGTTCAGATTCGTCGGCTGTAGAGGGAGTACGGCTCGTCTTTATGTTGTAGATGTATGTATGTAAAGATGAGATCCGTCCAAGACGGCAACGTTGCAATCATTCGTGTCAATATTCATGTTAGAATTTAGGGTAAAGGTAAAAGCAGTGTTAATTTACAATGACTTAGATATATAAAATCAGTATTTTATAAAATACGCATGACATATAAAATACTTATTTTATATCATTGTAAAATACGAAAAAGTAATTTTTACTTCTTATTTTCTACTGCTTATCCCGTTTAGCTGATTTGTGTTTTTATTAATACATTTTTTAATAATTAACAAATATTTCCTATTATTTGAATTAGTATATTTTGTTAAATAAGAGGACATGTATGTATATTAAAAACTATTGCTAACAGTACTTGTTAATGAGATAATTTAATTATGAACTGCAGTATTTATTAATTATAAATATTTATTCTTGCAGTTACTGATTAGCACAATACCTTAGTTTTACAATAAAACAATATTATTTAATAATATGCTATTTTATTTGTTAATAAATATACCAACTATATAGTGCGGTGATAATGTATGGAACAAATTCAATAAAACTTTTCAGGAAAAATTTTCGCAAAAACTCCTCGGACAGGACTAATTTGTTTTTCAAAACGGCATCTTTTCTGATAAATGTCATTCTTTGATTATGCTTTATTTTCGAGCTATGACGTCATCGGTCTTTTTTTTTAATAGCAACCTATATATTTTTCTATGGATTCGAATAGAGGACTCTATTCTGCATACGCTGATGTAAAAAAAGTGGCATGTTGAAGAGGAAATTTTTGGAGATATTTACTTCAAAATTACAGTCGTGGTCAAAATTTTAAAGATTTATTATAAGTTTTTAAGTCTATTTTAAGTTCGTCTTCAGTGTAATAATTGTTACCTAATTAATTCAACATTTCAATAGATTATTTAGTAATTTTTTTACTTTCATGACAATTTTATTTTATTTTAGAATGAATTAAAAATTTTGTTTTTTTGAATCGAAATTTTTTTATTTAATTTTTTTTTAATTGTGAAGTCGCTGTCATTTTCTTAACCGTCAGCTGATATATTTTCGACGGATTTGATTAGAGGTTTGATTTCTAGATACGGCAATATGGAGATCGTTGTCCAAGCTTATTTTTATAATTTTTAAAATGACTGAAACTTTGAAGTCAAATATGTCAAAAACTTTCCTGTTCAACATGCCACTTTTTTGTAACAGTGTATACAGAAAAACATCTTCTATACGAATCCAAAAAAAATATATAGGTTGGCATTTAAAAAAAATGCCGATGACATCATAGCTCGAAAACAAACACAATCAAAGAATGCCATTTATCAGAAAAGATGCCTTTTTTGAAAAACAAAATTGATGTCTGAGAATTTTTTGCGAAAACCTTCCTGGAAAGTTTTGTTGAATTTGTTCCATACATTATCACCACACTGTATAATTGATTAGTAATAAATAAATCATTCTTGAAAAAAATATTATTTGGAAAAAGCGTTATTACTCGGTTATTAATAATAATTTAATGTTACTGATAAATAAATGTAGTCCAAATATTATAAGGTGCAAATTATTTTCAGTGTAAACTGTACTTTTTTCATTATTTCTCGAGCGTAAAACATGTTTATGGTGATAGTGAAATTAAAAAGCGAGAAAAAAAATGCCATTATTTCACACTGGCATATAACCGAATTGAGTACATTGAAAACAACTGAAGTTGTCTCGCGATCTTCGCTTTAGAAACGTCAAATTTTAGATTTGTGTGTTGATGTTTGTGTAAGTTAATTTAATTAATAATTAATAATTTAATTTTTCTAACTGCACACAGTTGTAGAAAAAAATATTGTATAAAACTCATGCATAAAGTGTCTTTTTTTCACCCATGGGATCGCCGGACTCGCCTAGTTCGTGCGGTCAAACTTCCCATTCGTGAAAAAAAATACTACTTTGTGCAATTGTTGCATAAATAACTATACTTTGTAAATAATTAGGAGCTCCTAGCTAGTATTTTAAATAAGAAATACATATACTTACACTACAAGAAAAACAAATTAATTAAATTGTAATTTCCAAAGTGTTTAGAAAATGAGGAACAAATCAAATCATGTGAAAATGGTGGTTTCATTTATTTATTTTTTTTGCGGAGGTGGGCAATTCCGGAGCGTGAAGCTTCCAATTGTTCCAAGAATGAAAACATCGAGGACGTAGGGCTGTAACTGCATAATTTATGTATAATGCAGATATTTGCAGACTACTATAATATGTAGTAAAGAAATTAAATTAAATTAAATTAAATGTTAGTTCACTATGTCTCCTGAGTCCATGTGGATATATTTTTAAATTCTACTTTGGCCCAAGATTTTGACAGTAAATGAGTATATAAATTTTGGGGTCAAGACTCTATCAGCCCCTTATTTTTTACATGTACGCCCATGGCTCTTAGAGTGGCTTAAGTAAAATCAAAATTTGTTTCTAAATTTTTTTTGTTCTACATTTTTTTTTTCGTAAGTGCCTTACAGTCGATTTCATACTCTCATAAAGGGACTTTAACAAAAGTCTCCTTTAGATTCATTTTATTTTTATGTTTTAAGTCAGTAAAACTGTTTTTGGCTCAATAGTAATGTATCTACCTTTAAAGCAACTTTAATTTTTAATGCCAGTGAGTAGCCGAGTAAGTTCTCTACAAAAAAAAAAAATTAGAACAGTTAGTAGTCTTTTGTAAATTTTATTTAATTCTATCTTTGAAGGCCCATAAGTTTTTTAAGGGGGCCCAATTGCATAGAGGTAAGTTGCATTAAATTGCGTTTATTTGACCAGGAATCGCCCATTAAATTTATAACATGCCTTTTTTGATACACCACCGGGTGTATTACCGATAAAGACACCGCTTGTTTTTATAATTTTTATATCTTTATGGTTTACTATACTTTCGATATGATAAGATACGTTAGAAATATTCGGATATATCTAGGTTTCTTCAAAGTTTTATCTTCGAACCTGTAGGATATTCACGATTTTCACATTCACTTTTATTAACAAATAAACTTATAATTCTTTTTCCTAGAGACGTTACCGCTTAATGGCACAACACGACATTAAAATTTAAATATCGATTTTAATACCGATCTAATTGTTCCTCAATAGCCCCTAATAAAAGTTTCGTTTGCAAATCGCTCGGGAATCCCAATACAACAATAAATAAATATTTTTAGAATTATAAGATTGGACCACATTATTGATAAATAAATAATTTAGAGAAACATATTGTCAATGTCGAAACTGGATTACTACAAAAAATAAAATAATTCGACCACATCGCAAACTTAGGCACGCATAACATTACGTCTTAGTAAATCTATCCATTTGAAATCCAAAAAAGGTCATGAATAGCAGACTAAAGTCTCTTGAATGACACATGTTAATAAAAAAACTGTAATGAGAACCGGCAACGTCGGTGGATCTCAACATGTACGAAATATTTCAAAATATACAACCTAGGATCCCATCTTCCCCATATTTAATAACAGATCTCTACTTTCATGTATAACTAAATCGGCAAAATTTGTTTCCCCTCTTTTGATGCCTTTAATGAGAATACATTGAAATGCATATTGTACTTTTTTTCTCTAAAATATTGAATCCTCCATGTGGATCTCGGGTTGTCTAAAAAATATAAGGATCTCGACTTGCATAGAAAGCACATTTATTGCCAAAGGAACGATCTTGCCATCGCTGAAAAATATAAGATTCATCTATTTGTTTAAAAATTATGAGCTATCAAAGTTGATTAATTTTTTTTAGTGGACCACTTCAAGTGACGATTATTTGTCATATTTTTCTGTTATAAACACTGTCTAATTAATTGTGCGTAACCATTTCTACAAAGGCGATCATACAAGGTAGGATGTTTTCATTATATTCATAATCACGCACGCGTTGTTTACGTTTATGAGCAATTACCCTGAAGTCTACCCTAACTTTTCGCTGTGTCCTAAAAATATCTGCTCTCAATTGGTAAATATCCCATAAATACTTATTGAGTAATCCTGAATACTAACAGAGAGTTGGAAGGATAGAAGCGTAACTTAGAAGTTCAAAATTAATATAACAATTAAAATCTTCTGACAGAAATAAACTATACACACAATATAACAGATATAAGAACTTAAAATATTTAAAAATTTATGAACAGAAGATATACACGTACAATGAATCACTTTTGAAAAATTTTCACATAGTCTTATCTCTGCATTTTTATTTACCAGGAAAATAGGAGAATGTGTTAGACTATTTTTATGATATCGATTCATGTTTTATTTTTAGAACTGCCTGAAGAAGAGACATGAACAATGCAGTAAAGAGAATAAATAATAATTCCCGTCCATTCGTTCTCTACTACTGAATTATTTGGCAACCATTCAAAATTACTTTTTGTATGAAAAATTACTCAAATAAATTACCATTAGATTGTTGCATTCGCATCAAAACCATTAATAACTTAAAATTTAATAAGGGATGTAACTTTAGAAAATGATTTGACGGGGTTTCTGGTAAACGGTATAATTATATGTATATCAGTTACCGAACCTAAGGAGGGTATTTAAATGTTTATATGTTGAATTTCACGTGAAAATATGAACATTTGTTAGTGATATTAAAATCATACAATTATTAGAATGATCTAGGGAGTAAGCAGTAATAAGCACGGAAATATCTCCTAATCAGAAATCGAGTTATATATCGAACTATTTAACAAATAAAATACTAATATATAAAGAAAATAACAAGGGAATCATATCCCAAAAAGGTTATACGGCCCAAATATTTTCAGGTTTATATCCAAATAAGAAATTCACAAAAATATGTATATGTTACAGAAACTATCCGTTTTCAGGGCATACTAGTTTGGCCTAGAACATATTAAAATTTCCTTCTGTTGTTGGAAAGTTTGCGTATCCGTTCAGATCCAGTTATAGTTGGTGTCTTAGAATTCAAAGCAGCAAAAATTACTCTTGAATTGATTAAGTTGAGTTGGTAAAAACTGCTCTATCAACTCCAACAGGTCAAACAGGTCTATTAGAGTTGCTAGATCTGTTAGAGTTGATCAAGCAGTTATTAGAGTGATTGATCTGTTAGAGTTGATCGATCTGTTGGAGTTGCAGGAGCGTTTTGGGTTGATATACCTGTTACACTTGATAGACCTGTTGTAGTTGATCAAGTAGTTCTTATCTTAGATCGACGTCTATGGTATTGGTCAGTGTTCATGAATATATGACAAAATTCTTACGTTGTGGATATTTTGGCGAATTTGGTAACATCCAAAATTACGAGGGCTGAAAATATTGGTGAATGTACACTCGCGATCACGAGAGTAAAAGTATAATACTAATATTGATGCAAGAACTAAACCATTTCCGCAAGCATTGATGGTTTCGTCCACGCTAATCTAGACGTATTTGCCATTCAGATTAGAATAAATGTTTCGTTTAATACTCTCACGTCTTTGTGATAAATATTTGTTTCTTTGTGTCGTTTCCGATGTCACCTGAATATTGATATACTGACCACTAATACACTTTTGCAAAAATTGTCTAAATAGTGAATTATCTGTAATACTACCATTCACACACTTTTTATTACTATCCGAGGAAATGTGACTCTTAATTTTTGCACTTTTTTACAGCTTGTGCAACATAATTCTGTGCCGTTAAAGTGCGACTCCGGGAAGTCATTAATCCACAAGTTTACATTATCCTTTGAAGGAACACATTTTAAAGAAGTCCTTCTTTCATTTCGCACTGTTTACGTATTTACGTGCTATTCACATAGACGTTTTATAAATACTACGTATTTAGGGTGTATTTAGCATTAGGCAGTGGGCGTAAAAGTGACAGCCAAGGAAGATCCGCCTATCTCTTCTATGCATTCACATTGCTATTGGACACTCGACAATAACGAGCATCCCTGTAACGCAAGTAATTGTTCATATCGTAGACCATAGGAATTTTTATTTCCATTAAATGAAATCGCTTTATAGAATAAAATAGCAATCAAAATTTCAAATATATAAATTGGTGCAAAAACACGAGCCGCCATGTCACTATCTACTGTGACGTCATTCTTGTAGTAAACAAACAGGCGCAAGTAACGCTCGGTATCGTTATTTTTTTTTATCATATAAAATAATGAGTTCCCATCTTTGTACGTTGTGTTTGGTGCCGAACTGCAAAAGTACGAGTGTAAATACACCACAAAATTGTTAATAAAACTACCAGATGTTATTAAAATGAGAAAGACTTGGTTACAACTTGCCAGGAGAAACCCAAAATTATTATCGAGCAAAGTATACTGTATTTTTGTGAGGATCACTTTAATGCAAGTACTATTTTGTCTTATATTTTCAGTAGCTTTGAATTTTACAATTAATGTAAACAAGTGAAGTCTTTCACATATCTGTCATGTTTGTAATTTTGAGGTTATGTTGAGGATTGTCTAATAAATATTGTACTAGTTACCTACATTATGTACACTTTTATAGACATAAGTACCAAATCAGCTTTAAAATTAGAAGTAAACAAATATTATATACTTACACAGAACTAAATTCGGCAGAACAGAAATGGAATTTAGTCGCAAAGAATTTAGCCACCATTACTGTGTCAATTCTTGGCAAATTCGTACTGTCCTATTTTAAAAAACCATCCTCCATGATTATATATTGACGATAAGATAACCGTAGGTTTTGCCTACTACAAGAATGATGTAACATTTAAAACCATCATGGCGGGTAGCGTTTTCTGACATGTCTTTCACAGACTAAAAAATTGCAATTTTTAAATTGAAATAATAAATCAACACGACGGTTTTGTGAATAAAACCGATAATTTCCGATTTCTTATTCGATAAATTATCGTATTCCCATAATTTAATAATTTGTTTTTTATATTATTTATGTGGTAGTAAGCCCTGAAGAAGGAAAAAAAACTTAATATGCTTCTCAACCCAGGCTAAAATATATTTTTAAAATAACAATCGACAATTCTTTTAGGATCACAAGATTTAGATATTTTTGGGTTCTAGATGTTTGTATTTGATGGTTACTCTGATTCAAACATCACCGGAAAATCATGCAAAAATGTGCAAATGTGAAAATTTTATTTAAACATTTAAATTAATCGTGTTTTCTGCTGTTTAATTTTTATTTTAATTAACACACAACATTCACAAACAAGTCCTAGTTTAGTTAATTAAATATTGGTGATAGTAATAGTAGTGATGCATATCTCTCATATATTGGAATCTCCGCAGAATTTATTCTATTGTATTGTAAATTTAAATAGAAAATTTTAACTTGTTTCTGTTTAGACCACTATCAACAGAACTATTGTAAGATATAGGTCAATCGATAATATATTTAGTGTACAAAAATGGTTTTGTCCTAGTCGGAAATTAAAAGAGTACACGTTTCCTCAAATTATTAAAACATGTTAAATAAATATCTATATTTCTGGATATTAGTCCCTATATATACTAAATTAATGTAATAATAATATATTTTAATGAAACGGCGACAATCAAAATGACTACCTGTCTACAGCATGAAAGCAGCATGACTTCGATTTATTTTCCATTGTATTTTTTTC